>OY979694.1:150603957-150885395 GCA_963855945.1 Thereva nobilitata
TATATATATATATATATATATATATATATATATATATATATATATATATATATATATATATATATATATATATATATATATATATATATATATATATATATATATATATATATATATATATATATATATATATATATATATATATATATATATATATATATATATATATATATATATATATATATATATATATATATATATATATATATATATATATATATATATATATATATATATATATATATATATAATATATATATATATATATATATTATATATATATATATATATATATATATATATATATATATATATATATATATATATATATATATATATATATTATATATATATATATATATATATATATATATATATATATATTATATATATATATATATATATATATATATATATATATATATATATATATATATATATATATATATATATATATATATATATATATATATATATATATATATATAAATATATGTATATATATATATATATATATATATATATATATATATATATATATATATATATATATATATATATATATATATATACACCTCAATAGTTTATGCATCCCAGTAGGACTTGTAAGCTTACAGAAGTACTGAAATGAGCCCTTACTAGTAAGGGGTAGGCCTTACCATACCGCTTACAGATGTACTTATTTTTAGTTATCGACCGAAGATTCGGTTTCGGCCAGTTTCGGCCAAAAAATGTAGTTTCGGCCATAGTTTCGGTTTCGGCCAAAAATTAGCCGAAACTTCGGCCGCGCCGAAACTCAGTGTTCGTGAATTGTCGCTCTTCGTTCGGGTGAGTTCGTGCTGTTTAGTGCCGCTGGACAAACATACGCAGATCGCCGGAGTAGCCTGCTTGGTGAAAGCGTAGGAAAACTGTTTTTATTAGGCTGGCTTCCCATGGTGCGCGATTTTGCGGATTATCACGCACGGTCGATGTCCACGGACGACTTCGGACCGTGCCGCACAAGATCGCACCGCATCTTTAAAGTTACCGACTCGCTGCAGATCCTACGCCCCGCTACAGACTTGCCTGCGCCTTCACGGACGACATTCTTCTCATGGTGCGCCTTCCGCGTCTGTCGCCTTTATCGCGCACCGTGGGAAGCCAGCTTTAGCGTACAATATAAGACTTTTTAATTACGAATACTACAATTACGAATACTAATGTTAGATAAATAAATAACTATTTTATCTTAAATTCTTACATACTTTAGTTCTTGTTTTTTTTTTCATTTAACACGAATTAAGTATATAACATGTAAAACGTGTATTAGATTTCAGCATACAATAGAAATGTTAACATGCCTATATGAGTTTCGGTTTCCGCCGAAAATCCGACCGAGGCCGAAGTTTCGGTTTCGGCTGAAAATCCAGTTTCGGTCGGTCACTACTTATTTTTACACACGATGTCATAGGAGGTAATGATTTACTTTTTACTTTCCTTAGGGTAGTTACATAAGTACTTACCTTTAAGTACGTACAGAACTGCTCATCGATGAGCCCTTATATAACGCATTACAAGAGAAGGCAGATGGTAAGGGGTAATCCAGAATTCGACCCAACGAAGTTAGAAATTTACCCGATGACTCATTTGTTTTCGTATTTTTGTAATGGTATTTAAGTCATCGGGCAAATTTCTAACTTCTTTGGGTCCAATTCTGGATCACCCCTTACCATCTGCCTTCTCTTGTAATGCGTTATATTAGGGCTCTTCTAACACCTAAAAGAAAAATGAGTAGTACCCCTTACCAGATGACTACTTATATCAGTGCTCCATCGATAAGTGCTACCTAGAATTCCTACCGGGATGGTTCATGGCAAGTCTTTACATCCCTGGAAATAAGAAGAGGACACATAGAAATACACACCCTTGCTACTATAATCGTAAATTCAACTTTTTTCCTACAAAAGAAATCTTTTATTTTTTATATATGACAAATCCGTAGAAAGGCAAACTTCATAAAAGGCAAAAAATATCACTTCTAGACGAATTTCTTATAGTTATGTCAAGGAATAAAGCTAAAACTTTATCCCGCAAGCCATTGGCAATAGAAGAAATTGTCTCTAAGGTATCCTGAAACCATGAAGTGTCTTTTTCGAACGGCAGCACGAAATAGACCAAGTCAGGTCGGCAATTGCCATAGTGTTCAGACAGAACCAATTTCAATAAACATGTTCGATCGGTCCTTTTTTTTACATATGTATAATACGGTAACCCTTTGATATGGAATTCCGCAACAAGGAATTGAAGCTTCTTAAAAATTTTATAAGCCACAAGTCCTTTTGGTGTCGCACTTACAATTCTGCCACTTTGCATTCACTGCCACCTTTGAATGCTGCAAGGTGCAATGTTAACACCTAAAGGACAAGGGTTCAGCAATATAAATCGAATACGAAATTGGAAATAGGAATATCGGGTGACATGACTTCTATGCTATAAAGAGCTTCCACGTTAAAGGCATGTTTTCGCCCTTCTCGACTCGAAGACGGTGGAACTTGTTCCCTTTTCGGCATCGAAATTGAATTTCACCATTTCATGAGTTTTATGTCAATCAAGTGCGGTACTGAGTGGTTGTTTAGCTCCCTTTTTAAGATTTTACGACAGGGGATGATATTCCTTGGATAACTCTAAAGAATAGGATTATCTGAAAGAACTTAAATAATTTGGCGGGGACGTGAGCGTTATAATAAAAAATCCAAATTTTACGATCTTATGGCAACATATAAAACTTTGGCTAAGATGATGGTAATTTAATAACAATATTTTTGGTCTATTTTATTCAGTGCATTTTGTTATAGTTGAAACTTTTACTTTTAGATGTGGAAACATTATGCATCACACATTGACAAATTCAAAACTACAAAACTAACGAGGCATATCTCGAGGACAATACTAAGCTCACGACAAACATAATTAAATTCAGGACTCGACCGTTATGGTCCGTCTACCTAGAACGTGCCTTTTTTCCCCATATGAATTTTATGTAATTTTGCAGGGGCAAGCATAAGGCCCGATGCACACTATGGCCCTTTCAAATATTTATATAGGATCGCCGTATTCACACTCTCTCGTTAAAGCTCCGTGCCAGCGAAATTCTGATATCAATCATTCCAGTACAGTCCAGTACTGAGACTGGCATATGTATAATACGGTAACCCTGGTCCGAGAAAGGCACGATAGTGTGAATATAATTAGATTTTACCGGACCGAGGCTGAACCGGAACCGGCACGATAGTGTGGATCGTGCCTAACGTCATAACCAAAGCAGGTCCTAAAAACTCACTCGGGACGTATAAAATTCCGACCGCATCTGGAAAAAGCACGCCCGTGCTTTTTGTGCTCGTAAAAACTGGGTGTCCATTAATTACGTGAGTTGATTTTGGAGATTTTTCGACCCCCACCCCCTTGGTGAGATGTCGTGAGATTTGGCTGAACCCCTTCCCCTTCGCACGTGAGATTTTTCAAAGAACAATGGGCAACTTTATATGGTCGTGGGCCCAGTGTTGTAGCACTTTCCTACGTATATTAAAATGAAGATCCGAATAATCTCCTCATTTTATTCTATGGCAGCATTACTCTAGTGAATCAAACAAAAAAGTTACAGCGGTTCCAAAAGTCCAATAATTACCGTTACAAATGCTAATATTATGACCGAATGAGGCCTATACATAATTTTTATACATTTATTACGTTGTTTTAATGATTTGTGCCATCTTGACCAATGTTTTTTTTGTTTTGTTTTTGTTTTATATGATAGTCTAAGCTTAGGGGTCACCCTTTGTACTACCAGTCCGTCATGTCGTACATCATGTGGTACGGTCATGGCGCAATGTCTAGTAGTAAGTTTAGCTCCAAGAATAGGGAGAAAGATAGGATAGATTAGGGGGAGTCGGGTGGGGGTTGGAGGAGATGGCGGTGAACCTGGTGGAATTGGATTGGCCACACCTTGCTGGAACTGGAAGACCGAGAACAACGTGGAGGAGAACTTTATTAGCAGAGGCCCCAACAACTGGGCGATCCTGGACGGAGCTGAGAGCTGTCGCACAAAACAGAGTCTGCTGGAGGGCAACTGTTTCCGCCCTATGTCCCATGAGGGATAAAAGGTGCAATTAGTTAGTATTTTCATAATCAAAGGTATTTTTTATTAAAAACGGTAATTATTGGACTTTTGGAACCGCTGTAACTTTTTTATTTGATTCACTAGAGTAATGCTGCCATAGAATAAAATGACGAGATTATTCGGATCTTCATTTTAAGATATGTACGAAAGTGGTACAGCACTGGGCTCATTCTGCCCATTATTCTTTTAAAAATCTCTAGTAGGTAAAAACACATTTACACTAAAAACACGCATTTACGGGAGTAAACACAGCTAGTCGGGCCTTTCCGCGGTCCTCCGAAATTATGTAGAAGCTCAAGACCAAATTGGATTTTGAAGAAATAGGTCAACATTGATTGAGCCAATAGTTTTAAAAAAGCCAGGCCCAGAAATACTGGGAATGAACATCGGCATGTATTTATCATGTATCATGCGAGATCCAATCAAGCGTAACAGAGAATCGATGGGGTAAAAATATATGCCATACGATCATACCCAAACATTGCTTACACAAAAAATCAATTAACGATAAATACAGTTAGAATACAAGGAGAACAGACGGAGTCTTTCCCGTTCATCAAGGCTCAATGCAGGTCGATTGGCTGGCACACATTATTTCATAGAGGAAATCCATGCTTAGGAATTACTCATTGTACCACAAGTCTGGCATGTCGTTGTCTAGTAGTAAGCTTAGCTTCAGATAAAAGAGAATAGGACAGGTTAGAGAGGGTCGGGGAAGTGCTCAATTAAATATCGATGCACCTTAAGTTTGAATTCTAAAATATTCTACGATTTTAGAATTACTGGCTGAGGAAGAATATTTCACAATCCAGTTGTTCTATTTATAAAAGAAATTCTAGAAAATAGTGCACGCAAAAAGGGGACTGGAAAAATATTGCAGCGCAGGTAGGAGAGCGGTAATTTCAGTGGAACAATAGCTATAGTCATATCGATAAAATTATGTCAAGGCTTCTACATTTCTAAGGTGCCTCAATAAGTCAATGGTGGTGCAAAATGCTTGATCAACGATGAGTTTTAAGCCGGGTTTTCATTAGTAGAATTAGTGGTAGAGTAACTGGCGTACTTTTAAGCCAACAACAAGTGGTAGAGTAACTTGACCACGGTGCTATCCCACTCTGCTCTACTATAACCAAGTACTCTTCTCTACGCCCAGTATACTCTACTACTGAAAACCTGGCATTATGATGCGGTTGTTCTCTTTTCAAGTCATGATCAGCTGTATTAAAACTTCTGCATAGAAAACAAAAAATACGACGTGGCACCGAAGAAATATTTTAAATTGTCTATTATTTTTGGGGGATTTCCTTATGGATGTAAGTGTGTGTGTAATTAAGGTGTACCCTGACATCATAAGGTGCAATTCTAGTATCATCAAAGGCAATCAACAGAAAAAAAACTTGTAGCTCATCAATGTTACTAAACTCTAAACAAATTTTTTTGTAACTGTCGTCGGTTCCGCAAATTTAATCGCCTTGGATTCAGTTGGCTGCGACGGTGTAGGTAAACGGGAACATTACTTCGTCAAAGGGGTATGACTCTTGAAACGATTAGAGTGTCGCCAACTTATACAGGAAAAGGTGATAACCTTAAAGCGAGCCAGTGGGCCGGGGTAAGCCCATTCAAGTATTGTCCGTTGGATTCCTTTCGAGATGTGTAGGCCACTTAATTTTTCCCTGAAATTCTGCCCTGGATTTCGTTTTTTTATTATGTTTGGTTTATTAATTTTTTCTATAGTGTTTATTTTGATGTCCAAATTTTTGTTATCATTAATAGTGAATTTTTGTAGACTTCCAATAGATAGACATATGACTTTATAAAAACTCTCACTCTACAAAACAGTTGTAAGACCGGTACTGTGGCATGGTAGCAAGACTTGGACTATGACGCAGGCATAGAGGAACGAGTTTGAGAGAAAAGTCAGGCGCATAATAGATCCAACCAGAGGATGGAATATGGCGAAGAAGATACAACAGCGAGTTGTATGCAATTTTTGACGACTCAGAACTCTCAACTTTAATAAAAATTAACAGACTAAAACTAGCCGGCCACGTAATCGGGATGGAGGACAATCGTATCCCAAAACGGCCTATGGCAGCAGAAATTTCCGGAAATAGACCAGTAGGCAGAGCCAGAAGGAAATGGATAGGCTCTGTGACGGCTGGAGCAGATTCTCAAACTCCGGAACTGGAGACATGCCCTAGAGGAGGCCAAGGCTCGATTTGGGCTGTAGCGCCGTTGAATGGATGGATGGATTCACAAATGATTAACGTCGTTTGGGACACCCAGTGGGACTTACTCCGAAATAACTGACAAAGTCCATGACATGGTTTTGTGTGATCGACGAATCAAACTACGCAAAATAGTTGAGGCCACAAACAGTGTTTTTTGGCAAGATGGGTATTTCATTTGCTCTCAGTGGAAGGCCGCGTTCCCCTGTTCTCTGATTGCCCAGGAAAAAATATCTGTCTCGAGACATGTTTTCTCTCTTACATTATGCAAAGAGGAAATCTATTATCCATGCGGCAACAATCACGGAACTATCAAGTTCGAGCTTTTGCCGCGCCGCATGCAGTCCATAGGAACGTGCTGCACAATCACGGAACTATCAACTTGGAGATTCTAGCGATGCCATCTGCGTACTATTTTGCTTTGTACTTGCTGCCTATTTTGCGAACTTTCCAAAAATATGACTTATTACCCTAATTTTTTTATTTTTGTGTAATCCATTTCAGTTAGCACTTGTTACTCACAAAAAATGTCAGAAAACAGCCGATTTCTGACAACACGGAGATGCATCCATGGGAAGGAGAAGATGCAAGCATGCGGCAAGCTTTTTGCAGCCTCTCACGAAAATTTCCGAATGCTACACGAAGGCAAGCCGAAATGGAGCCGTGCTGCATGCACCCCATGGGAACGTCAAAACCACGGAAGAGCAACTCCATAGCAGGCGAAACCAGAACAGATTACCTGAAAACGATCATGCTTCTTGGTATTGGGGAAACTGGGGAAACCAAGAAAACAAAGAGAAAATTTGTCTATGTTCGCCCAGCGGGAAATGGAATCATAAAAATAAAATAAACTACATCGAGTTTTAACTTCGTCGCTACTCCATGCTACCGCCGCTAGCTTGACTTTCATCATATTTTGATGATGATTTGTTTTTATTTCTTTTTCTAAAGACTTATTGAACTATTTTCGGAAAATTAACATTTATATTATCTACATTTTTATATTGTTCTTTACCAAAGCCTTTACTAACACAAGGGGAAAAACTTAGAAATATAAAAAAAACAAAAAATGTCTGCTAAAAATTAAAAATTAATCCTAAAAATTTCCCTGACAAAAGTTACTACGGCCAAATTGAGCACCGATATTGATTTACTTACCAAGCATGAAATTTTAATTTACATTCAGGGAATATCTTTTCCTTGCTGCTTGCCTATCCCTGGGGTAAAATAAAATCAACTCACATATTGTTCATCCCCCACCATTTGCCGTCGAAGCGTAGCTGCAATGTCCTATCAGTATTCGGGCATAGTTCAGTTTATTTTGTGTCACTGTAAAACCTCACCCCAAATATTCAGGGTAGAAACAAAATTAGCCCCCAGAAAATGCCATCAACGAAGATTTTCTAATTATTCGATGGAGAAGTTATTATTGCACCATTACAATTCTGTTTCGTTATTTTCTCTGTTCGCATTGCAATTTTGTAGAACCCCCCTCAAAATGTTTCCATTATCATCAGGAAGGAATTGAATTTTGATTATTTGACGACAATTTTAGCCACACACGTACTGAAACCGAACGTACCTATGCCGGCCTGTGTTTTCGGTTTTAATTTTCACTTTGAATTTCCTAAAATAATCACGAGAACTGTTCTGGTCCATTAAAATAGATTTTCAATTTACATATAAGCGTCCGTTACACAGCAATCTTATGGCGCTGCAGTCAGGTGCAATAGATGCATAAATACAGTCGATACGCAGGCAGATTTATAATCTAAATGTTCCTGACCCAAAACGAAATTAAATTGCATTCTGGTTTTAGGGAAAATCAAACAAGTCACAAACCGGGAAAAAGATTATGTCCTTTATGTCATTTTATATCCGCTTTATCCGCAATTTTCACGCCCATTTAGAGATAGATATCACCCAAAACGTTCCAATGTCTTATTTTATGGCACGTGTTAAGCCACGTGCAAAACGGAAGACATCGACCCTAAAGACTAATGTATGTAATTCCAGTAACCTGATTTGTTTGTCGATAGGAGGAATGCAAACATCCTTTCAAGGCCTAATCACGCGGGTCTAGCTGGGATCGAGTGCAGCTCTATGAGGAGGGTGCATTTGGAATGGAGATTTTCACATTGATTTTATGTAGATAAAATATTTAGATATAACGCGTTTTGGGTTTTGTGCAAACAGGATGCCCGGATGCTAAATATTTTTAATGTGATTTGAAAGTGTCTGGTATTACCCAGAATAATATCCAGGACTATTTTTTAATTAAAAAATAGTTAAGTAGGACTTTTTGTTGTTGACTTTTTACCAAAAGTAGGAATTGAGCAATATGAAATTTTGTCAAGATTTGGGACAGTGGAAAGAAGCCAATGAAGGCCAAAGTCCAATGAGCGCACCGCATGGGGTGCTGGCACTCAAAAAGGTGATTGTCTAATTAAAACCTTATAGTCCAGTCAAAATAGACGAAAAACAGCAGAAATTGATTGATAATTGGAAAGTTGCTGAAAATTGGTACACACCTTAAAAACATCATTATACATAAAATGTCAAGACTGACACGCGATCGGTCGGGAGGAAACTTTTTTATTCAAGGTCAAAAGGTCAAAATATCAGTTTTTTGCACATATATCTTAAACCGTAAGTCTTATAATAAAATATGTAGTGTTCGCAAGGTTTGTAGATTAAGCGATTATCTACAAAAAAACATAGACACATTTTACCATAAGAATTGCCATTCATGCGATATCGCCGTTTTAAAGATTTAAAATACATACTCATATGCACTCATTCGCGACTTGCAAAGGGCATCAGACGTTCAATAAATCCTTTGTTGGACTACGGGGCTAATGTTTTCAGCGGTGATTCCTGGATGTGTTTGGAGAAAAAATTGTTCTAGAGAGGGGGGCTAACCCCCCATCCGCAAAAATACAGGTGATTACGAAAAAAAAATATTTTTTTAAAATTTACTTAAACTTCAATTACTTCTAGACCAATTATCATAAAGCAACAAAAATTAGGCTCATCTTTTAGGTAAATGTGTATTCTTTTAGTTGATATAAATATCAAAAAGGTGAGTGACTCCGTTTAGAATATATGTAGGTTTAAAGTATGGGCAAAATACTGAAAAACGAAGAATTTTGTTCACGCAAGTTGCGAATGAGTGCATATGAGTATTTTAAATGATTAAAAGGGCGATATCTCATGAATGGCAATTCGTATGGGAAAATGTATAATATCTTTTTTAGTAGATAATCGCTTAATCTACAAACTTTGTGAACACTATTTTATGATAAGATTTGCCGTTTAAAAGAGATTTACAAAAAACTGATATTTGACCTTTTGACCTTGAATAAAAAAATTTCCTGCCTACCGATCGCATGTGAGTTTCGACATTTTATGTATAACGATGTTTTTAAGGTGTGTACCAATTTCCAGAAACTTTCCAATTTATCAATCAGTCAAATATCTATTTTGACTGGACTATTAGTAGATAATGTATAGGGTGTACCAATAAGAGCAATAGAACTTGTTTTTTTAATTAAAACTCAACCGTGTAAAATACAATGGATTTGTTTGTATTTATTTGAAGCTCAGTTCATACCATTTATGTTTTGAACAAAATATCATTTAAATGTCCACCTGTTGATTGTCTGCACGCACACATTCGATGGGTCTAATTTTCGATGACTTTTCCAAATTGGCCGGCTGAATACTACGAGTTACTCGCTCGATGTTGGGTTTCAAGTCATCAGTTGTTTTCGGTTTAGTAGCGTAAACTAATGACTTTACGTAGCCCCAAAGAAAGAAATCCAGCGGAGCTAAGTCACACGATCGCGGTGGCAAGTTGACAGTAGTCTCCTTTTGCGAACTTCTCGAGATAATAGACTCCGCCAACTTTTCTTTCAATAAGTCGATTGTTTCGTTCAAAGTGTGGCATGTTGCGCCGTCCTGTTGAAACCACATTTCGAGCCCATTCGGTCGAATATTGCGGCCATAAAGTTCGCGTAATGCTCTGAACGTAGCTCGAACAGTGCTCCCACTTTGGTAATATAATTTTACGATTTGCAAACGTTCTTGCGGCGTCATGGTGTCATGATGAAATGGTGAGCCTTACTGAATAAAATTCACTATGACAGACGTCAATGTCATTTATAACATGGCGGCAATCCCTATCGAAAGTTTTATCACACCTATTGGTACATCCTTATAAGGAACAATGTCTAATGAATTTCGTTCTCGAACGAGAGTGTGGTGCTCGAAAATTTGATGCTGGTGTTCTTATCAAAAAACTTTTGATATTGTGCGCGGCACCAAGCATTTAAAAAGTGAGTTTTGTTTTTAAATGAGAAAACGAAAGAAAAATTAATTGAAGAATTTGGAAAATGTCCTTGATAAATATAATAAGGATTACAAAAATAATAACAAAAAAGATAAGTTTTCGAAAAACTTAAACAAAGAGCTTGGATGGTGGGTATTGAAAAATATCGAGGGCATCAAGCTGAAAGGTCATATCTACACAAATTGAAATTTTAAAGGAGGCAAGGTTTAATGAATAAAAATAGTTTATCAATGATAACTTTTTTGTTTTTCTACCTACATATGTGTTTGCATTCTGGTATGGTGAAAGGTATTAACTAAACACGCTATTAGCAAAGTGCATGATCTCACATATTTTTATGTAGTTACTCCCTTACAGCGTGCAACTGACATCCTTTGGGTGGTTACAAAGAGGCGAATGTCAAGTAAATTGACATAAGTAATTAAAATAACGTTAACTATCCTTGTCAACTATGTTTTATTCTTTTAAATATCTACTTGGCTCTACTTTAACTTGTGTGATTAAAACGGCGTATCGACATTATCGTTGCAAGCGAAGGGCGTATCGACTCCAAATTGTATTATATACGCCCTTACATATTTAGGCCTATTGATAAATTAGCGAAGTACTGCTACGCCCTTTCAGAATGTTGTAGGGATAAAAAAAATTAGTAGATTTGCCAAGAAAACCGTTTTTTGAAAATTCAGTAGATACGACCTTTCAGCTTGATGCCCTCGATATGTTTGCAAATTTAATTACATTGTTTTTATTTATTTGTACAGAAACGCTTGAAGACAATACATATAAATTGAATTAAAAACACGGCGCAGCCTTCTGGTAGGGGTGCAATAAAAGAGCGCAAGTGGAGGTGGTTCCATCTGATGGAGTTTTCAAATGAGGGAATATATGCTGCGGAATGAGTGTTTTCTTTAAAAACTCATTACAACTTTTATCATAAATGCAATTACAGAACTGTCACCAACTACCAATAGGAGACGCAGAATACTATACGATCCTCGTCCCCGAAATTGCCGGAGAAGTAACGTTTTAGCTGTTGGGTGTTGGACGTCGAATTGTCTGGGCAATTTTTATGCGACGGCTTTTATTTTTGGTGTTATAAGCAATTTGAATGCTAAAACTAATACTTTCGTACTTTTATTGCATCCCTACCAGAAGGCTGCGCCGTCTTTTTAATTAAATTTATAAGGATTGTCTTCAAGCGTTGAAAAAGGGGTTAAAATTGGAAAAAAATTCTGTCGAGCGTATGTAAGTTCTACTAGGGCTAAATAACCGTAAAATACTAGTGGCAGAAATTTTTGCGAATGTTCAAAAATTATCATGGTTAAACTTTCACCGGCCATAACTTTGAGCCAAATCAACATATAGAGCTCGTTAAGGGCTCATTTTGTAAATAATTTTACTTATTTAATTTTATTTATTAATTGCCATTGATAATTTTCAGGTATCATTGCATGTAAACGAGTTATTTCATATAAACAAGCTTTCCCTCTTTTTAAAGATGGCGGCTTTTCGCAACCCACTGCGACCCCACAAACTTGGTTTTTTCATTGTCAGATGTACCCGAACAAATGCCAAAAAAATGTTGTACATCGTAAAATGCAATTCCATTCTCTTTTTTGGACTAATTTGACTGTAAAGTATGTTTTGTTCGCTAGCAGTATTCTTCTTTTAATTTCCGCCGTAACGTTGTTGACTTTGTTAATTTGAGTCCCTAAGTAGGTAAACTCGTTTACGGATTCAATGTTATGCCTGACGATTGTTATATTTTGTCCTGTCCCTACTCCAGTATTTCTATTAGGGATTCACATATGTTTCGTTTAAAGTCCAGATTTCGATGCTGCTTTTTTTAATGTTACATAGACTTCCTTTGCTGCAGCCATTGCCCTGCCTATTATGACTATATAAACTGCATATGCCATTATTTGAACAGACTTGTTTAAATTTGTCTCTCTGGTTTCAATGCGTGACTCTCGAACCGCTTTTTCTAATAAAATGTAAAATAGTAAGCAGGATAGTGAGCATCCTTGTCTGAGGTCTGTGTTCGTTTCAAAGGACACAGATACATTGCTCTGCATTCTTACTCTGTTTATCAGTCGACTCAATGAGGTTTTAGTAAGCTTTCTTGTTTGTTGAGTACTGCCTATATGTACCTAAATCCACTCAGAAAAAAATTATACACAAAAATGTTAAAAAAACAAGAAATAGAATTTTTTCGGTTTTTTGAAGTGAAACTTCTTTAGCGGACGCATCTGTTTGAAAGTTTTTGTTACAATAAAGGGGAAATGATGACTCAGCAGAGGGGAAATAAGTGATAAGCCTTGAGCACTCAATCGATTTCGGATTTTCGTTTGAATTGAGTTTTTGTGTGTTGAATCCTGGACATGCGCAAATTTCGGTTTTTGTTAGAAGTTTCGGTAAAAGTATAGTATAACTATACCCACCTCCGATTTTTTTGAAACTTTCAAATTTTATGTATTTTGGTGCGTGGAATCCATTTTTGAAAAAATTAATTGCCGCTGACGCACCGTTTCTGAGTTATGCGATTTCAAAGATGCATAATTTCGTTTATTTCAAAAGTGAAAACAGTTATATTTCCCCTTCGATTCTTCGTTTTTTCAAGACCTTAGTTATAACCGTATTAATAAAAAAACAAACGTCATTTTTCGAAAAAAATTAGTTTTGTTTTCGATTATTTTTTTAATTACCAATGGTAAATAAAAAATTAAAAAACGCATTTCGATGGGAAATTTTATTTTCTACAAAAAACTATTGTAGTAAAAATCTCGAATTTCGCTTTGTTTTCGAGTTATTTTGAAAAACCTGAAAAGGGGGTACTTAGGGTCGGCGTTCAGAAACGCACCCCTCAAAAAAGGGCACTTTGTGATTTTATCATATTTAGGTGTTCAACTAACATATTAAACAATAAAAACCCTTTAACGCAATTGTTCCTTACTACCTTTGATTTTTCCATAATTTTATCAGTCTAAATTATGAAATAATAAACTTCAAAATTCTGACGTGACGGAAACTTTTCACTATTTTTCTTGTAATCAGCACCCAAAAATATAGGAGAAACAATACTTGAACATTAAAGAAGTTTTTCGTTGTAGGTCTGTGTAATAAATGAACAATAATAACAACATAAAGGGCCATCCATAAATTACGTCACACGTTAAGGGGGAGGGAGGGGGTCGACGAAGTGTGACATAGTGTGACAAGGGGTGGGAGGGGTCCTAAATTTCGTGACGCCACAATTCAAAATCTAATATATCTAAGAATAGTAATACCTCGCTTTACGCGAGGGGCACGTTCGAAAAAAACTCGCGTTAAGTGAAATTCGCGTATATAGGGGGTTGCGTTTAAACATAGCCAAAAGTCAGTACAAAATGCAAATCAATTCGATTCGTCCGAAGAATGGCGTTCGCTCAATTAATTTTTGAAAATTTTTTCGAGAAGTTTTCGAAAAAATGACAAGGATGTCATTAGGGTAGGCAATAATCTTTTGTATAAATAGAACAAAAATAATTTCGCAAAAATCAGTTTCTGAGTCATTTTTTGGCCAAAAACTGAATTTTTGAGACTTTGACCTTGAATAACTTCGCAAGGGTTAAGTTTTCGAAAAAATGGCAAGAGGGCTTTTTTGTAGACAACAACGTTTCGTATTGACTGATCAAAAACTTTTTCGAAAAAAGCAGTTTTTGAGTCATTTTTTTGCTAAAAAGTGATTTTTGATAAGTTTGACCTTGAATAACTTTAAAAGGGTTAATCGGGTCAACATGTTTATAAGAACTAAAGTTGTAGAGAGTTTCGTTGTCAACATATTGGGCCCTCGTACTAGGTTGTGCGACCTATAGAAACCGAGATACCAGGAAAACACGGGAAAAACGCGATATCTCCGGCGGTCATGTTTTATTTTTTGTGATTCCGAAATTGTTTTCTTAAAAAGTCCCAAGAAAGCTGCGGACCAATTTTCAGCCATTTTGGAATTTTGTCTCCTTTCGTGCGCTTTTTTTGTTAATTTCCCCGGACTATAATATAATTATTGGTTTTTTGTTTTGTTAATTTTTTGAAAAGTGTGATGTTGATTTTATTAAAAAATAATTTTAATAGAAATAAAACTAATTTCGGAACTGCTGTTTTAATTTAATAATTGTAAAATGTAAAATTGCAAAATATGTGACGTCACGCTAGGGAGGGGGAGTCTCACAAATGTGACCAGTTGTGACAAGGACGGGGGAGGGGATGGCCCCTAATGTAAGAAAATATCACACCAAATTCATACACCTGGTTCTTCAAACTAACACAACTCCTATACCTAATAGCAAAAATCTTGTAATTTGAAATAATATAGTGTTAATAAATTGTCTACTTAGAAAATAGTAATAGGTTTTGTAGTAGGGGGAAATTGGCTAGTATCAGAACTGGTAACAAAGTAATCCTGAGAGAAGCTATTTGAAATAACGATAAACTTGGAAGCAAATGACTTCATTTGGAAATTCGAACGATTTCAGGATGTATTAGCAAAACTGTTCAATGTAAAGGACATGTTAGACTTGACCGAAAAGGCCAAATGTTTCGTAACTTCTGGAAATTCCGGTATGAACTTCAATTTCCAGAACCTGTAGGACGTGGAAAACAATTTTCCGTCATAAAAGTACTGATCTAAAAGTTTTAAAAATACGTGATGTTTGTAAAGGGTTATGTAATTTTTGCACGGTTTTTAAGGAGTGCTCCGATTTTGACAAGTGATATCTTGATGGGAAGCTATTACTCTGCTGAATCCAGAAAATGTAATTTCATTTAGAATGGGTTTCATTTCAAGGAGTTTATTAGATATTAGAAAAACCAATCAATTTATAGCACTTTGTGTATCAAAATAATGCAAGGCCATGTTAATTTTTTGTAAAATTAATACGAGAAAACATAACAATAAATTATTTCAGTCTTAAAAGGGAAATCAACGTGCTCTAATAGGTTATGGGCAACATCCTGATTATTAAGTAATTTTTTTGAAGAAAAATAAATAATACTGGTTGTATTTTCAGTTAAAGATGACTGCGAACTATATTCAAAGTATCCCTAAGTTAAAAGGAAGGGAAAATTATGATGATAGATGATGATTTGCAGCAGATAATTTGTTGGTGCTCGAAGTCATGGTTCACTACATTAAGGCAGTGGCCGACACTGAAAGAAACCCTATAGATGACAACAAAACAAAGGCAAAGCTAATTTTAACAATTGATCCTGTATTTTATGTGCATATCAAGGAAACAAAAAGCTCGGAAGAGTTATGGCAAAAGTTAAAAAAACATGTTCGATGACTCAGCATTTTCGCGAAAAATAACCTTGCCACGACATTTAATTTCAGTACGGCAAGAAAATTGCGATTCCATGACTAGATATGTAACGCAAATTGTAGAAACATCACCAAGATTAAAAGGCATGGATTTGCAATAACAGACGAATGGATAGGATCATTGTTATTAGCAGATTTGCCAGAAAAATTTCCTCCTATGATCATGGCAATAGAACACTCAGGTATTAAGATTACCGCTGACGCAATCAAGTCAAGGTTACTCGATATGGAAGTATCAACTTTAGAAACGGATTCCAGTAACGCTGTATTCGCTGCGAAAAAGACGCAATGGAGGAAAAGCAACTTTAATAACAGAAGAAACGGCGGAATTACATCACCAAAAGCAACAGTGCCTGGTGAAAAAATATAACCAGCTATAAATGTGAACAAAGTGAACATTATAAAAACCAATGCCCTTCGTTGCAGAAAAACAAACAGACAAATGCTTTCAGTGTAGTTTTTCTAAATGGGAAATATAGTAAAAATGAGTGGTACGTGGACTCCGGTGCAAGTGCACATATAACGGCAAATAAGGATTTGATAAATAACGCAAACTACTTGCCAAGTCCATCGCATATCATGGTTGCCAATGAAAAAAAGGTGCCAGTTATGTGTTCTGGAGACGTAGAATTCTCAACTGAACTTAATTATGACATCACAGTTAAAGATGTGCTATGCGCACCTAGCTTAACTACAAATTTGTTGTCAGTGAGTGAACTGATCAAAAATGGAAATAGTGTTGTTTTTGAAACTAATTACTGCTATATTCGCAACAAGAACAATGAATTAGTTGCAACAGCAGAATCAACAAATGGTGTTTACAACCTAAAGTTAAAAAATATAGATTGCATGTTAACGGCACCAGCAGCGGTAGCAAGTGCAGAGATGTGGCATAGACGTCCAGCACATGTTAACAGTCGTGATTTAAACAAAATGGAAAATGGAATTGTTAGTGGATTGTCTTATCCTGAGACCAGCAAAATAAAGAAAGAAGGATGTGTGACCTGTTGTGAAGGTAAACAGATGAGGTTACCTTTTTCTAATGTGGGTCAAAGGGGCATGGAGACACTACATATACTACACGCTGACGTATATGGTGCAATGGAAACAAAATCTTTTTCAGGTTCAAAATATTTCCTTTTGTTTATAGATGACTATAGCCGCATGACATTTTTATACTTTTTGAAGCAAAAAAGTGAAGTATTTAATAGATGTTTACATTTCAAAGCGATGGCTGAGAACCAGTAAAACAAGAAGATAAAAATACTGCTTACGGATAACGGAGGCGATTTTTTAATAATAAAATTGAAAATTATTTAACTAAAGTTGGAATAATACACCAGAAAACAACTGCATACACGCCAGAACAGAATGGTGTTTGCCATCGTTGAAAAGGCAAGATGCTTATTGTTTGACGCAATGTTAGAAAAAAATCTCTGGGATGAAGCTGCAAACACAGCCGTTTACCTTAAGAACAGATGTGTTACGTCAGGTTTAGAAAATAAAACTGCCTATGAAGCATGGTATAGGAAGAAACCTGACTTGAGTCATATTCGATTGTTTGGAAGCCCTGTGATGGTACACGTTCCCAAAGCAACAAGATTAAAGTGGGATAAAAAAGCCATGCAGTATTATTCTTGTTGGATTCTCTGAAAATGTAAAAGGCTATCGAATTTATGATCCAAGAAAAAATATCATCACAGTCAAGAGAGATGTTATAGTGATGAAACAAAAAACAGGTACAAAAATTAATGATGAAGATATGATATGGGTTCAGAATGAAGAAATAGAAAACAATGAAGACAACAGAGATTCAGTGGGGGATTCTTCAATGGATGGATCTCTGAACAGTTCAAGCTGTAGCACTGATAAGTCAGTATACACAGATCCAGATAGCGAATATACTATAGTGATGACACCTCGGTTTCATCAAACATTGACACCGATATTTCGTCCATTGAGGTTCATGGAGTTGCAGAAATTCTAGAAAGCAAGAGAACAAGGAAAATGCCGGGCCGCTATGGTTATGATAATATGTGTGTTTCTTTTCCAGAAGTTGAGCAGATTGACGTCTCAAAAGCACTGGAAGGACCAGAGGCTAAACAGTGGAAATTAGCAATACAAGAAGAGCTGCAATCATTTGAGTAGAATGATGCTTGGGAGATCGTTGACATTACGAGTGGTGCGTCCATAGTAAAATGCAAGTGGGTGTTTAAGAAAAAACTTGATGAAAAGGATAAAGTGCGATAAGGTGCCAGACTTATTGCAAAGGGGTTTACTCAGAGACGTGGCATTGATTATATAGACACTTTTTCTCCTATTTAGAAACATCAACTTTGAGGATGCTGTTTGCACTTAGTGTGAAATGGAATATGGACATTAGTCACCTAGTTGTCACAACTGCTTTCGTAAATGGACATTTAAAAGAAGGCATCTACATGTCTATTCCTGAAGGTTTTATTAATACAAATGATAAGAAGGTTCTAAAACTCAAAAGAGCCATTTATGGACTGAAGCAGTCTTCTTTTGTATGGTACGAAAAAGTAAGAGATTATTTAAATCAATTAGGTTTTAAAATCAGTAAATTTGTTTTTTCACAAAAATGACTGACAATGTTAAAATCATAGTTACCATTTATGTTGATGATTTTTTTGATTTTTTCGAACTGCGTGCAGGAGACAGAAAAGTTGCAAGCTGCATTAGGCTCCGAATTTAAATTAAAAGATTTAGGTCCTGTGAGTCGTTATTTAGGCATGAGAATAAATGTAAATAAGCATTGTAAATACCATAACCGTAGATTTGTCGGACTGTAAAACTGTGGACACTCCTATTGAATTCAAACCAAATATTGAAAGAACTGAACAAAGCGTAACAGATATTCCGTATGAAAGATTGTTAGGAAGTTTAATGTATCTAGCTGTTTTGACAAGACCTGATATTGCATATGCCGTAAGCTACCTTAGCCAATTCAATAATTGCTACAATGAGACTCATTATAATTATGCTAAGAGAGTGTTGAAATATTAAAAAAAACAAAAACCTATTGTTTAAAATATAGTAAAGAAAACGTACAACAGCTACAAGGTTTCGTTGATGTCGACTGGGCTAGTGATATTCTAGACAGAAAATCCTATACTGGTTACTGTTTCATAAGGTCTGGTTCTGTTATATCATGGCAGAGTAGAAAACAAAGAACAGTCTCTTTATCTAGTACCGAGGCAGAATATGTAGCACTCTCGGAAGCATCTAGAGAAGCCGTTCACTTAAGAAATGTAATGTATGAGATTACTGGACAGCTATGTGCTATTATGTTGTATTGTGATAGTCAAAGTGCCTTAAAATTGGCAAAATGGTCAACAGACACTAAACAAACAGATCAAAACATATCGACGTCCGTTATCACTACGTTAGAGATGCCATTAAAAACAAATTGATTACAATTAATTATACTTCAACTCAAGAAATGCCTGCTGACATGCTAACAAAGGGGCTACTATCAACAAGGCATTATAAATTTATGAAAATGATGGGAGTTATTCCAAATTAGTGTTGAACTATCATGTAAATTAGATTTCATTGTTTAATTATTATAGTTTTGAGCTTATTTTGATAAGTGGGGATGTAATTTATAACACTTTGTGTATCAAAATAATGCAAGGCCATCCATGTTAATTTTTTGTAAAATTAATACGAGAAAACAAAACAATAAATTATTTCAGTCTTAAAAGGAAAATCAACGTGTTCTAATAGTGACCCTTAGCCGGAGTTTTTTCATTTAAATAAAAAACGGCTTGACCAAATGTTATAAAATTTTTTACAGAACATTTTTTAGTTAATGTGCTTCGATCGGCACCTCAACGTCTATATCATTTTTCGTCCGCGCGGTATCGTGACCGAATTTTATGAAAATCTGTTCAGATCATATTTCCTTTAATACGTTTCGAACGGCATCTCAACGAAGCCGAAATCAGGAAAAATGACCACAACCAAGACCTTCTCAAGTACAGGCCTGGAAGTAGAGTTTTTCTATGTGTCTGTAATAGACCCAGAATCTGTTAGTATTGGTTAAATCATTAAGAAATTATCCGACGCGATGTAAGAGCTCGCGATATTTTTGCCTTAAAAAGTGAAAAAATTATATATTTTAATACTTTCTACTGCAATAGGATTACCAGTGATTAGTGCTTTAGTGAACTGAGTGATTAAATTAAAAAAAGATTAAGTGATTAAGTGTGTTTTAGGTGTGTTAATTGTGAAAGTGACCAATTTTGTTTAAATTCGCGGTGGTTTTTTCGTGTTTATTTAAGGAAAAAATGTTCAATTTGTGTGGTAATCGAATAAAAAGTGTTTTTAAAGTGATTAAAGATTATTATTGAATAGTTATTAAAAACATAAGTGCAGGAAAATGTGAAGGAAAAGTGAAAAAGTTATTGTTATGCATGTTGTGTGGTGGTACTTGCACTTAATATGTTTAATAACTATTCTATAATAATCTTTAATCACTTAAAAAGCACTTTTGGTAAAGGTTTAGTATCCTGCGGCACGATTGGTGGGGGGGAAGGAATTTATAAGGGGGGAGGGGGTTTAGGTGAACAACCCCTTGAAGTGTGTAAGTGCGGAAATGTCCCGTTATTGCAAAAAAATTAAATAAATTTTTGCTCTGGTTTAGTTTCCTGCGGCATGATTTGTGGCTCGGGAAGGGGTGAAGCTGGGTGGGAGTGTGCCAACATTCTCTTGAAGTGGGCAACTGCGGAAATGTCCGGTTATTGCGTAAATGTTCCGTTATAATATAATTTTGGCGTAAAAACGTAAAAAATGGGCACAAGGAGTATAAATTTCGACAAAATATGCCTAATAAGCCAACTATTAAAAACTATTATTTGCTTTTTATACTTTTACAACTATAAATCATGCTTTACATTCTTCTAAAATTAGGAACTCCCCAGGCGAATCTTAGCATTGGGATACATGCGCAAGGATCCACCAAAATCGTCAAATTACCACTAACGTTGGAACTAAAACTGCAAATTCTCTTACAAGCCCTTCTAAAATTAGGAGCTCCTCAGTTGAATCTTAGCATTGGTCTACCTGCGCAAGAATTCAGCAAAATCGTGAAATTAACACTAATGTTCGAAGTAAAACTGCAGAATCTCCTTTTGGATCTTCTAAAATTAGGAGCTCCTCAGTTGAATCTTAGCATTGGTCTACCTGCGCAAGGATTCAGCAAAATCGTGAAATTAACACTAATGTTCGAAGTAAAACTGCAGAATCTCCTTTTGGATCTTCTAAAATTAGGAGCTCCTCAGTTGAATCTTAGCATTGGTCTACCTGCGCAAGGATCCACCAAAATCGTGAAATTACCACTAATCTTTGAACTAAAACTGCAAATTATCCTATATATTCTGCTGAAACAAAAGGTGCAATAGAAAAATTAAGTACTCCTTGTATGGAATGGGGGCGCTGCCCCCCATCCCCCCATTTGGGGGGCTACCGCCCCCCATACCCCCGCTTTAAAGTTTTATTTTTCCATGGATTCTACAGCCCAAAATACATTAATAAAAAAAATTTCAAAAAAATCGGAGGTGGGTCATACTATACTGTAGATTTACCTTGCCGCAGGAAACTAAAGCAACAATGTTTTAATTTCTTCTGCAATAACGGGACATTTCCGCACTTGGATACTTCACACAAATGCTCGCATAACCCCTCCCAAACGAACCCACCCCATCCCCAGCCTAAAATCGTGCCGCAGGAAACTAAACCAGAGCCGCACTTTTTATTATATTACTACAAAAATTCAACATTTTTCCCCTAAATAAACACGAAAAAACCACCGCGAATGTAAACAAAATTGGTCACCTTCACAATTAACACACTTAAAACACACTTAATCACTCAATTTTTTTAAATTTTCTTAATTAAATAACTAAGCACTATTCACTGGTAGTCCTATTGCAATAAAAACTGGTTAAATATATTATTTTATGACTTTTTACGGCAAACTAATGCAAAAATATTCCGAACTTTACATCACGGCGTATAAATTCCAACAAAAGTGACAGATTCTGGGACTACGAGCAGCTGCGTTAGTGTTAGTGAGCTGGGCAACTTCCAGGCCTGTACTTGAGAAGGTCTTGCCACAACGTACGCACACACACCCACACATACTTCTTTTCACATTTTTGCTTAAAATGCTATTGGGGCCTTGAAACATGAAAATACGTTGAAAATATCGATTTCGATTTTCGGACCGATTACAATAACTTCCCTATAAAGTAGGAAGTTAAGAAAACGAACAAAACTAACCGAATTTTTTGGTGGATTAAAAACAAACGTGCCCTACGAAGACTCGCCCTTTCTTGTGAGTGCAGCTAACTTCAGAGTTTGCAAATCAAAACATATAGAAAGAGTATAGATCAATCTGTTGTTGATTTTTTAAGGTCGTTTTTTAATTTGCAAAAAAAGTTGGGTCGGTTTTGGTCATTTGGTTATTTTTTGTTTTTGTTTTTTTTAGTTTGGGGGCGTCCATAAATTACGTGAGGTGTTTAGGGGGGGAGGTGGCGAGCCGAATCTAACCAAATCTCACGTGGGGTAGGGAGGGGGTCTCGGCAAATATCACGTAATTTTTTTCCCGCAAGAAACAGTGTAAAATTGCGAGAAAACTGGGTTAAATTAATAGTACAGGTAAATTAAGCCGAAAAAAGCGATATAGCGGAATAATTAGGTACAGGCTGAAAATTGACAGATAGCTTACTTTGAGGGTTCTTAATAAGGGGTTAAAAGGTCTACCGTTTTTCTACCCCGAGAAGCCCACTTTTTAGGGGGTTTTAGCCCTCATAATGGGTATTTTCGATTTTTCTGCAATTTTTTTTGCAATATTTCTTAATATCATATTGTTTTCTTCAATTTTAAGTACAATATCTGTAAATGAGAAAATCTTTAAAATCGTCCTTTTGGACCCGCACTTAGATTTCAATCACGAAAATCTTGGTGCAGTATCAGATGAACATGGTGAAAGGTTTTATCAATACATATTGCAAATAGAGAAGGAATAATGAATCCATTACATAAAAAGTATACGTGATACTATTACTATGTTTCGACTCAATAGCAATTGAGTATAAAAATTTTGCACTGCCGATTACAATGTATTTGTTCACTGTTTTAAATACCATCCAACTGGAACATCCAAAAAAAAGTAAAGAAAATAATTTAAATATCTGGGAATGAAGAGTGTATGACGTGATGAAAAATACTTATCATTTTATACAATGGTCTGGGAAAAACTGCGAAAGTAATGTATGCATTGACTTATACCACCATTTTTGGACAGATTGCGACCCTACGATGAACTAGTGTGGGGGTCTAAGCTTAAACAAAACAAAAAGGGCTAGAAGCCCAATTGAAAAACCTGGAACCTAATGCCCTCTCTCTCAAGTGCATAATGTATCCAATCCTACTGCAATCATAGAGATTATATTAAAAATCGGCTCTTTTCACATCAGTCAGAACACATGCTATCTGCGGTGCATTGTCACTACAAAAATCAGACATTTGCACCAGACGACATAATTAGTTATCTAAGCATCTTACAGGACTCGAATTTTGAATCGACGACCATCTGCTCTGACTTAGTCTAGTCTAGAGGCCAAGATAGATTTGGAAAAGCTTCTATTATCATTATCGAGAGTTGTGAAGAATGGAAGTCTAACAGATCCGCACTTCTTGAATCTGTATCCTGATGTACAGGCGGCTCAAACGTCAATTTGAGAAGCTGGCTGTGACTTCAGACTCCGCTTTTCTAAGGCGATACGAAAGTAGGAAGCAAACGGAAGCTTGTAGCGATGCCTGACAAATCTTCGAAAAGAAATTATTTTCAGCCAACCAACTTCATTTATTATCTTAATTTGACATTTTGATGCGAACAATAAATTGTTTCAAGAATATTTAAAGAGTTTTTAGAATATTTTAAAACAAACAAATAAATGTAGCACATTATTATTATTATTATATTTATTTATTAGTATTTTATAATACTCTAATACATCAACATAAAGAAATTATAGCTAACTTAATCTAGTTGCAGTTTTTATTTATACTTTTATTTTCACATACTCGATACATTTCTTTTTAAAAATCCTTAAGTTTGTTTCAGATTTATTGTCGATTGGTAGTTCATTAAACAATTGGAGACCCTTATGAAATATTGTGTTCTGCGTATGTTCCGATCTTTGCAAATTTAGCCTAAAATCATTTGCATTTCTTAAAGTGTACGGTTGCAGATCTCCCACGTATTTGATCTCCTTTACTAAGTACTCTGGGGCCACTCCTCTTTTTATCTTAAAAATAGCAATGAGTGTATTTAGCTCCAGTCTTTGTTTTACGCTTAACCATTTAAGGGTATTAAACATGACCCTGACTGGTGTAAACCTATTGCATCGCAAGATACTTTGTATTGCCTTGTTTTGCAGTTTTTGAAGCCTTTCCAGGTTACTCGCATTGCAGCATGTAAACAATATTGTCGAACAGTATTCAAAGTGGGGTTTTATCATAGTATTGTAGACGGTAATTGCGGTCATGGTATCCATTTTATTTCTGATCCTTTTAAAAAACCTATGGTTTTGCCAATTTTTTTACATATATGGTCAATATGTTGATCAAATTTTAAGTCGGAGTCAATTATTACTCCTAAGTATTTAATATTCTTAACATTTTCTATTTTTTCCCCGTTTATTTCTACCTCCGTTTTACTATCCGTATTTATTTCCATAAGTTTAGTTTTTCCTTCATTAAGTTTTAATCTGTTCAATTTTTAACTTATGATTGCACTCCTCATAGTTACTTCCTTGAGCGTAAATTAGAGTGTCATCTGCATACATTGCTACTTTGAATCTCGTCACCACCTCTGGCAAATCATTTATGTACACGATAAATAACAGTGCTCCCAGGATAGATCCTTGCGGCACTCCCAATTCTACTCTATGGGGGCTAGACATAAAACGGTTTATTTTTGTCTGTTGACGTCTCATTGTTAAATAAGATTTGAACCATTTTAGTCCCACATTTCGAACACCATATAGTTGCATTTTTTGAAGTAGTATATCTCGATCAATTGTTTCAAAGGCCCTTTTGAAATCTAGAAAAAGTGCAATTGTTTTCGTTTGGCTTCCTCCTGCTTTCCATTCTTTCACTATGTAATTTATGGCCGACTCACATGAGTAATTCTTTCTAAAACCAGATTGATATTCCGATAGGATTTTATTTTTTTCAAGGTATGTGATAAGCTGCCGCTTCACAACAGCTTCAAGTATTTTCTCACATGTTTTTAAATTATTAATCGGACGAAATTCCTCACTTCTAGTTGTGTTTTGAACTTTTTCAACTGGTGTAACCACCGAAATCTTCCACGAGTCTGGGAATTCGCCTGTTTGAAGAGATTTGTTTATTATATTTAACAGTGTGCGTCCCAATAGGTTCCAGTTCTCTAATATCAGTTTAGGACTTATTTTTCCTTGGTCCCGTTTTTTCTTTATACCTCTGCAAATCTCCTCTAGTTCATTCAACGTTATTTGCTGGAATTTAAATCTACTCTCAACTGGATGTATACAGTTTACATATTTTACATCCTCAATAGATGCACTTATCTCCTCTACACTCTTAATAAAATATTCATTAAATTGATTTGCTATTTCTTGCTCCTTTGTGTAGATTGTGTCATCAAAAATAACATTCTTTATTTTCTTTCTATGTTGTCCTAACACTAATTTTTTAATTTCCTTCCACATATTTTTCTGTCCATCGGCTTGTAAAATTCGATTTTTAACATATTGATTTTTTTTTATCTTGATTTTAATTTTATACTGGTTTCTTATTTTCTTGTATTCTTCCCAGTTGTACTCAGTTTTTGTTATCTTTGCTTTTAGATATTTTTCTATTTTATCCTTTTTCATTTTCTGCATTTCATTATTGAACCAATTTTTTGTTTGCTTCTCACGGGTAACCTTTTTTATTTTGGTAAACTTATTTATCACACTTTCCAATGCCTGGTCGATTTTGTTTGCATTTGCATGAATACTACTTGATAGACTGAAAT
This sequence comes from Thereva nobilitata, assembly GCA_963855945.1. Classification (NCBI taxonomy): domain Eukaryota; kingdom Metazoa; phylum Arthropoda; class Insecta; order Diptera; family Therevidae; genus Thereva; species Thereva nobilitata. The sequence continues at coordinate 150,630,142 of OY979694.1, forward strand.
CTATATCACATCCCCTTAGCTCTCGTATAAAATCTTCCTTCTTATATTTACAAACCTCAATTATGTTTTCACTTGACCTTTCTCTATCTGTCTCAATTACCGCAATCTCAATACTTTCGTGATCTGTAATTTTTTTCGTTGCATCAACTCTCGCTTTTAAGTTCTGTATGTTTGTAATAATATAATCAATGGTTGTTTGTGATATTGCTGTCGTTCACATGCGGCAATGGCTTTACTCGTGGACTGAAATCCGATAACAGGCGGACAAATTTAATTCGAATTCGCATTGGTGGAGGATACCATTTTCTTATTTCCGAATTTCATGACTTTCGAATCGCATTCCAGGATAACATTGACGATAGGAACGTTTGCGAAGGAAAATAAAAAAAAAGGAAATATGATTGAAACTTAAAAAGATAACTTTATTCAAAAAATGTAAAATGGTTAGATAGATGAATTATCTCCGACGGACACACTCAGACTGGTTTTTCTATTATTTTAATATCGTCTTCTTTTGTTTAGTTATTTGCTGAATTGCATTTTAATTATTTCGCGTCTTAGAATAAGATGCGCGTGGGATTTGTGCACGAAAATTGTGGGAAATAAAAGATAACGATTCTTGGAAGTTTTGATAGTCTTATGCTGAACTATTTTTATTATATCGCATCTTAGAAATAAGATGCGCATAGAATTTGTGCACTAAAATGAATATTCCCACGAGAACTTTATATTATTGATTTATGTGGGCTTGTATCTATAACGGATAAACCCCCTGGGTTATTCAGTCACAGGTTTTTTAACCAAAGATGACATCTATAGAAGAATGCTCCGAAGTTTGTATATCTCCAGAGTCATAAATGGCTCTACCATTACTATTCAAACAGTCAAGTCGTTACTCTCTAAAAACAAATCAGTGGATGCCAAAGTCAACCTTCGTATGTCAATATATTGTAAAATTTTAAATTTTTTTTATATTCCATATGCTTGCTCTACAAATACACGAGTTGAGCTCAAACTAGAATTGAAATTTTTCTGTTCTCTTGTTAAGAAATCATTATCCCTGTAAGGCACCATGAGGTTGGTTTCCAAAGGATAGGCTGTCATGATTTTGTGGTACTGTTCTTCAACACAAATTATGTTTTTTTAAATAATTCCAACGCAATGAATACAGATTAAGGTATTTACACTAAAAATACGCATAATAGTGTAAATCCTACAAATTTTTTAAAATTTTAAAAATCTCACGAGAGATTTAGGGGGGAGGGGGTCGAGCCAAATCTCACGACATCTCACCAAAGGGGAGGGGGCGTCGAAAAATCGCCAAAATCACCTCACGTAATTTATGGATGCCCCCTTTGCGCCTGTACATCCACGGCCAAAAAAGTTTTACTTCGCCCGTGAGTTTATGTGAATGAGGCTCACACATTTTTTTTAAAAGTTTTTTTTTTGTTTTTTTTTCTGTGAAAACATTTTTTTTGTTTACTTCAAAACGTGCTTATTCGATAGGAAAATTTGATTCTCTACAAAAAATTTTATTGGGTATATTTTATAAAAATGCATAGTTTTTTGAGTTATAGTTGAAAAACTAAAAAAAAATGGACCAATTTTCTCCGTTCTCAAAAATCCAAACCTAAATTTAATAGCACTTGGTGGATTTATCTTTTTTAATGTTCAATCGAACATATAAAACAATAAAATACCTTTAACGAATTAGATCCTTATTTAATTACATAGTCAATAGCCTATGGCCAAGGTGCAAAGACTGGCTTGCCTTGGTATCACGGGAGCTAAACCACCTGTCCGCTGCGGCTGTGGAGGCCCTACTGAACCTTCAGTGAAGAAAGAGGCTCTGGTGGGTGCGCTGCGTCTAGGGGGCTATACCTTGTAGATCACTTATCGATTCTCAAGAAGCTAAATCAATTACTCATTGTCCGATACCATTCCTGCCACTATGGACTCCTTCCGACAAACCGTTTATGACGTAGGTCAGACGTAATAAAGACGACTCCTAAACCGTTAATGGGGCAAGACTGGGTGTGTTTGGCCCAAGGAACAAAGTATCCATGGCACTTGGCACTACCCCGACTGTTTTTTAAGCTGACGAACTCGTCTTTCAGGTGTGTGCCCAGACTTGTATTAATTAGTAATGAGCAAAAATGATCTTGGTTTTGCCGTCTTGTCTTGGTCTTGCACATTTAGCAAGACTTAGCTATACTCGCAAGACCAAGACTAACGGTGCAAGACCAAGACCAAGAGCAAGAGTCTCGAAAAATTCTCACAAACACTATCATCGTCAGATTCTGATGTTTCGTCTTCCCGTAAGGCCGGCTGCGCACCAGCAAATAATTTGAAGCAACTTTTCCATCACACAAATAGAACGCACTAAAGTAAGCGTAAGCCCGCACACAGGGAATTTTTAAGTTGCGGCAACTAAATTAATCCAACACGTTCTATTTAAATGGCGAGTAAATTTTTCATTTAATCGCCCATCAAAAAAGTTGCTAGTGCGCGGCCGGCCTAAGAACAAATGACACGGAACACAAAACAGAGTACCCCTATATACGACAAAATTGTTTAAATAATATTGTGTATGATACTAATTATTCGCTTTTTAATTAAAATTATTAGTGATTTATTTACCAACAGACATTAACAATGAAGTTAAAAAAAAGAAATTTAAAATAAATTTAAATTAAGATAAAATTTCAAGACAACTCAATTCCGGTTAAATATATGAGCGTAACCCAATATATTTGTTAATATAACACTATTGCGGAATAAAGATTCCACTTCGATTTCTTTAAGCTCCACATTATTATTAGCATTCATATTAAAGAATGGAGCGAGGGCATTGTGTGCCCTATACATAAAAAAGGAGATCAGCTAAACTACCGTAATTACAGATGCATCACTTTATTGAACGTAGCATATAAAGTTTATCAAATATTTTATACGTTAAACTGCAGCCTTACGCAGAAGCAGCTCTGGGAAACTATCAAAGCGGTTTCCGCCCCGGGAAGTTCTACCACAGACCATATTTTCACCCTCAGGCAGGTCCTAGAAAAGGCAAATGAATTTAACATAAATATACACTCTCTATTCATAGACTTCAGAAACGCCTATGATAAAATAAAACGTGAAGAATTATATAAAGCTATGTAGTATTTAAGATTTCCCAAACGCCTCGTAGATTTCACCAAAATGACAATGAAAGAGGTAATTTGTAGAATAAGAATTGAAGGATTGCTGCAGAACTATTCAACGCCACTGTAAGACTACGTCAAGGAGAGGCCCTATCTTGCTTACTATTTAACGTAGCTATGGAAAAAGTGATTAGAGGCGCAGAAATTACCGCGGGCAGTATTTTCAACAAGTCGGTACAACTATTGGCATACGCTGACGACATCGTAATACTAGGCACTATAGCAATGAAAAAAGCCTTCATATCGTTAGAAAGAGCAGCAAAGAAATTCGGACTACCAATTAATGAAGAGAAAACGAAATATATGTAGGGAGAGGGGGGCATAGTGGGGTATCTAAGATGTTATGGATCATTTTTCAACTAATAATGGCGTTAGGTTACCTTAAATTTTTTTTTGGGTTGTACAGCATGTCTCTCATTATTTGGCACGCCATTTTTTATTTTAATAATAACAGTTTGGCTAACGGAATAAAATATATTCAGAGTGAAGTTTACCCCACTTTGCGCCGTACAGCGGGGTAAAGTGGGGTACCAGGTGGAGCATTGTAGGGAGTACTATCTGGATTAGCCCTGTATTTTTTCACATAGCATTCGAGTATAGTTTGTGGAACAACATGTAACTGTGCACTTTTTTGTAATCCTTTTTTTCTGACACCACACTATGCACTGCTTTTTCCTTAGCCTCCATAGACCCCAAGAGTGTTGATTCGTTTTTTTTCTTATATGTGCGAACAATAACTGAAACAAGCAATTGTTTGTGTAAATAAACCATCAAGTTATGAAGTTATGTAAACTATGAAGTTATATCTAATTATGAATGAACACGGGGCAAAGTGACACTAAACTCCTTGTCGATTGAATACCCCACTGTGCCCCATTCAGAATACCCCACTTTGCCCCTACCCACATTGCAAGATAAAATATTAACAACTACATATTACCTTTGGTTTTAATCAAATTTTTTATTTCGTATTCGTATCCTGAATAGTTTACAGTAAAATGTAGCACACAATCATAAACAAGACATTACTAGCTCATACATTAACTATGACACGAATAACAACAATTTTTTTTAACAAATACGTAATATTATTACTTTTGCTGCGAGCGCTAAAACCGATGTCGCGAATGCTTGTAACATTAGCGAAGGTCATACTACGACTTAATGCTAAACCCAGTGCGTCGTTTAAATTGTCGTACTACTATTTGTTCACTTCAATTTGGTACTACCCCGCTATGCCCCGCTACCCCACTATGCCCCCCTCTCCCCTACATCTCTAAAAGACGGAATGATCGCCAGAATATGACAATTGATACATATAACATCGAAGGTGTAAAAGAATTTATATACTTAGGGACACTAATCTCAAAAGATAACGACAAGACGGCAGAAGTCAAAAGGAGATTGGCGCTGTAAAATAGAAGCTACTTTGGGCTACGTAAACACTGCTTAACAAGGAACATATCAAGGAGGACTAGAGTTAAACTATACAGAACCCTTATAAGGCCTGTTAAAGGAGGAATTATTTTATTCCTACTCAAATGGTCAGGGTGAAACACCGTGACCTGGGTTATGTTTAACACGATATCAAACGGCACTTAAACCGAGATATCTTGTAGTGTGTTGAAGGAGTTGCGGTGGCGGGATATCAAGCGGCACTTTAACCGAGATATCTTCGTTGATATTAACTAGTAATCAAAACGCACTGCTTGGTGGTTATAATTCAACTCCGATTTATTGATTAATAATTACGATTTTTATACAAAATTGATTTCAACAAAAAAGTAATAATAAAAACAAAACAAACATACGAACACAGGTAAAAAGTCCACTCAGCAAATCCGGCCATTGACATTAGCCGGTGAATGAATTGCTGAAGGTGCAAGCTAAGCATTGCGGATAAACACAAATAATAAATATTGGCTAGAATTGCAATCAAGACAATAATGCAATGACCTTAGATTTGCAGAGTGGAATTTTTACCTTTTCATTAACCTAATTAACAAATTCTACGGCGGGCGTTAACATCCTCCCCCCGTTGCATATTACTGCAAAATTCAAATAATCTTTGAACAGATGAGCTGAACTCATTAGACGTGTACCGTGAAATCTGGACTGGAGTGCTGTCTGGGACGAGGCACTGGTTTCCTTTTACACCTGATGATGTGATGATATCGTCGCCACATTGCATATCCTATTATTGTGATGCCAAGAATTAATGATAAATAACCGACTGCAAATTGGTGCACCGTGTGACCCTCAAATCTTTTTGGTAGCTCCATAAGTTTTTGTTCATTGATGAGGTCTTGTAGGGCCATCAATTCTTGCAGTTGCGGTTTGTACTCATCGTCTTTCTTGAAAATTGGTGATAGCGTAACCGGTGCCGAGATTTCCTGTAGGTGGCCAAAACTCGAATAGGATGTCGAGAAATTGCTCCCATAGAGGTGATGTCCTTTAAGCGTCACGAGATCATGCCTTATTATGCAATTTGGCTCCAATTTTAGTAATCCTGAGCCTTCTAGTGTTAATGGCAATATTTCCCGGTTGCAAATGGTGTTGACTCTCGTCGGCGTATCCACAGCATATATCCACTGGTTCGGGTGATGAAGCTGAATCCATACGTGGCTGGTTTTTATTCTCGTTAGTTCGCAGGTTCCTTGTGTGGAATTGTTAAACAAGTTGAGCTCACATGAGCAAGGCTCGGAATCCTTTTGATATATGGGCTGGGAGGCTGGACACAGGTATCCTTGTTTAGTTGTCTTGCAGGCTATTAATTCATTTTCTGTTATTGGTGAGTATTGATCCCGGTGTAAATTAATTGCCAGATAGGGTGTGCATGGACTTATTGCCAAAAGTGTACCATTTACGGACGCGGGAATCGGAATAATCCTATAGAGTTCAAATTGGTCCTGGCTTACTAGAGGTATGCTGAGTTTGAAAATAACATAGTTATTACTAATGCCACCTTCCGCTGACATTAGCTTATAGAGTTGCAGAAGGTCTTCTTGGCTGACCGGTAGGTAAATTGATGTCGGCAAGTGTTCCTTGACCTTCATCAGCTCCTGCTTCAGTTGTTTTGGAGATAGTAACAATGGGTGGAGCTGGCCATGATGTATGTCTGTCAGAGCGTCAACTATTGACGCTTGTATCCGATGAAGATTGAAAGCCATAATTGTCATTTGAAGTGCCAGTGACGTTAGTAGTTGGAAGATTCTTATTTGTTGACTTTTTTCACCGTCGTCATTTATTCTGTTGATGATTTGATTTATTTGATTCGAAAGCGCTCCAAATGTTTTTTGCGTGCTCAGCTGATCTCGTTTCATTATGTTCGCTGTCGAGTCGATTATGGATGTTTGGTTTTTGAGCAGAGCTAGTAGATGATCTTCGTTTTCCTGTGTTGCACTAATGGTACGAGACATTTTTTCAGCGTATTCTGAATCCAGTACTCCGAATAGTGCATTAGCTACGTTTCCTACTACGTTGAGGGCTCCTCTCTTGGTCCTTTTGACAACCAGACTGTTTCCTAGTCTCAATTCTTCTTCCGTATGTTCGAACAGATTGACGACATGACTGCATGTGCTCTTTTGTTGTAATTGCTGGCACAAGTGACGCAATGCTTGCGTGCCGTTGCTGAACGTAGCTAGCTCCGTCCAATACGGCTCGAGGTTGTAGTATATTATAAGGTTCCACTCTGTGGATATTAAATTGACTGCTCCTACGCTCTCGAAGTGGATACCAGGATGAGGTTGAAACTTTTGAACTGTAACGGGAGCCGTGAATGCTGTTGGCAGCATAAGGCAGGCCATGAGAACTGATGTAATGAAGGCTCCTCCTGACATCTTTATTTTCTTTCGTGGTTGGCTGCTGCTTCTGGAGGTGGATGCTCCGTTTGAATTTTGGTCAATCTTTTTAATCTGCTCACGGTGGTGTTCTGCGGATTCTCTGTCGCCTTCTGTGACTGTTTTTATTTCGTTTTCAACTGGTAGGGGTGCTAAGCGGTGAATTGCTCGCCGCATAATACCCTTTGATGTCCTTACATCTGCGACACGGATTAAGCCATCGTCACCCTTGTACGTTTGAACGATTCGACCAAGTGGCCATTTCATTACTGGCAAGTTATCATCCTTTATAATAACCATGGTATCCGGTTTCACATTTTGGCATTGTTCTCTCCACTTATGTCTATACTGCAGTTCATTCAAATATTCTCGAGACCAGCGATTCCAAAATTCTTGTTTAAGTTGTGTCACCTGCTTCCAATGCCTTAGTAAACTGCCCTTCATTGGTTGTGCTTGTTGATCCGCTTGGGCTGTTAGCGGTTCGCCTATCAAAAAATGGCCCGGAGTGAGTGCTGTAAAGTCAGCAGGATCTTCGGACATTGGTGTAAGGGGCCTTGAGTTCAGAATTGCCTCAATTCCAATTACTGTTGTTTCCAACTCTTCGTATGTGAGTGAGGCTGTCGAGACACTTTTAAGTAACAGATGTTTTGCTGATTTTACTGCGGCTTCCCATAAACCACCAAAGTGGGGGGCTCTCGGAGGGATCATATGGAAGGTGATTCCCTTTTCGCTGCAGACCTTGGTTACCTTTCCTTGAGCCTGGTCAGAATAAATTGTTTCCTTAAGTTCCGCCAGCTGATTACGGGCACCTACAAAGTTTGTGGCATTATCGCTGTATAGATTTTGACAAGGCCCTCTTCTGCCTATAAAGCGCTTTAAGGCCCCAATGAACGCTTCGGTAGTTAAGTCGCTCACCACTTCTATATGAACAGCCTTAGTCGCGAAGCAGCAAAACATGGCAATGTATGCCTTTTGTGGTCGTTTGCCTTTTATTTTATAATGGATCCAGATGGGACCGCAGAAGTCCACTCCTGCATTGCTGAAGGGTCTCGCCGGTATCACTCGGGTAGCAGGCAGCTTCCCCATCATTTGAGAGAGTAATTTTGGCTTCGCCTTGGCGCAAACTACACAGTGTTGAACAATTGATCTTGTCAATGATTTGCCCTTCAGCGGCCAGAACCGTTGCCTTACGTGGGCTAATGTCGTTTGCGGTCCACAATGTAGATACTCAATGTGCAGGGACATTATGATGACCTTGGTTAATGGATCGGCATAAGGTAGAAGCATTTGGTGCTTAGCATCATATGTAAGATTGGATGCTTGAACACGACCCCCAACTCGAATGATTCCTTTTTCATCCAGGAATGGGGAAAGATTGCTGATAGTGCTGCCCTTTTGAACCTCACCGTGTTTTCTTAAACGATCAATGTCCTCTTTGAAATCTGAGGCTTGAATTGTGCGAACAATGATGTACAAGGCTTCATTCAATTCCGTGGGTGTGGCTATAACTTGCGACGGTCGAGGATTTTTTGGTAGTCTTGCGTGATTGATGAATCTTCTCACGTAAGCCATGATGCGTAGTAGTTTCTTTAGGCTGTTTCCATGGTTTATCTTATAAATAATGTCCTCTGGCTCCTCTGATGTAACTGCTGCAATTTGTAAGGCTGTCCTTGGGTTTCCTCTTGATTGTTCTTCAGAATCGGATTTCTTTGAATATGGTGCTGGCCATAGTGAATCTCTTCCATGAAGGAATAGGGGTCCATAAAACCACAGATTACAGGTAGAGAGTTTTTCAGGGGTCAATCCACGCGACAGTATGTCTGCTGGATTTTCCTTCGAGGCTACATGACGCCATTGCTGTGCCAGTGTGAGTTCCTGAATTTTAGCCACCCTGTTGGCAACAAATGTTGGGAGCGAGGAGGAAGTGGAGTTAATCCACGCTAACACAATCTCTGAGTCAGACCACAGAAATGTTGAGAGTTCTTCAAATTTCAAATCTCCTTTCACTCTGGCCACTAATTGAGATGCTAACACTGCCGCACAAAGCTCTAGACGGGGTAATGTTTGTCGTTGCAGCGGAGCCACTCTCGACTTAGCGCAAAGTAGTCGTACGCCAATTCTGCCTTCCTTGTTAGTGGAGCGTAGGTAGACGGCTGCGCCGTACGCCTTTTCGGATGCGTCTGCGAATGCATGAATCTGAATTGTTTTTGGGATTTCATGCACAAATATGTGTCGTGGAAATTGTATGTTATCAAGAGCTTTTAGGCTGTTGCGAAAAATGATCCACTTAGTGTGTAATTCCATAGGAAGCGCCTCGTCCCAATGTAACTTAAGCTGCCAGAGTTGCTGTGAGAAGATTTTAGCTGTGACAACTACTGGTGCCATGATTCCTAACGGATCAAAAAGTCTGGCTAAGTCTGAGCTGACTATACGTTTGGTGACTCGATTGTTGTCATTTACGTTTACCTTGACTCGAAATTGGTCTGTTTTAGGCAACCATGTCAATCCCAACGTCTTAATTTTATCCTCTGTTTGTTTTTCGAAGTCCAGTTCCGTTTCCTGATCCTCTGGTGAAATGCCTTCTAACAACTGTGGGTGGTTTGCACCCCATTTTCGTAGCTTAAAGCCAGCCCCTTGTACAATGATGTTTAGTTGCCGCTGCATTTCTTTAGTAGTTGCAAGGCTATTAGAACCAGCCATTCCATCATCTACGTAAAATTCATTGCGCAGGACTTGAGCTCCCAGTGGGTATCGCTTGTTGTTTTCCTGTGCCAATCTTTGCAAACACTTCGTAGCTAAATAAGGTGCCGACCTGGTTCCATATGTAACCGTTGACAATTGGTAGCATTGAAGCTGTTCTTGGGGGCTGTCTCTCCACAGGATAAGTTGATAATTCTGATCGTCAGGCTGCATCATTATCTGTCTGTACATTTTCTCAATATCTGTGGTGAACACAAATCTTGGTAGACGAAAACGGAGCAAGATAGAAAACAATTCGCTTTGTACAGTCGGTCCAGCATGCAGTATGTCGTTAAGCGAATATCCTGTCGTAGTTTTGCTCGACGCATCGAAAACCACTCTCAATTTAGTGGTGCTGCTATCAGGCTTTAGAACGCAGTGGTGAGGTAGAAAATAATGTTGTGATGGAATGCTTGCTAAATTTACTTCCTTCATGTGGCCAAGTTTTAAATACTCGTGCATAAATTCAGTGTATTGAATCCTTAAATTGGGATCCCTTGAGAGTCTTCTTTCAATGGCAAAAAACCTGTTGATAGCTATCTGTTTTGAGTCGCCTAGACATGCGGGATTTTCTGCAAATGGCAATGCGACTATAAATCGACCATTTTCATGTCGTTGGACAGTTTCATTAAAAAGGGCCTCACATCGTTTTTCTGACACTGTCAGATTTGGTTCCATGTTACCTATGTCTTCCAACTTCCAAAATTTTTCAATCAGCCGACTTGTGTTTTCCTCATCTTCGGTAGAAGCAATATTGCATGTGGCGGTTTCTAGTGAAGCCCCTTCAACCTTTCCTGTGATGATCCATCCGAAAACGGTGTTTTGTAATGTAGGCAAGTTGTCAGCTAAGCTTATTTGTCCGATTGCCAGGAATTGATGATAAAATTCGGCTCCTAATAATACGTCAATTCTCCCTGGGGTATTGAAGTTAGGATCAGCTAGTGTAATATTCTTTGGTATTGGCCAAGTGTCAATGTTAAAATGTTGTGTTGGTTGTGGGGAAACGATCTGCTTAAGAACGAAGGCCTCTAGTCTTGTGGAAAATCCATTCACTTTAGATAGTAATTTTACATTGATTCGTCGATTGGATTTCTGCTTCGCTTGGTCAATGCCCTCAATGGTCATTTTATCTGGTTGGGTTATCGCCTTCAGCCGTTTGATCATCCTCTCAGTGATTACATTCACCTGGGATCCACAGTCTAAAATTGCTCGACATTCCATCTCGTTGCCTTCGTTCGTCACAATTTTCACCACAGCTGTGCTCAAAAATACATATTTCTGAGTTTTGTAATCGTCCAGTGCTGCTAGTGTAACTGCATTAGTATCTGTACCGGTGTTGCTACCTTCGTCTTTGACACCTCTTGAAGAACCTTCTTTTACTGCTACGTCAGCCCTACGTCCTTCTTGTTTTTCCTTCGAGCCTGATGTGAAGTGTAACAACGTATTGTGTTTTTGGTTACATTTAAAACAGGACCGGGATGAGCAAGTAGATGCACTGTGTCCAGGTTTCAGACAATTGATGCACAAAACATATTTTTTCACGATATTGAGCCGTTCCTTGGAATCCAATTTTCTGAATGCCCTACAGAAGTACAGGGGATGCTTGTACTTGCACAAAATACAGGTGTCTTGTTGTCCTGCTGATAGAGCCGAGGTCAAAATCTTAGTTATGCCTGGCTTTTTCACAAGGTCACTTTTGGAACCTAATGCTTCCAACGATTGAAAGCGTGTTTCTAGAAAATCTAGTAATTGTTTGATAGATGGCACTTCCTTTGGATTATTTAGTGATTGTTCAAACAGCATATGTGATTCACGATCCATCTTCTTTATCAGTATAGGCAACAGCAATGGGTCCCAGCCTTCTACTTTTATTTTTAGGTTTTGGAGACCAAGAAGACATTCCTTGGTGGTATCATGAAATGCCTTAAGGTTGGTTGCTGCAGCATGAGTCTGGCTTGGTTGCGACAGCAGCTTGTTTACTAAAGCTGAAACTAATAATCTGCTGTTGTTGTACCTATCTTGTAGGATCTGCCAAGCAGTATTATAATTCTCTTCAGACACAGTGAAATGTCTCAGTAATCTTTCCGCCTCTCCGGCCAGGTTTGTCTTAAGGTACCACATTTTTTGGCAACTGGACATATCTTGACAATGGACCAATTGTAGGAAGAGGTCGTAGAATTGTCGCCATTTGGCATAGTCTCCGTCAAATTTTGGCAAGGTTATTTTCGGCAAACTTGGAACTACAGTAGTTCCATTCAACGGAGCGATCCGGTTAGACGTCTCCGATGAATAACCTTCTAGCCTTGATGAGAGTGTTACTATCAAGTGTTGCGTTTTTTGTTGGAGCTCAAGGAAGCTGTGATTATTGTAGCCCCAATCAGCTGGATTTTCACAGAGTTCCCAAATCGTTTTGTCGTATTCTTCCACTTGATGCCACTGCTGGTTAATGACCTTAAGCTGATACTGATAGTATGATTTTGCTTGGTGCTCTGCTGAGGTGGCTTCCATAATCCTATTTAGCACGTCAATAGTACGTTTTTGTCCTCTTATGGCTTTAAGTAAGGTGTCCTCGTCTCTTGTCGTGACTTGACTTGCGGAAGCCTTTGATTCTTGTGGTGGACTATCGTGTGGAGTCTTAGATGACGATGCTGGGTCTGGTACGTTTTTATCAGACTGCTTCCTTGAATGTGCTGCTTCGGAATCATCTTCACAGTTTTCAACAGCTAAGCATTCATCAACCCTTTTGGAAAAGTATCCAAGATATTGATCAACCACTGCTTTTATCTTATTATAATAGTCGCCCGTGAAGTATTTATGGCGTACATCTACCTCTGGAAGAGTTTTCATTTCTGCGTCGTTGGTTTCGAAGGCAATCCAAGCTTCTTGAAGACGGCGAATCCGTTCATCGTAGTAGGTAGCCGTCTTTCTTACTGCAGAGTCCTTCCCGTAATTTTTGATGATGCGCTGGATATCCTCTCCAAGCTTCGATTGTAGCTGGGTCAGTTCCTCTAGACGTGTCATTGTGGCAGTCATCTGCTCGTGCCCTTTTTAAAGATGTATGCTCCAAAGACTCGTGACGCAAACGTTAATTAATGTGAATTGGTGATCGAGTGTTGCACCCGATCACGTCGGGGTCACCAAAATGTTAAAGGAGGAATTATTTTATTCCTACTCAAATGGTCAGGGTGAAACACCGTGACCTGGGTTATGTTTAACACGATATCAAACGGCACTTAAACCGAGATATCTTGTAGTGTGTTGAAGGAGTTGCGGTGGCGGGATATCAAGCGGCACTTTAACCGAGATATCTTCGTTGATATTAACTAGTAATCAAAACGCACTGCTTGGTGGTTATAATTCAACTCCGATTTATTGATTAATAATTACGATTTTTATACAAAATTGATTTCAACAAAAAAGTAATAATAAAAACAAAACAAACATACGAACACAGGTAAAAAGTCCACTCAGCAAATCCGGCCATTGACATTAGCCGGTGAATGAATTGCTGAAGGTGCAAGCTAAGCATTGCGGATAAACACAAATAATAAATATTGGCTAGAATTGCAATCAAGACAATAATGCAATGACCTTAGATTTGCAGAGTGGAATTTTTACCTTTTCATTAACCTAATTAACAAATTCTACGGCGGGCGTTAACAAGGCCAATACTACTGTATGGATCCGAAACCTGGACATTAAGAAGTAACGAAGAACACCTCCTGGGGTGCTTTGAAAGAAAAATCCTGCGCACAATATATGGAGGAGTGAACGAAAATGGTGTTTGGAGGAGAAGATACAATCACGATCTGTATCAGTTGTATAAAGATCGAAACATCATAAAAATTAACAGAATTCGATGGGCAGGACATGTTGAACGTAATATTGATGCCAGCATAACAAAAAATATTACGAACAAGGGACCAGACGGACACAGAGGCACGGGATGTCCAAAAAATATACAGATGGCGTAGAAAAATATCTACGAACCATAGGTATAAAGGCTTGGGCACACAGAAAGCGGTCTGTCGCGGCGGGCAGCGATCTCCGACCGAGGCGGTCAGGCGGTCTAGTTGTATTACACGGTTTGGCATCATTGCTGTCAAACAGAACGCGGTCTACCGCCGCCTGCTATTTTTTGTCGCGACGACAAGCGGTCTGATTGTACAAAATTACAAATTATAGCATGACCGCCTTGTCGCTTTCAAAAAAAATGAGTGAAAAAACTAAAATTTGGTATGGATGGTAATTTCACGGGAAGATTCAGTCTTGGGCATATTTTAGGGTACTTTTTCACTCGGATCCGACTATTTCTATAACCACAATTGTGGCGACAACTACGGCGAGGACCACGGCCACGGGGGCTATCGCGGCGAAAGTAGTCACGTGAACATAAATATAGCGATGTCGCCAGGTACATTCATTAAATTATTCCATCGTTTTTTACATTTCTGGTCTAAAAGAAGCAATAAAAATGATTTCATTTCAGCGTATATATGACACATGACGGCGACAGACATTTTGACAGATGACGGCGACGAATTAGAAATTTAATAGAGTGGTCGCGCTCGTCGCCGTGGTATAATTTTGGGCACTCGTGTGCATTATAAATGTGTTTGACAGTAGCTGCGACGATAGTTTCGCCCGTCGCTCCAATTGTATTCACACCATATCGGTTCAGACGGAAACCCTGATCCGATAGTCGGAGAAAAGCGAGTGGAAACTTTTTTATGATTCCAATTGCAAATCTCAAAACTCGGAAACGGCTAATCCGATTTTAGGACTCTCACGGGATGATTCAGTATTTTCTTAGGCGTTTAGGCTACTATCCAACTATCGGATCAGACCGAAAACATGACTCGGTAAGTCGGCAATCGAAGGAACACGAATGAAATGATGTCACTGCGAGATGGGCCTTAAGGTGGATTTACATTTCCGACGTTTTTCCGTCGCGCCGGTGTTTTTTAAATTTTCGACCAATCAGAAACAATCTCTGCGACATCTTGCCGTCACGGCGAAGAGCTGAACAAATTTCAACTTTTTCTGTGGCAGGGTGATAGAAACAGCTGATTGTAAGTAAAATTTGAGGGTATGTGTAACTGAAATGTTTGTTTATTTGAATTTGTTTGGTTTTTCTTGGAAGTAAAGATTATTAAAATTTATTTGTTTGTTAGTTGAGTTGTTTTGAGTGACTGTTTTAAATTATTTGTTGCTTTTTTTTTAAACTTAAAGTTGTTCAAAAGTGTTTGCTTGCGACAGAATTCGTCGGAAATGTAAAATGCGTATCGAAAACCTGCGACAGAAATGATCGGCTGTTATGCGACGCGGCAGAAAAACGTCGGATATGTAAATCCACCTTTATTCTGAGAGTCATGTGACATTTCAAGTGAAGTGACACTCAAGGAATAGTCGACTTAGATACATCTCTCATTCAAAATTGCCAACCGTCAGTTGCGTGGGGCATTCCCAGAGTTTAATGAAGGCTGTTAACTGCGTTTCCACTCTGGGAATACCTCTCCGAAATTGAGGTGACAATCAATCGAGAAATGTCATGTGAGTGATTCGACTCTCAGAATAAGCCCCGTAGATACCGATCGAAGAAGATCATATGGAAAAATTCTGCGTGCAAAAAATCTAAAAACCGTCACAAAGCTAAGTTTTATAAGACTGCTTGATGGTTGTCTGGGACTGGGACGAATGTACCATGGCAAATAAAGTATCCATCGAAGCCGTTAACAGAAGAATCCCAGATTTAAGAAGTAAAAACCGATTATTTTGAGGAGTAACTGTTTTATTGCCAGAGATTTCGGGCAAACGTTGCCAGTTGTCACGAGAGATACGCGGGCTGATGAAATTAATGCGTGTCTAAAATGATCAATCATTTAATGGTGGGACCACACTACGCGAACTTGGGTCGTACGCGCTTTTGCCTTTTTTTTCATATAGAGTTTTATGACTTTTTTACGACTTTGTCCATGGTAAAGGCCGTGCGGCAAAACAACGCGGACAAAAGATTGTGCTTAAAAAGGTACATTGTGCGTCCACACACTATGAGCTTTTCAAAAGCGCGTACGCCGTTTCAAATGAGAATTGATTTTTCCTCACTCATGATTCAGAAAATCACGCGCGCTTCTGTTTGGCGCTACGGCCAAAAGCGTGTGGGATCTAAGTCCGCGTAGTGAGGACGGGCCTTAAGGCTTAAGAAAAGCTCATATTGTGTGGACGTACAATGTACCTTTTTAAGCACAGCCTTTTGTCCGCGTAGTTTTGCCGCACGGCCTTTACCATGAACAAAGTCGTAAAAAGGTCATAAAACTCTATATGAAAAAAAAGGCAAAAGCGCGTACGACCCAAGTCCGCGTAGTGTGGACCCACCATTAGGGACAGATTAGAAAACGTAATTTAAAACAAAATATGAGACAGAAATTTACCCAAAATCATGTTTTGCAGATTTATTCTTTTTTTCATTATACCTACCTTTTTCCTATCCCGGACTGTGCGCACATTATCCTTTTTATTAAAAGGCGTTTGTAACGCACGCCGGCTTTTGCTAGTAGGTACTCAATATAAAAAAAATAAAAAAACGCTTCTCAAAAAGAGTGCGACCAGAATAGACCACTCACACAAATATATCGCGTCCTATGTGACGTCCTCATATCGCAGACCGCCGCGACAACCGCTGGATCGCTGCCCGCCGCGACAGATCGCTTTCTGTGAGCCTTTTAAACCAGGAACCGACAGTTCTGAAGGAGGATGTTGCAGGCCAAAGGCCAATAACTGGCTGTGGAGCTATTTATGATGATGACTAAATAAAGGAATGCATACTATTAATAATTACAATTAAATTAAAATTTATAAAATAAAAATAAAGTACAATAACTAAACATATACATATGTATATATTTTTTATTTTTCTAAACTGTTACGATAAGTCTTGCAACCGATCTCGCAAGAACAAGACCAAGACTAGCTGTGAAAGACCAACACTATATCAGTCTTGTCTTGATCTTGTATTTGCTCATCTCTAGTATTAGCTGCGTTCCATTTCTGCTTTTGAGTACTCATGAGTAAAGGAGAAAAGGAACGCGAAATTTGTGCTTATGAGTAAAAGCTGCAGCCATGGCCTATCTATAGGCGCAAAATAATTCACAATAGACTCAAAAAATTGACTTTTCCTCTGGTGGATGTTAGTTGCGTAACTGTTTGTGCTTTTGCTCACATCTTAGAGCAAGAGTAGCTGCAAGCATTCACGAGCAAAAATAAGCAGAAAAGGAACGCAGCTATTAATAGAGCTCCAAATAGCCCTAACATCGTCGATTGCTCGGACAGTCAGGCTGCTCAGTTGGCCATTAAATCCCAAATGGTGTCATCAAAGATTGTCCTGGATTGTCTCTTATCTCTGAAATCCTTCAGCAGGACAACAATAGCTGTATTCCATTTCTGCTTTTGACTACTCATGAGTAAAGCAGAAAAGGAACGCGAAATTTGTGCTTATGAGTAAAACCTAACCTCAAATTTTTGATGTTATTTTATTTGTATACAAATGAAAGGTTAAAATAATTTACAGCATAAATTAAATTAATGTGGTAAATTAATTATTTATATTTTTATTTATTTTATTTATAAATTTATTACTTTTATTTATAGTTTAAAGCCTATCTATAGGCGTAAAATAATTCACAATAGACTCAAAAATTGATTTTCCCTCTAGCTGATTTCAATTGCGTAACTACTTTCGATTGCTACTCGGGTGTTAGAGGAAGAGTAACTATGAGTACTTGCGAGTAAGAAATAGCAAAAATGAGCAGAAAAGGAACACGGCTAATGTAAAGGCCCCTATACACAGTCAAATCGGATGTAAATCGGATGTATATGTACAACCAAAACTATTGATTGTGAGCCGCTCGGCCGATCAAAACTCGTTGCGCGCATAGGTTTGATGAAAATCTGGATGTACCTCCAATTTGACCGTGTATGGGGGCCTTTACGGTGATGTGGAATGTGGTCCGGGCCACGAAGGTCAAATTTCTAATAAAATTGCCGATAGACAAGCTGGAGCAGGGGCAAACTCATTTAGGCCGGGCGCACATTGAGACGCAGGCAGAGCAGCACAGTTTCTGTGTTTCATGCTTTTTTAGGGAGAACCACGAATTGCAACGCAGAGCAGGTGACACGAATACTGCGCCAGGCGGAGGCTTCACGACACTTGTGGATGGGGCACAGAAAGTGTGTGCTAAGCGCCTCGTACGGACTTTTTTCTTAAAATGGAAGCAAAATTAATCGATTTTAATAAATTTTCAAATTCCTCACCCGAATCTGACTTAGAGCTTAATCAATTTGGATATTCTTCCATTTCAAAATTACTTTCGTCAAACTGTCTAACAAAACTGCTCCTCAATGTGCTGAGACAACTGTGTAAGGCCATTTTTTTCTATGCTGCCCAGATCTGCGCTTACTGCGTGACACAGCTCAATGTTCGCCTTAGCTTATTGTTTGCTCGTACCTTTCTGCAGATTATGGGGCCCATCAACTGAGTTGTGTTGTCACTGAATCGAAGCGTGTATGGGGCAGTTGGCAAACTGATTTGACAGTTTTGACAACTAGTCGCGCTATGTGTATTTCAGTTTGGCAAACCACTTAAATAAATTAAGCCTGAATTCGAAGTATGTATATATTTTTTTAAACGCTTATATTTTCATTGTTTTGCGTTATTTTTAATTTAAATTTATGAAAGTTCGCATAATTCTAAATTAGTTTCAGAATTTATATTTTTAGAATTTAGTTTATATTTTTAAAACATATAAATATTTATATTAATAGTTAATAAATTTATAATTAATATAAAAAATCATCTTTACCCATTTTTTATTATTATAAAACTTAATCGCGGGTTTTCTACAATTTCATTTCACTTTCAAATTGCCTGTAAAATATCAAATTGACACTAGAATTATTAGTTCTGTAGAGCGTTTGTGGGAAAACACCAACTCTTTAGACAACTCATTTTGGACAACTGATTTGGCCCGTGGATGGGCCTCATTAAGATGCCAGCCCATAAAACACGTTTCATGCGTGGCTTACATACATGCCTTGCGTGAATAACAAATGTGTGACACTTATGACCGTCCTAATGAACTGAACGCGGCGCGGCTTTGACATTTAATATTACTTCCAACTTTATTTATTATGTCAGTCTAAAATTTGTTCATTTTATATAATTTACCCGAGTAAAAATAAAACTCGCCCGCAGTTAGCATGCATCAGGTACGCACTAGCATGCACGGCGCCACAGCTAGTACGGTTAGCGAACAAATGCGCACGGCACATTTTTACTAGGGCGCACCTAGCATGCAGCTGGTACGCACGCCGAGTGTCAACCCGAGTAAAAATAAAAACTAGACCGAGAGTTTATTGAAAAATAAAATGTTTGTAGCAGTGTAATTAAAACCGTAGGTATACTTGATTTTTTCATATCAAGATATAATTATTTTGTACTGAGCACAGCTGATTGTTATCGAAAAATATTCAAGACGCATGAAAAGTTGAAAATTGTGCAACTTCACGCGTTGCATGTGACGCGTCTACGCTCTTTTTACGTCATTCTGTTGGCATTTAAAAGCATGTACTCCAACTCAATTGTCAACGCAACGCATGAAACGCGTTCCATGGGCTGGCACCTTTAGAAAGCTGCCACGTTAAATCGGCCATCAAGAATTGGGTCGACCAGCTTTTTCGTCATAGTTGGACAAGGACCCAAGGCGATGGTCAAGCTAAAAGATTCATTCAAATCGACAAAGCCAAACCGGGGAGGCTTTTAAATTTCAAGAAATAAGAGCTAAAAATAATAACAGAGCTCCTGACGGGCACTGTACATTTAATTATCATTTAAGGAGAATAGGGTTGGTAGTTGATTGTAGCTGTCGGTTCTATGGAGCAGCTCCTGAAACTGCGGAGCACTTGCTGTGTGACTGTGGGGCTACAGCGAGAAGGAGCCCAGTAGGGAAAGCAAGTAATCACGCAATCGATTCCGAAACTAGTTCTAAGGAGTAGCAACTAGTTCTCGTTCAGATTACAGCAAGTGGTGATAAGGCATTACATTTGCATGGCGATGTCATAGGCGGTAACCAATCGCCTCCATTCTGCATTACATAGAACTGGTACATTCATTGGTTACATGTAGAGAGTCCTTCCCGGGAATTCCCGGCCGGGATTTCCCGGGAAATTGAAAGAAAATTTATTTCCAGTTTCCCGGGAAAAAAACTAAATTTCCCGGGAAAAAAGTTATTGCTTGAAATCGCAAATTTTCTTGGAAAAATCTTGAAAACACTAACTATTTCAAGGATTTGAATTTAAAATAAGTAACTGTTATATTAAAATTCTCGTTTTCTATATCAGTGGTCTTCAAACTTTTTTGACCGCGTACCCTTATGACGAAAATAATCATAAATTGTACCCTCAAATTATGTATATACAGGGTGTTCCGTGGCAGATTTACGATTTGAAATTCGAATATTTGCAAAACCGATAGGCGAATGAGAGGAAGAGGGATATACATAGTTCGGCCCGGCATGCATGCGGATTGTTTAATCACGATATGGCAATGGTCCAGTGAGCATCGCAAGTTCAAAGAAAAAAACCCGCGATTGAAGCATCAACAAACCCTGCACCGTCAAAAAGTGACTGTTTGAGCCGCTCTTACGTCTTGCTTCTCGCCTCGTCATATGGAATGCTCCATTTGGCCCCCTTTAGGAAAAATCTACCCGATCCTGATTGGAAAAAAGAGGCCGAAAAATTTGAAAAAGCTTTATATTTTTAAACCAATGCGGTCCCCCAACTGAGTACTAATCACGTACAATGCTGCTTGACCTCTTTAATCGAACTAGAACCAGTCTATTAAGTGTGCTAATTGACACCCTTCAACGAGATGGCAATGAACCCTGCGATTGAACTCTTGGGTGTTGTAGGAGTTTGGAAATACGTTCTGCGAAAGTTTTTTCTTACAGTCGAGTTGTGCGAATTCCTAGCTTGCAGAGTTTTTTATGTGAGGAGCCTACGGGAAAATCCCTCTTTCGGCATGCCCCTGAGGCAATCCCATTTTTAAATGCTAATCGCGTAGGGTTTAAAAAGCTTAGGCTATACAGTTATAAGTTCTTAATATCTCTAATATAATATATTTAGTTTTCGTATGAAAAAGCTGGCTTGTGTGCGATCCTTCGATCACGTTCCTTCGTCAGGAGCGAGCGCTGCAAAGTTCTGAGTTATTAGGTGTACATGAAATATTTTGGGTGTGGATTTCCCCACCCAAAGGGAAAGTGCGTGTGCACTTTTCCTTTCATACCGACGCCCTCCTCCGTCCCTAATGATTCTTATTGTCGCATGATAAGCAATTGCTCAGTGGACCACTGCGACATCGTGACTGAACCCTTTATATAAAGCAAAGACAACTGCTTGTTTTATAAATGGGTGTTGACGATTATTTGAAGTTTTTTGTTTCTCTTAATGGCTATATGGATATAAAAACTATTTATTGTTTTCTTTCCTTCAAAAATAAGCGTTAAAAAATAAAAATTGGCAACAGTATTGAATATCTCAAAAAAGTATAGAACATAAAGTACTTTGAAGAGAAATTTGGCGTACCCCCCAGATTTTCCCTTCGGGGTACGCGTACCCCACTTTGGAGACCACTGTTCTATATAATGCTAGCCGGAACCCGGTGCCCCTTGCTGCATCCATAGCGAAAAAAAAGAAGTTGTAAACAATATTTGGCAACGAAGATTTCCTATCCACGTAAGCGCCAAGTGACTCAGGTGGGGCTATTGGTGCAAATTACACTATCCATTACTCGACACTCACATCAAAACTGTTTGTGTATGATGCGGGTATTACACTAAGCATTCATTTTTCTGCCTCTTTTTCGTGTAACGATTGTGATGCCTTTGTAGTTGTAACAATAAACGTGAATGAGAAGGGGAATTTCTCATAGTTTTCGCAGACCCTGAGTGCGATGTTATAATTGTGTTAGTGTAATGGATGGGTGAGTCTGGCAAATTTTCTGGCTCAAAAGTGAGGAGATGCATGACATATACTTCCCTGTGACCCCTTTTCTAAAAAACCGGTTTGTGTATAGGGTTAATAAACGAAATGATTGATAGTGTCACTTGCATCATTGCCATTGGAACAGCAGCACATTACAGTTGCTTCTTTTTGAAATTTTAAAGCATGACAATATTGGCACAATTTATCCATCTGGACCGGACCGGACCAATCATATTTTAAATTAAATTTACTTGTATCTTTTCTTAAATGAGTTTTTCATTTAATTTTCAACAGTAATTGTTCCTCCTAATTCCCATTTCACTCCTTATTCCTAATAGGTTTCATTTTTCCCGGGTTCCCGGGAATCCCGGGAAAAATTAACTTATTTTTCCCGTTTACCGGGAACAAAAATAATCCGGGAAACGTGACTCTCTAGTTACATGTAATGCAGGATGAATTAAATTGCATGTTAAGTCTCTTATCGCATTTTTAAGAGATGTGCCGCATCAGCTGCTATTGCATTACCCTTTGCATTACTTTGGCATCAATGTAATCAGACAAAGAACTACTTCATTAGAATTGGAAAATTTTACAATTGTAATCTTATTTACTGTATTGTCAATGGATTACAGAACCGATTCTGTCGGTAATGTGTTCCAAATTTCCTACTGGGAGATTGAGTCTCCGCCAACGCGACTTCCCTGCTTCCCCTCCCAGGGAGATTTGGGATATGAATCCCAAATCAATTTTAGGCTATATCAAAAGTCTTAACTTGGAAGGTTTGTAACCACGGGTTTGGTACAATAGACCGAATAAAAAGGGCCCGCTAAGACGCCCCCTTAAAGAATGAATGAATGAAGAAAGGTAAACGAATACGATGTTTGTAATCAACATAGTCATCCCAGACATTTCAGGTAGAGCCCTTCCTTGTACAAGATATTGAGTCATGGATACACATTCCCTGATTTAAAGGTCAAGGAAAAAATAGTGGTAATCTTAATTTTTGTTTCTAGCCAAACAGGCCCTCGACTGGAATCCGAAAGGAACCCGTCGAGTCGGAAGACCTAGAACAACTTGGAGGAGAGCCCTATTAACAGAGGCCGCAACAACTGGGAGATCCTGGTCAGATCTGAAAGCTGTCGCACAAAACAGAGTCCGCTGTAGGGCAATTGTTTGCGCCTTATGTCCCATGAGGGATTAAAGGAGCGTTATGTGTATGTTAATTTTTGTTTCAATATTCATATAAAAAGCTAACGTCTTATTCTTCGCAGGGAGGAGTCTGCAATTTCCGTGCTTTTCCTTGAAAAAAAGAGGGTGAAGGTTTAAACCCAATTAATTCGTGTTTACGTAATACCTGAAAGCATCCTAAAATACCAGAGCTGAATTTAAACATTACTTAATATTCTGCAAATCAATATACATTTTTCTCAGTACTATAATAGCTCACCGGAAAAATACACTTAAAGTTATAACAAAAAACTTTTTGCATAATATTAGAAACATCTCAATTATACATAAAATGTATTTTTTTTGAATAAGATATATTGAAATAAACCTCAATGTTTTATTCTGGAAACAGGATCCTGAATCCTGGTAGGATTCAAGTAGCGCACAATCAAAAATATCAACAAACTTTAAGACCCGCCCGAAAATTGTTTTGGAAAGAGAAATTCAACTTCCATAAAGCTTTTGGAAATATCGGGCACTTCTTTCGACTGAAAGCACAAGCTTCACTGTCCTGGAAAATAATGTTAGGGGAAAGAAAAATTTCCCCAAAAAGGATAAAGGCATAAAAAATCGGTAATGCAGATTTTTTGTCCTTGTAAAGGACTTCTTTTATTTTATAGCAACGAATTGTAATCCGATGTAGTGCCTGCTTATTTTAAATATTCTATTGCAATAAAATGAAACTGATAATAATTTTCTTATATTCTTAATTATATTTTCGAATCGTAAAAATGTTATGAAGTTTTCAAGACGTGCACTATCTATCTTATTTCAGAAGGGATTGCAAATTGAATTATTTTACAAACGCAATATTTAGGGACAAACGTATGCTTTTAGTGACATGTTGAAATGTCGTTTGTTCACAAGTATAGTTACTTGCAAAGGCATTTGTTTTTAGAACTCATTCCGCAAATTTTTTGGCGTATGTATCTGTAAAATAACTGAGTCGAAATGAGGCCTAGCTTTGACAGCGAAAGTAAACAGTAAAATTTGATTTAAAAACCTTTGAAATAGTGGAAACCCTGTTTTTATTGAAAATTGTTCATGGGAGACTATGATGTAAGAGTACACACTTTAAGCATCTTAACAAATCCAAACGCAACAACACTAACACCCATCTTTACAGAGTGATCCTTTTATCGCACCCTTTGATAGGTAACAGTGGAGCCTTTTTTTAGGAGGAGTGGTGCGAATCTTACATCGGTTCCCCAGGGAATATGGGCCACCGCCTGTCTATAGGCGCAAATATATTGGGTCGGCGGGCACGGTAACGGGAAAAACGTTTAAAATACACGGGCCACCATATGTGCTAACCTAAACAGCAGGCTATGTTCGCTATGCGTGCTAGCTGTGGGCCGTCGTGCAGGCTAGTGCGTACCTGATGCATGCTAGCTGCGGGCGAGTTTTATTTTTACTCGGGTTGATACTCGCGTTCGTGCCAGCTGCATACAAGGTGCGGGGAAGTCTTATTTTTTCTCAAGCGAGCGTGCTAGTTGCGGGCGCCGTGCAGGTTAGTGCGTACCTGCTGCATGCTAGCTGCGGGCGAGTTTCATTTTTATGCGGGCCTTAAGGCTTCGATGCCTACGACAGAAAACACCGCTGGACGTACTCACCCAGACGGTTGCGTTAGATTTCAACTGACCCCAAGCCTTTTTCCATGACGTTCATAGCCTTATTATTATTATTATTATGACATTATTATTATGCACCAGATACTTCGGTGTACCAAGCTTTATCAACGCCTTGAAAATCTAGCTCCACCTCCTGGTGATGTAACAGTAGAGCCTTGTATCAATACAAAACTTGGTAGCCTAAGGGTGAGGCTCCAACTAGGGGTAGCATTCCTTCTTTATTGACTTAAAAAAAATCCATGCCCATGCCCAAATCCATGCTTGCTCCTGTCAGCGTTCTGTCGCGGTAGTATTGAATTCACCATATAAAAAAATAGTTAGGTTAACAAAAATCCAAAATACAGTTAAACTATTGACAGGGCTTTTTTTGATACTTCCTTTCTTATTGAAGTTAGGAAGGGATGCGCTACGTCTGGCAGCTGGGAGCGGTTGCGTTTATCTCTGCGCATCTCATCTGTGCAGGCGAAAATTGTGCATTTTGAAATCATTTTAGGACAAAAAAACGTCTTTTTAGCAATATAAATGCGCCAGACACAATTTCACTGATTCAAAAATAATAATTTTCAAACCATTTTAGTATAGCTGAAATTTTAGTATGATATAGTCCTCAAATCGAAGAATATACTATAAATTTGCCAGACAGAAATTCCGTTGTTTAATTAGGAGCCACACCAATGTAAGTCTCGGCGAGAACAGGTAAATTGGAAAAGTGCGGAAACTAATTCAAAAGATAATTTAGAACTTTTATTGAATAATCATTCGTCAAGATCATCGTCAAATTCATCGTCATTGCTATCATCTTATCAATACTTATATCATGATCAATGTTGTCTTCAGCTGTATAGTCGTTTTCTAGGAATTGAGCATCTGGTACGAAAAATATAATGTATCGAATTCTAGAAAATTTGTAATTTTTTATTTAATTTCTATTTACCTTGAGCTATAATATCGGAAACTGATGATGGTAATTGATGCCCAGCAAACCAGACGAAATCATATTTATTATTTGAAAGCTCCAACCACAAGCTTCTGGGGATAGCGACGTTGGATGTTTTAAATAAACATTACTCCAAAATTTTGCAGAGATAAACGCAACCGCTCAGAAAGGAAATATCAAAAAACAGCCGACCTAAAATGCATTTTTTTTGGACGTTGCTAGCTCTTGAACTATAATGCTTGTCTCCTTTTTGCTTATCGTCGCCGCTCATTTAAATTTTTACGCTCATCTAAGCAAGGTAACATAAAGAAAAATAAGAGAAACAATAATTTTAATTCTAAATTTATTATTAATATTTGGTCTGGCATCCTTGGTTTAAGATTATATCATAAACTCTATTTCATAAACTTATGTACATTCTGCCGTGCAAAGGACAAATGACCTATATGCATTATAGGTCAAAATGATTTTGTATGCTTTTTTTGGTATAAAATATTCATATGTATCCTTAAAAAAAATTTCAGACTGATTGAACTTTTTACTTAAAAGTTATCACTTTGAAGAACAGTTACTTTATTTGCTTCGGTTTCATGAATTTTGAAAACTTTGATCGCTTTTTTCTGGAAATGAGCTTTTTGCAGATAGGCCTTTGCACGGCAGATCTTTTGAATTAAATCTAGAGGAATTTCATCCCACGCTGCCCTTATTGCAGGCCTCAGTTCTGTGATGGTAGTAGTACCGATGGTCAATCCAGTTCCACTACGTTATTGGAATTGTATATTGTACACAAGTTTATAATTATAATTTTAATTTAGAAACTGTGAGTGCTTGTTAAATTTTTCATTTATATCGTAGAAGCAAATGCTGTAAAATCCGTAGACTCTTTGAACCCCAATGGTTATAATATCTTAAAGAGTAAAGCAGATCTCTTATCTGTTTTCTTTCAATTTCAGTTGGAAAATTTAAGTTTATTGTTCTTTGCCATTGGTCTGAGACTCCCACGACTATAGACTGTAAAAAAATATATAAATTCACAGTAAAAATGTACAGTAAAATTACAAATCGTGACATGAAATTCTAATTTACTACACAATTATTGTAATTTAATTATAAATTTTGTAATTTCACTTAAAGAAATTGAGAATCTCCAATACTGCATAACGAATATGACGTATATTTTACACAATGTTATGTATTTTTCTAAATCGTTTATGTAGGAAAATTATTTATTTATTTATTGCCAAGCAATGCACTTAATTACTAACTACAATTAAATACAAATTAAATTAATGTAAAGGAATATCGTGAATATTTACATCGTATTAAACTAAGGTCTAGGTCTATCATGTTAGTACAATCAGGAGGACAGCAGGGAAGTTAGTTTTCTTTTGTTGGTCATTTTGTTAATTGAGGGAGAGAAATAGGCCGCGTTGGTATCGAAACTAATACAGCACCTGTTAACGGGTTCGTTTCTAGCATATTCAGTACCAGGGGCGCAACAACAGGGGGGGTCCGGACACCCCGTCATCTTTGGCGGCCCGGCCCCTCTTCTATTAGGTAGACCCAACTTTAAATCAAAATTTTTCGAATCCATATGTCTAGCCGGCCACGTAATCACATTGGAGGACAATCGTATCCCAAAACGGCTTATGGTAGCAGAAATTTCAGGAAATAGACCAGTAGCTAGTCCCAGAAGGAGCTAGATAGACGCAGAGGTAATGCTCAAAATCCGGAATTGTAGACATGCTAACATGGGACTGTCAAACTTGGAGAAATGTCTTAGAGGAGACCACTCATTTTGGGCGGTAGCGCCATTAAATGGATGGATGGATATGACTCTAAGACGTAAATGTTGTAAAATCCGTGTAGAGTCTTTGAACCGCAATGTATATATTTTTTTTGATGTGGCAGTTCTAAGCTCAGGAGTCACCCTTTGTACTACCAGCGTCTAGCTTAGTCTAGTCAATGTCTAGCAGCAAACTTAGTACGTACGGGAATAGGCTAAGGGTTATGAGGGTTCGGGAGGGTGTTAAAGAAGGTGGCGATGAACCCTGCGAACTCTTGGATGTTGTAGGAGCTCGGAAATACTGACTGCGAGAGGTTGTTCCACAGTCGAGTGGTTGTATTTTTAGTCCATGGAAATGGTACTTTAACATTGCAAAAATGCAGGACAAGATTTTTTTCTTGGGTTGTGTAGGGGGGGTCGGTGTTAGCTTAAATTTGAGTTTTCGAGTTCCCCACCCCTCCCATTTGGCCGCCATCTTGGAAAAGGTGTGCAAATGGTTTTTCCACTATATCTCCGTAACAGTACATCTTACAGAAAATTTATACACAGACTTTTGGTTTAGAATTAAATTATCTACAATTTATTCTTTAAGCGTTTTGTCGTAAATTGAAGAATTAAGAAGTTATAAGCCTTAGAACACAAAAAATAGTCACAATATTTTCTTTTAAAGGCTATAACTTTTTTTCCTTCAATTTTAACAAAAAAAATAATAACAAGTTTTTTGTAGAGGGTTTCATAACAAATAATTTCCATTCATTCTTTTTTTAATTTTGTTCACTACGAAAGGTTCACAGCGCCCCGAAGGTTTCAAAGTGACAGATTTTCTGAATAATTTTTTACGATTTTACCTCCTCCTCTCCCTAGAATTTCTCAAAAACAGGTAGCAAGTACTAATAATGTATGAATGACTTTCCGTTTGAAGAAATGCCGATGTTTGAGTAATGCAATAAAATTATTTATTACGGTTTTTTAATTTAATTAATATTTTCAATTTTGGTAGATAGCACAACTGAATAACACGTACACTTTTATAAAATTGAAAATTTTACTAAGATCAAACTGAAATAACAATTTTGAAATTACACTAAAATAATTCAAAATTTTCCCACAAAATGAATACGTCCGTATTTTGCTAGATAATTAGCATAACTGAATGAAGCACCATTTTTTGCAGCCCTAACACAAATTATTTTCAAAAATTGGAGAAACTAATACATGTTATTATTCAAAGAATTTCATTTTAAACCATCTCGTACCTTGTAAAACATACCATAACAATAATAAAAAACCGTAATAAATAATTTTTTTGCATTACTCAAACATCGGCATTTCTTCAAACGGAAAGTCATTCATACATTATTAGTACTTGCTACCTGTTTTTGAGAAATTCTAGGGAGAGGAGGAGGTAAAATCGTAAAAAATTATTCAGAAAATCTGTCACTTTGAAACCTTCGGGGCGCTGTGAACCTTTCGTAGTGAACAAAATTAAAAAAAGAATGAATGGAAATTATTCGTTATGAAACCCTCTACAAAAAACTTGTTATTATTTTTTTTGTTAAAATTGAAGGAAAAAAAGTTATAGCCTTTAAAAGAAAATATTGTGACTATTTTTTGTGTTCTAAGGCTTATAACTTCTTAATTCTTCAATTTACGACAAAACGCTTAAAGAATAAATTGTAGATAATTTAATTCTAAACAAAAAGTCTGTGTATAAATTTTCTGTAGGATGTACTGTTACGGAGATATAGTGGAAAAACCATTTGCACACCTTTTCCAAGATGGCGGCCAAATGGGAGGGGTGGGGAACTCGAAAACTCAAATTTAAGCTAACACCGACCCCCCCTACACAACCCAAGAAAAAACTCTTGTCCTGCATTTTTGCAATGTTAAAGTACCATTTCCATGGACTATTTGAAACGAGTTAATAGCTTGTAGAGTGCGAGAAAGGGGAGTTGCAGGTGGAGAGAATGAGGCGAGTGGGATAATATAAGATTGCAGTGGAGGCAGGAGAACGTTTATTTCGGTGGAACAACAGTCGCTATGATAGTAACGATATAATTTTGTCAGTGCTGCTACATTCCTACGGTGGCTTAAGGGGTTGATGGGGGATCAAGCAGCGTCGTCACCGATAACTTTGAGGGCCCGTTTTGTATTTTATCTAACCACGCCAAGGTGGTTTGCGAATCACGGCTCCAAATGAGAGAGTTGTATTCGAGAAGCGGCCGAATTTAGGATTTGTATATTACAGCACGGGTCGATCGCTGGAGGAGGAACTTGCACGTCTTAAGAAATCCCAAGCGCTGGGATGCTTGTTTGGCGATTTGGTATATATGGTCATTCCATCGCAAGTCTTTGGCTAATGTTACGCCTAAGATGTTAAGAGATGGGTCGGCCAACACGATCTACTAACACGGGTGGACAGGTGTTGCACTTTTTGGAATATTGGAAATAATACAGTACTTGGTTTTGGTGGGGTTATGATCAGTAAAGCAAGTCTCCAATCTGTTTTCTTTCAATATCAGTTCGAAAATTTAAATATATTGTTCTTTGCCATTGGTCCGGGATTCCCACGACTATAGAGATGGAGTCCATTACTCATGCGCGCATTCATTTAGTGGACAAATCATTTTTTCCCTTTTTCAGGGGTCTGCACTTTCTACCAGAGAGAGAGAAAACTAGCTTGGGATCTAAATTTTTGTTGGACCCCCCTACACATTTGTAGTTGTTGCGCCTATGTTCAGTACGATGCGGGTACTCTTTAAGTAGTTTGGAATGTCTTGTTTGTCCAGTATCGTGTGCAATTTGATGGTGTCCGACAGGAATTGCACCTTGAGGTTATTGTTCAGGACATCCATGGTAAAACAAGATATGAGAAATTTACGCCTAAGGGATAGAGGCAAGAGATCAAGGATTTTGAGTCTGTCCGTATAGTGAGGTTGTGGAAATCCGAAGGATTATGAAGGTTCCTAAGCGCGAAAAGAAGGAACTTCTTTTGGACTGATTCTATTCGGTTTAGGCTTATTTGAAATATAGGATCCCAGATCTGGCACGCATATTCAAGACTAGGATGGACTAATGCGCAAAACAGAGCTTTATTAACCCATACATTGTCAAATTCCTTAGCTCTTCTCTTAATAAAGCCCAACAGCTTGTTGGATCTGGCAGTTATATTGTCATAGTGTAAGTTAAAGTTTAACTTGGTGTCGAGGACAATGCCTAAATTAACAATGTGATCGACACGATCCAAGACTTTGTCATTGCAGCTGTTTGTTTCTTTTCCTGGAGAAGGTAATTACGTGACACTTACTGTTATTGAGAAGAAGATTATTACATTAACTTTCGACTGTAAAAAGGATACATCAGCTTGAGACTTTATAGCACTATAGATTTTTAAATCATCGGCGTAAAAGAAGTGCGGAATGCCGTTTAATTTTTCAGATAGATCGGAAATGAATATGTTGAATAGCAATGGTTCTAGGTGGCTGACCTGGGGTACACCTGAGGTTACATTGATTTCTTTTGAAAGGAAACCCTGAAATCTTACTTCCTTAGTTCTTCCGTTAATATAAGAAATTGTCCAATCCAAAAGGGGGCAGGATATTGCAAATCTTAATAATTTCGTTAATAAAATATGGTGGTCTACTCGATCAAATGCCTTGCTAAACAGTAGACAGAGAACTGTAGACAGCGTCAAACTGGTGGCCTTGTTCCATGCCGCATAGTAGTTCGGAGGTCAGTATTATTGTATTATATTTGTTAAAAATAATACCCACTTAGGGAATCCCATCCCGGTTTTCGTTAAACCGGTAAACCGGTTTTACCGCCCGATTTTGAATTTAAATTACCGGTAAATATCGAAAATTATTACCGAATTAATTTCGGTAATTTTTTTTGCAGGCATCCTGTAGGAAGGAAGTTTTGCTCAAAAAGGAACAGGCAATTTGTCTGTCGTATATTTAAGCATAATATTGTCTCCGTCGTTCTTTTTTGCCGTCATAGTGACTAAAGTAATCAGTGACGTTATAATTCTTTGACGCTTCTTTCTCTACTCGTCAATCTAAATAAAAGAGAATTAGTGTTGAATTTTGTTTAGTACGGCAAAGGAAATTACAAGTAAGCAAGTATTAAGATTTAAAGCAAACAATAAAGAAATTCTTTATACTTTAATTTGAATAATAATTTTATTCGTTTTAAAATATAGTAGTTATGAAACGAGAGCAAATCGATACAAAAAAAACAATATATTGTGCTATTACATTCGACATAGAGCCGGAAAAGGTAGTTGTAAATGCTATGTAGATATATTGAATGCAAAAACGTGTTGCAAACTAAAGGAAGATCAATATAACGGATTACATTCTCATCTTAAAATTCAACTTAATATGCATTAATTTATAGAAAAGGGAAGTGACAGTTTTAGCAACACCATCTGCATCGTTGTCAGAGTTTAGTAAAGTAAACCAATCACCTAAAGCTATGGTCCAGGCGGTGTAATAACCAACTATTCAAAAAAATGTTGACGAATCTTCAAAATAAGTTGCAAAAGACGGATTGCCGTTCAAAAAAATATCAACCTCCTATGTTTTAAAAAATCTTTTTTAAGTGGTACAGTCAAGCTCAAGAATAAACATGGTGCCATGTCAAGTAGTAACCTTAATTTGAAGGATAGGAGAGAAAAGATAGGGTTAGGGGTCTAGAGGCTGCGTGAGTAGATGTTGATGAACCTTGCGTGAAGTTTTAAATGTTATATGAGAATTTCGTGTGGAATACCGTGGAGAAAAACTAAACAGCTGTAAAAAAACCATATATAAAACCAGGTACTTGACACCAACAGCTGTTTTTCTTTCATCCTGTCAAAATTACTTAACAACACAACACGGAATGATTGTCTGATTGTCTCTCTTGAATAACCTACATACAGCTGACCGGGAAATGAAAGTTGTGATCATAGATTTGTTATTTGCTACCTTAAAAAGCCCCATATATCGATTTTCATTGGAATCGGAACACAATTGGCAAATTCCTCGGCCATATTGGCGCATCCATTTTAAATTTATAAGTTTTGAACACAAATTCGTTATTTACGAACTTAAAAACCCCTAGATACACACTTTCATTAAAATCGGAGCACAATTGGCAAATTCAAACATATTTGGGCGGCCATTTTTAATTTCGGTCATATTTCAGCGACCATTTTGAATTTCATTTTGAAAGTAACCAATAAAATTCTTTGATTCTTCATCTACGTCATGGTATATGTCTTTTTTCGATATAAACAATGGTTTTTGAGCTGCAACTCAAGACTGTATGCCATAATTTCGTTATCATCGGTTTTTTGTCACGGCAGCAAACTTACAGACGTATTCAGGTTAAAAGTCTCCAACTCCTTGCAGAGCCACCTGTTGGAGATGTGCTTTAGCGATCTATTACCACTACCATTCCTACTGCCCTGCAAACATTTCGATTCGGAAACGATTCGAGAATGATTTGCCAAAAGCGAAAGCTTGCTTCGATCTCGGACGCGTTAACGACTCGTAAACGAATTCGAAGGCAATAAAAGCGGAGCAAGAGATCGAATCGCTTTCTCGTGCTGATAACGAATCACATGCTCGTATCGATAGCAAATCGCTTCCGCGCCGAAAATCACTCCGCCGACCAAAACAAGTCAAAAGCTCAAACTTTTCAAACAAATCGTTGAAGAGAAATCAAAGGCTCTCAAAATTTCCTCTCAATAGGACTTCAAATCGGTGAAATGACGTTATGTTGTTAGTGTAATTTGGAGATTTAAAGTCCCATTCAGGAAAAATCGGCTCTCAATATTTTTCTACAGCATGAAGGCTTTAGGAGAAACAAATCAACCAGGAAAGCTTTCATTTTGCGTTTTGAATCTTTTTCTCGTACCCTTCGCAAACATTTTTCGAATCGAGAACGGTCCGAGAAAGCGAGCCTCCGAGAAATTTTTTGCAGGGTGCGTTCTCATAAAACAAAGGGCACACGGAAAAATTGGGTGTACGGAATTCCGTGTATCTTTTACTTGTATGTTTTATGGAAACCTTTCGAACTCCATACTAGGCTTAAAATAGAGACGCTTGCTTTTTGAGTGTCCTTCAATGTGTCGGAAGGCGATGAATCGGAAGAGGATTGAATTGTCTCCAGTACTTTATCTATGAAAAACGCTGGCGTTATGTTAATATATTCCTAATAACGAAATTTACCGGTAATTACTGGTAACTCCGATAAAATATTACCGAAAACCGGTAATGGAAAATCTCGATAATTTTGGATTCCCTATACCCACTTCTGATTTTGTTGTACTAAATATTTTAGATAAGAATATTATCCACTTCTAAATTTTTCTTTTCCAGTAAAACACTTTCCGAAATTCTAACTTGTATCACTTTATTAATAGTAACTTTTATTATTTATATAGATATATTTAAAACAATGCATTTGTCAGGATGTTCAGTTAAAATATATTATATTAGCCTTTAATTAACATTCCCATGAACTAATATTGAAAACTAACCTCGACTTAAAGTATTGGGAACTAATATCGAGAACTTAATATTGAGGACTAATATTGAAATGCGACCGTTCGCTGCGGGAACTAATAAGCGACTCTTAATACAATATTTCTGTAAACTAATTTCGAGGACTAATATTGAAATGCGACCGTTCGCGGCGGGTACTAATGAGCGACTCTTTTGGTGGCTTCTATATATTATACCACTTTTCAAATAACGGTTTCTATTTATTTATCTAGGACAATTTACATAGAACAAAATAGGAATATAACATTTTGTGGATTTGGGCTTGCCAAATCTAATTTTTTACAACAGTATCATAAGATTGGATGTGGTGGAACGACCTTCTCAGAAACCATGTTGCTGATCGTTTAGGTTCGGAACAATTAGAGGGGCAATCTTGCATTGTTAAGTCTTTCAAATAGTTTAGGGATAACAGATAGGATAGGAATGCCCCTATAGTTGTCCACGGCATGTTTATCACCTGATTTAAAAATTGGTGTGAGGTAGGATTTCTTCCATACCGAGGGAAATTTACCGGTAGATAGGGACTTGTTAAAAATTCGGTGAAGAGGGAAAAGTATGTGTTGGGCGTGGCTCTGCAAAAAGCTTGTAGGCAGACAGTCCTGACCGTGTCCTTTATTGACCTCCAGATCTTTTAGACCGGTCATTATATCTTCGGCCGACAACGATATATTGTCTATAAGGACCGCAGTTTCTGAATGCTCTCTTGGGATAGTGCGCGCAGTAGACGAAGTGGGGCAGACGATTTCACTGAACCTGTCCGCAAACGTGTTGGAAATTTCTTGGGGAAGTGAGTAGTGTGTGATGCCATTCGTCATTGTTGTCGGGTAACCTGATGTTTCTCGCTTTAAATTAACGAAGTCAAAGAATGTTTTTGGATAACGAATGATATTTTCACCGACAGTCTTTACATAAGTAGTATACGCCTCCCGTGACCTATGACTAAATTCTGAGGCTAACCTGGCGTATTCAGATTTCTGCTCAGCACTAACATTGTTGTTATTTTTCACTATGCGGTACAATTTATTTCTCCTATTACGAAGAAAACGAATGTTTTTGTCAAGCCATGGCTCCGTCAATTTATCCCTTTTTTAACCGACTTCAAAAAAGGAGGAGGTTATCAATTCGACGCGTAGGTATTTTTTGGTCCTGTTCACGCATAACTTTGTAACGCAATGACTTTTTTGCTTTTTTTCTTTTTTGTTTGAAAGGGTAGTTTCCCACGGTGGTCCCGTACAATTTTTTTTAAATTCTGATAAAGGAGTTCGAAGGTAGGCGTAAAAAACTGGTAAAATTAGTACACCTTGAACGGATAGAAGTATTTTCAAAGGCAGCGAACAAATTACTTTAATGTCGCGAGCTCGAAAAGAGGCCGGTGGATGAATCGGCAAAGGCGTTGACCTGCAAATAAAAATTGCGGGTTCAAACCCCGGAGGGTAGTTCGACTTTTTTTCTTTTTTTCTCTTTCTAAAATCGATTCTGATTGGATTAATGTTGTAAAGAATTACAAACTCTACGGTGAGAAATTTCATGCATACTCTACTCATGCAGACTGACGAGAGTATTCCTTTGGAATGAAATTCTATTTAAAGCAGTTTCTGAAAAGCTTTATTTACGTATTTAGCCATCTTTTTGTAACAATCTCCCGTAGCACAACGACTGAGACGCTTGCCTCTCGTCCTGGAGGTTGCGAGTTCGATTCTTTGACCTGGAGCAATTTTTTTTTCAATCGACACAATAAATATTTCTTTTTAATTTCCTTTGGGGAATTTTGTTTCATATTAAATAAGTTTTTTTTAAATTGCTCCGAAAATACGCAAATTCATTACTGCAAAAACTGTTTAGCTACTGCCTCAATTCTTTTCGACGGCGCGCGGCTGAGTGTCATGCTTCTCGTAATAAATAATTTTTTTTTATATTACCCCCGAAAAAAAATTAACGGACTAAAAAGTACGAAATAAAATAAATTTTTAAAAACCGACTTCAGCAAAACCAAAAATAATGCACAAAAAAACAAAAATAATGCACAAAAAAGGATAAAATAATTGTTTGAAATTTTTTACAACATTAATCCAATCAGAATGGATTTAATAAGAAGAATCACTTTTGAAGACGGTGCCAACACCTGTTTTCGGGGTGATGTATTAAGGGCATAAGGCTAACAAAGAAATGAATACAATTTTCGCAGCAATAGTTAATGCAATGAACGTCAACTACTACCTGGCACCGTCTTCAAAAGTGATTCTTCTTATTAAATCCATTCTGATTGGATTAATGTTGTAAAAAATTTCAAACAATTATTTTATCCTTTTTTGTGCATTATTTTTGGTTTTTTGTGCATTATTTTTGGTTTTGCTGAAGTCGGTTTTTAAAAATTTATTTTATTTTGTTTTGGGTACGAATCTGCCAATGGTGTTGAAGATAACGTCGTAGAATCTAATAACTAATTCGTCAATATCGTCACCAGCAAGTAGATCCTCTCAGTTAAAAAGGGATAATTCAGTGGTGATACTAACATTATCAGCGTCGCGAGATAATTAGTTACAGTGGACCTGAGCTCCACGACCCACGCGGAATGATGGGTAGTATTATTAAAAAGATTCTCCTCTTCAGAAGCAGGAAGTACGTTCAAATCCTCATCGAGGTTGGTGAAGATTAAGTCCAACCAATTATTATTTGAATTAGGTTGGCTAACTACCTGTTGTAAGTCGTTACTGTAAAGATTGTCGATAAACTTTATATCGACAGGGTTCGATACATTAATCGGAAGTAAATAACCGTCGCGGATAAACGATATATTAGGCCGATTAAATTCGCCTATAATTAATATATCTTTGTTAACATTGGAAGTTTCATCTATTACATGAATCACATTATCATATATAGATTCGTCGGAGTTTGGAGGCAAGTAAAAAGAACCGATAACAACTTTACTCGTACTAAGACATGTTCAAAAGATTGTGACGATGTATATAGTCGCGATCAGTTCACTATTTAAGGAGTCTTTAACAGCTATGAGGACACCACCTCCTCTTGAGAGACCGGTAGATATATAGTCTCTATCGCATCTATGAATTGACCAGCTGCTGTCCAAGATCTCCTTGTTAAGGAAGGAATCATTCAACCAAGTCTCGGTTAACACTAGCACATTGGAGTGACACGATTTGGAGTCGATAAAAAGATTCATCAGTTTGCCTCTCATCCCACTGCAGTTATGGTAGAAGTCCCTTAAGTCATCGGAAGAGGTTTGATGGGCTTGGAAACGGTTAGAATTTTGGAGGGAAGATAGTTACGGACGATCTATTTGATTCGTCAACACTTTTTTGCAGTTGGGAGATATGCTTTTCTCTGACATGAGACGCATATTGTACCGGCACAATGGAGCTCCTTGCTGGTGAGAGCAAGGCTACTGCCATCATGCTTGGGTAGACATAAAAAAATTTGAGACTACATCCTCCCTATTTTCCTAAATATTTATAGGGGATGCTAAACCGGCCACACGGTTTACGCTAGCTCGCCGGAAGGGGTCGTGGGTGTGTGACCGGAACTATACACATATGATTCATCACTTACCTATTAGTCAAAAAGGAGCTTTCTTCATATCGTTCTTGTCCTAGGTTAGCCCATGGTATTCAGCGCTGGAAGTTCCCAACGACCTGGTGGACCTGTAAATGTTCAACGCGACTTCTAGAGAACCCTGGAGAGAAAGCAACACCCAACCATCCTGGATAAATTACCCCCTTAGGCTGTCATGCCTAATAATATTCGTGGAGTTAAAGAAATTGACAACAAATATATTATAAAACAATTACAGCTCAAGACAATATAATTAATTAACAACAAAATGAAGGTAATTTTGAAGTAACTATTAGATAAGTGTAAATAAAAAGTACCCTTACAATATAGGTAATGTGGATGCAACCAACTATTACCATAAAATAATAACTTCAATACAACAACGGAAAGAAAAAAACAAATCGTCGCGCTGGTACTAGTCGATGATTCCTTTGTTTCGTACAACACAAAATCACCTGCTAATATTTAAGTGATATCAAAGTAATTTTAAGGCATTATTATTATTATTAACGGTGTATACTATACGAAAAACAAATGTAACGAGTACAATTCTACGTGGATAATGTAATGTTCTTTTGTGTTAATTAATTAGGGTATATGAGTAAATATGTGGGGGGGGATATATATAGTTAAAAGTTTGAATATAAATGTTTGAATATAAGTTAATTAACTACCAAAACTGTGGTACAATAACCAAAACAAAACGAACTTACTTAATCATTTAGTTGATAAAAGTGTAGATATATATTTAGAGTGATGCAATATAATTCAAAAAAAATGGTAGATAATTTTAATATAGTTAATATGTATGTTAATACAATTGGAAATATATTTATGTAAGCAATATATTTAATTAAATTGAGTGAAGATAATTAATTGAATCAATATAGTAATGAGAACTTGTAAATATAGTTGGAGTTCACCACCATAACAAGCACGAGTTGTAATTATGTTTAGTGGTAGGTAATATACATAATTAAATTTGTAAAAAGAATCAGTGTTAATTAAGATAATTGCCTGGAAGATATTCAAGCAATTTGATAATAAAGTTGTAATATATTTGGTTATATTATATAGGTTATCAATATGGAAAAACGGTCAATATGTTTAGTGTTAATCAATATAGTCATAAATTGGTAAAGTAATATTTGATAGTAATAATTTACCCTACAAGTTTTAATTAAATTTAAGGAAAAACAAAAATTTTGTAGACCTCCTTCACAATCCGCTCTTGAGTCGTACTCCTCTGTCCTCTCTAGATCCGTTCCGATGAAAAAGTCCAGCAACCCAAATTGAAAATATTATTTTGCTTGTTTCTCCGTACGAAGTTGAGACGACAGTAAAATTAACAATAACAGGACTAGATTCAATAAAAAAAACGTCAAGGCTATTGTGTTTATAATAGGGATTTCTTCTGACTGAACGAAGTTTTTCCAGTGTCCTGCGGACAGAATTAGGCTCGCTGCACTTGTTGGAGGTAACTATAAAGCTCCAGGTTAGAATTCTATCTTCTTAATCGCGTCGGACGTTCACCATTTCACATCTTCCACTTGTACAAACTAAGGTGTATATATATATATATATATATATATATATATATATATATATATATATATATATATATATATATATATATATACCTGATCAATCTTCTTTTACGATACGAATCCTCTAGGCCGTCCTTCTACAATCGTTGTTATCTGTAGTCAATATTCGGTACTCATTACATTATGCATCAGGTTGGTTTTCAGGGTCTAACTCGTCTCAATTGGTCCGCATACAATAACAGGGTTTCCTAAGCAGCACTCCGGCTCAAATCCTTATCTCCGGCCGGCTAATTTTTCGTTGCACTCACCAGAAGACGGTCATTTGTCTACTGAAACTTCTTCCAATAAAGATATCCTTTTCAACTGGTTTGTTTCTTTTTCCTTGGTTTAAAGAAACCAATCCTTATTTTTTTACACCGACACTTGTTTCAAAGCAAAAAAAACTGTCTATTTTCTAATAAAAACTTTTTCTAACCCCTTAATATTTGAGAGCAAACTAAAACTTCCTTTCGATTCCCGATCAAAATCCAGACTGTCAAAAATTCTATTTTTTCTCTATTCCCAGAAAAATTTTGTTTTCATTCGCCTACGTGATTCAAAAAAAGTTTCGAATCAAAAAGCTCCTGGAGTGATTGGACTATTAATTTCTGAAATTTCCGATAGATGGGGGGGATAATTAATAATAAGAATTTTGCAATAATTAAACGACCGTTACAATATGCAGAAAGGTCCTTGCTAACTTGCTGAGGGGAAATCTGGAACTGTTCATGGAAGTTTGTAAACAGTTCAAGGAGGGTATTATGTTCTGTGGGTAGACCCTCTTGCTGAATAGAAATAATGAGACTAGTCCTGACCTAATGCAGGTCGAATACAGGTTTGTTGTGCATGTAAGCCAGGAAAAGACGAACGTCATCAAAGATCCTCTTTTCTCGCAAGCGCGAAAGCAAATATCTACTCTCTGATGAATTACCAGATATAATGGTATTTTTTACCACCGGTGGTTGTAGAGGATTCAAGAAAGGCGACTTGCATCATACCGAATGTTCTGACGACTTTGATTGAGGCAGGCTTGATTAAGGTGGAATTTCATCGCAGATATTATCGTAGGAACGACCGCCGACAATAATGTGACTACACGCAAAATTCGGGTAAGTTGTTGGTAATGGATTATTAACTTCCCAGTAGGAAGTTATTGTAATCGGTCCGAAAATCGGATTCGAAATTTTCAATGTATTTACACGTTTCAAGGTCCCAATAGCATTTTAAGCAAAAATTTGAGAAGAAATATATGTGTGTGTGTGTGCGCGCGCGTACGTATGTGGTCATTTGTTCCTGCACGATTTCGCGCGAACCGAAAAAGATATCGACTTCGTTCAGGTGCCGTTCGAGCGTGTTCAAGGAAATATAATCTGAAAAGATTTTCATAAAAATTGGTCGAGCCGTTTTTTTGTTTGAACGACTTAAGTGATTTTTGTACCAGCACGATTTCGCGCGAACCAAAAAATATATGGACTTCGTTAAGGTGCCGTTCAAGGCGTATTAAAGGACATATGAATTGGAAAGATTTTCATAAAAATCGGTCGAGCCGTTTTTTGTTTGAACGACTTAAGTGATTTTTGTACCGGCACGATTTCGCGAGAACCAAAAAAGATTTCGACTTCGTTAAGGTGCCGTTAGAAGCATGTTAAAGGAGATATGATCTGAAAAGATTTTCATAAAAATCGGTCGAACCGTTTTGTTTGAACGACGTAAGTGATTTTTGTACCAGCACGATTTCGCGCGAACCAAAAAAGATACCGACTTCGATAAGATTCCGTTCAAAGCGTGTTAAAGGAAGTATGATCTGAAAAGATTTTCATAAAAATCGTTCAAGTCGTTGTGTAGTTTGAACGAATACTGGGAAGTTAATCTTGTGGACCGAAAGGGTCAAAAGCCACATCCCAACTAGTTTGTGTTTCTGCTTAGTGAGTTAGTGGTTGGTAGTGGGTCATTAGTACCATTAGTTTTCCTGCTTAGTATGTTGGTGGGGTTTAGGTTGGGGCTATCTAGCCTAGGGTAAGTGGTTGGTAAAGGATTAGTTGTATTAGTGTTCCTGGTTAGTGAGTTAGTGGTTGGTACTGGATCATTAGAAACGTTAGTGTTCTTGGTTATTTATTTTATTTATTTATTTACAGTCGGGGGCCTCGGTAGTCTAGGGAGCAAGGCGCCTGGCTACTATCCCAGAGGTCCCGGGTTCGAATCCCGGCAGAGCCCCACGGTCCTTCGCCTTTCCCACCTTCTTTCTTCTTCCCTCCTTACATTCCTCATTCTCCCTGTCATAGCCTTCCGGTAGCACTGCCCCGCTCCACCAAGCGCATGTCATCGGTTGGTTGGTGGGATTCAACTCGTTTCAGGAGGCATAACACTCCAACGAGTTGCTTCTCATTGCCCCGATGCCAGAGTCGCGATAGAAATGATTGGGGTTAGGTGGTTGTGGCAGTTCCTTCCTACTTCTCTCTTCCCCTTCACTATCTATCGACTAGAGCTTGCTGTTTGACATTGCACTCTATACGAAGAAAATAGATTGTCGACAGTACAAAGGGCTTTCCCTGAGTTCTAGTCTTCCACATAAAAAAAAAAAGTCTACAGAGTAAGTCTCCAACAGACAGATACAAATTAATGAACTTATAACTATGAGTATAACAAAAATAACAAAAAAAGAAAAACTTATAAAACTAATTGCATTAAAATAATCACTAGGCAAGATTACAGAATATCAATAACCAATATTATTACATAAAGCGGACTTGAATGCGTGTCTATCCACAGTTAAATCAATTGCATCATAAATTTCATTAAAAAGGTTAGAGCAATACGTTATTGGTTCATTTTGGCCATAAACAGTCCTATGCTGAGAAACAAACAATAGATATCTCGTTCTTAAAGATACACCAGGTTCATAGATATTAAAAAGAGCAGGCAATGAAGTAGATTTAATTCGAAAACATAAAACATCCTGACAAACATTATACTAGCAATATGCCTTCTAGTTTCTAAAGTCTGAAGTTCAAGAAGCAAACATCTAGAGTTATACGAAGGAATACTGGTTTTACAACTAATCTTACGTAGAGCAAAACGAGTAAAAGACTTTTGAATAGATTCAATACGAGAACTGTGGAAAGAGGTAAGGGGATCCCACACAACGGATGCGTATTCTAGGAGAGACCGAACAAGAGACATGTAAAGGACTTTTAACGTGAACGAATCTCGGAAATCAGTAGAATTTCGTTTTAGAAAACCAAGCATTTTAAAGGCTTTTGAGCATACCATATCAACATGGCAAGATGAACTGAACCTATGATCAAGATTGACACTAAGGTCACAGATAGTATCAGGGGAGTCAATGATCACACCATTAATGCTATAAGAATGAGAGAACGGAACAATAAGTCGATAAAAAGAAAATACTTTACATTTAACGGGATTCAACTCCAACCTGTTAGCTTTGCACCAGCAAGAAAAGGTGTCAAGTTCTTTCTGAAGAATACTAACGTCAGATAATGAAGAAATTGAAGTAAAAATCTTCATATCATCCGCAAATAATAGCGCATTGGCACGCGAAAATATACTACAAACATCATTAATAAAACTTGAATAAAAAAAAACTTTTTAATATAAAACGTTTTTAAAACGAACTAAAAGTATAAAATAAAGCCTCCTAGCCCCATACAGATTTATAACCCCATACATATTCCTAACACCATACATATAGTCCTGAAAATTTGTAATTGTGAATTTGTAATAGCTATGAAAATATTTGTAAGATTTAAAACGAAAAAACGTGGGGCGCATGTATGATTGATGCGAATGATTTCTCAACCCAGCTAAAAACAATACTACGGAGTGTAGAGTAGCTGGGTTGAGAAATCATTCGCATCAATCATACATGCGCCCACGTTTTTTAAATCTTACAAATATTTTCATAGCTATTACAAATTCACAATTACAAATTTTCAGGACTATATGTATGGTGTTAGGAATATGTATGGGGTTATAAATCTGTATGGGGCTAGGAGGCTTTATTTTATACTTTTTAGTTCGTTTTAAAAACGTTTTATATTAAAAAGTTTTTTTTTATTCAAGTATTTATTTTCTGCTTTTTAGTTTTGTGTGTGAAATTTTGCAATCAATTTTGAACATCTTGATGATATTATGGCAGATGCATACGGAAAATTGTTACCTAAATCTACTAATAGTATATCAGTGTTTTCTATAGTTGGCTCTACTATGGACTGGACTATTTTCTATTATTGGTAATAAAATATTCGTTGTAAAATAGATAATTAAGTAACAGCTAGGAGGACCTACCTATATGTATTATTTCACAGTTTCTTGTTTTCTATTCTTGGCTCTACTATGGACTGGACTATTTTCTGTTATTGGTAATAAAATATTCGTAGTAAAATAGATAAATAAGTAACAGCTAGGAGGACCTACCTATCTATGTATTAATACGCAAGCACTTTTTTTGTACAGCACTTTAACGGGCTTCCACTAAACCGATTTTGCTCAAACTGGTTTTATATGGAAGTCGTAGTCGCAAATGTGTGCACTAGAATTATTCATTTATCTCATTTCTGTCACTCGGAAATGAGTATTACATTTCCCAATATAAAACGATAAAATGACAACAATATAAAGTAGAAATTACGGTTAGCATATAAACAGGCGAATATAAAAATTTATTATTAAGGTTTGTGAATCGACTAAATTTCATGAGCCTAGATTCAGATTGCTAAGCGATAGTTTGCCGTACTTCCTTTTCACTTCGCTTTAAACAAATTAAATTGGCATTTCAAAATTTAGTTTGTGTTTGTTTCAAAAAATTAGATTAGAAATAAATGCATATATACATCGCAATACGGCAAGAAAAGTGACACATCAGGAGAGCTGAAACCGTCACTGGCCGGAAATAACTCAAAACAGTCAATTTTTGAGTTGTGCCACTTTTCTTGCCGTAGTCCTTAGTGCGATATTTATGTCAGCGTCATTCTGCTTATGTTGAAAAGGTTTTTATTTCTGTGGAGACCGTCTCGGCAAATTTCAATTAAAAAAAATAACAAAACAAAGTTGAAATTATTATCAAAATATATCACGGTAAGCGATGGTGTTTTTTAAATGAAGAAAGTTTTGTTCAAAGATGCCATTTTAGACAATTACACTTTTTTAATTAAAACAATTTTTTTTTTATTTTTTTTAGAACTGTTAGAGAAATTAAAAAATGGTAATAGTTCAATTAATTATTACTGAGTTATTGAATTGCGTAGACGTCAAACGGGAGAGAGGGTCGAATTTCGACCAATGGGCGATACTAGTATGTATTATTTCACAGTTTTTGTTTTCTATTCTTGGCTCTACTATGGACTGGACTATTTTCTGTTATTGGTAATAAAATATTCGTTGTAAAATAGGTAATTAAGTAACAGCTAGGAGGACCTACCTATATGTTTTATTTCACAGTTTCTTGTTTTCTAGGAAACTAGGAGCACCTACCTTTGTAATTTTTCACAATTTTTTTTCTTC
The DNA here is from genome assembly GCA_963855945.1 of Thereva nobilitata. NCBI lineage: Eukaryota > Metazoa > Arthropoda > Insecta > Diptera > Therevidae > Thereva > Thereva nobilitata. The sequence continues at coordinate 150,674,773 of OY979694.1, forward strand.
TTTTTTCGTTTACCTACCTATGTAATATTTCATAATTTTTCTCTTTTCTAGCACACTAGATACGTATAATAATCTAAATAATTTTCTCCAGAAATTGTCAATAAAGAACTATTCTACCTACTCACAAAATATAAACGTGATAAAATATATATTACACGGGAAATTATAAGCACTTACCAATACAATATTTCACAATTTTTTCTCCTTTCTTGCACACACTACACTACACTGATTCTTCAATCTCGCCTTATTAACTTTCTTTCTGTTTGATCAAAATCGATTTCAAAATTTGACAAATATAATACAAGCACCTATCTACATATGTAATATTTCACAAATTTTCACTTCTTTTTTCCCCTCTACTACGAGCACCTACGTATCTATATAATTTTCCAAAATTTTTTTTCCAGATATTGTCACTAATGGACTATTCTACCTACTAATAAAATATAAACGTGATAAAATATATATTACACTGGAAATTATGAGTATACTTACCTTATTTCACAATTGTTCTCTTTACTAGCACACACTACACTACACTGATTCTTTAATAACCGCTTTATTAACTTTTTTTCTGTTCGATTGAAATAGTCAATTTAAACTCGATTTTAAAATTTGACAAACATACACCCACACACACACACACAGACAGGAAAGCGACCCAGTAGGGAAAATCGCAAGTACTTACTCTGAGAAGTAGATTTTTAAGTGCGTGTCCTCTTGAGAGGGCCGCCATGGATCTAACGCCATAGCCATTGAGTATACTATATTACTTAATGTATTCTACTTATAATACCCTTTCATTTGATTGCCATGTCGAGGGTGTTGTGAAGAAAGTGGTAATCCGCCCTCTTGAGATGGAGATGGATCTAACGGTATTTAGAGCATACTATATTGCTTATTGTATTCTACTTACAATACCCTTTCATTTGACAATCATGTCAAGGGGGTTGTGAAGACAATGGTATTCCGCCCTCTTGGGACGGCCGCCATAGATCTGAAAATATATTGAGTATACTATATTGCTTATACTATTATACTTATCATACCCTTTCATTTAGTACCCATGTCGAGGGTATTCTGAAGAAAATGGTAATCCGCCCTCTTGATGCGGCCGCCGTGGATCTAACGATATAATGAGTACCCTATATTGCTTATTGTATTCTACTTATAATACCCTTTCATTTGATTCCCATGTCGAGGGTGTTGTGAAGAAAGTGGTAATCCGTCCTCTTGAGACGGCCGCAATGGATCTAACGGTATATTTAGTATACTATATTGCTTATTGTACTCTACTTATCATACCCTTTCATTTGATTATTATTTCGAGGGTATTGTGAAGAAAATGGTAATCCGCTCTCTTGAGACGCCCGCCATGGATCTAACGATATATTGAGTATACTATATTGGTTATTGTACTCTACTTATCATACCCTTTCATTTGATTGCCATGTCGAGCGTATTGTGAAGAAAATGGTAATACGCCCTCATGAGACGGCCGCCATGGATCTAACGACATAGCTTATTGTATTCTACTTATCATATCCTTTGATTTGATATCCATATCGCGGGGGTTGTGAAGAAAATGGTAAGTCGCCCTCTTGAGACCGCCGCCATGGATCTAACGGTATATTGAGTATACTATATTGCTTATTGTGTTCTACTTATCATGCTCCTTTATTTGATTTCCATGTGGGGGCTGTGTGAAGAAAATGGTAATACGCTCTCATGAGACGGCCGCCACGGATCTAACGGTATATTGAGTATACCATATTGCTTATTGTTCTTTACTTATCATACCCTTTCATTTCATTGCTATGTCGAGCGTGTTGTGAAGAAAATGGTAATACGCCCTCATGAGGCAGCCGCCATGGATCTAACGACATAGCTTATTGCATTCTATCTATTATACCTTTTGATTTGATACCCATCTCGCAGGGGTTGTGAAGAAAATGGTAATCCGCCCTCTTGAGACCGCCGCCATAGATCTAACGGTATATTGAGTATACCATATTGCTTATTGTACTCTACTTATCATGCCCTTTCGTTTGATTCCCATGTCGAGGGTGTTGTGAAGAAAATGGTAATCCGCCCTCTTGAGACGGCCGCCATGGATCTAACGGTGTATTGAGTCTACTATATTGCTTATTGTACTCTACTTATCATACCCTTTCATTTGATTGCCATATCGAGGGTGTTGTGAAGAAAATGGTAATACGCTCGCATGAGACAGCCGCCATGGATCTAACGGTATATTGAGTATACCATATTACTTGTTGTACTCTACTTATCATACCCTTTCATTTCATTGCTATGTCGAGCGTGTTGTGAAGAAAATGGTAATACGCCCTCATGAGGCGGCCGCCATGGATCTAACGACATAGCTTATTGCATTCTATCTATTATACCCTTTGATTTGATACCCATGTCGCGGGGGTTGTGAAGAAAATGGTAATCCGTCCTCTTGAGGCGGCCGCCATGGATCTAACGGCATATTGAGTATACTGTATTGCTTATTGTATTCTACTTATAATAACATTTCATTTGATACCCATGTCGAAGGGGTTGTGAAGAAAATGTTAATCCGTGGTTTTGAGACGGCCGTCATGGATCTAACGGTATATTGAGTATATTATATTGCATTGTCATCGGAGATATAGCTGGGTGCAAAATTTCAGCATAATAGGATAACCGGAAGTATTCGAAAAATCATTTGCAAAATTTGTTCCGTAAAGAAAACAGTAATCCGCCCTCTTGAGACGCCCGCCATGGTTCTAAGGGTATATTGAGTATACTATATTGCATTGTCATCGGGGATAAAGTGTATGCAAAATTTCAGCATGATAGGATAACCGGAAGTATTCAAAAAATCGGTTGCAAGATTTGTACAGACAAACAGACAGACAAGAAAGCGACCTAATAAAAACGTTTTAAAATAATGAATAATAACGGACCAAGATGACTACCTTGTGGAACACCTGATTTATCTGCAAATATTTTAGACATACACGTATCAATTAGAGCACACTGCTTACGACCAATAACATAAGAACTTATCCAATTAAGAAGCGAAGAATGAAAACCAATTGCACGTAATTTCCTTATTAATAGTGCAATATCGACACGGTCAAAAGCTTTGACGAAATCCGTATAGATAACATCAACTTGCTTATCTCGTTTCACAGAATTAATCGTGTAGTTCTTAAAGACTACCAGGTTAGTGGTAGTAGACTTCCCTTTCATAAAACCATGCTGTTCATCACATATACTATTGCTCACAATAAATTCTAGTCTGTCTTTAATGAGACTTTCGAAACATTTAGGAACAGGTAATAACTTCGCAATACCTCTATAATTATTAATTTTGTTACGACAACCCGATTTATAAAGCGGTTTTATAAACGAAAATTTCCAAGAGTCAAGGAATACGCCAAACTTCAAGGACAAATTAAAGACTTTGGTAAGAACATAGGAAAGGCTAGAGTAACATTTCTTTAATAATAAGTTACACATCAAGTCAGGTCCATGAAAATGTCACCATTTAATTCTTTAAGACATAATTCAACTTCACGCTGATCTAATTGAATAAGACCAAGATCGACAATTGAATCTAAACCAATGCAATCAGAGCAAGGACCACTATTATTATTGGACATATAGACAGATACAACATAATCAGCAAAAAGATCACAGCTCTCTTGCAAACTATTAGAATGTATACTATTGAACTCCATGCACGCAGGCATAGTGGACGAAACACGTTTACCTTTTTTGTAAGTCCAGAACGCCCTACAATCATTTTTTATATTATCCTCAATAGTTGAGATATATTGATTACATAAAAATCTATGAAAGAATTGGTATTCTTTACGAAGTCTTTTGAATTTGGTTAAATTGTAATTATTGCAATGAAGCCTTAAACTTTTGTGAGCTTTATTTTTAGCATTTTTAAGCCTCAACAAACCTTTATTGAACCAAGGCGGATGATTAGAAGACAAACGAACAACAATTGGAATGAAACGCTTAACACCAACATGAACCAAGTCGAGGAACCTCGAATAGTAATCTATCTACATTATATCTACATTAGAAGAAAAGCATTCAAGTTCCCTGTCCCAGTTCACAGACTGCAAATAATTATTCAGCCCATTATAATCACCTTTAATAAAATTATATTTAGATGAGCTAACATTAATTGCAATTGAAGCAAATTTATAGGTGGAGATATCAAGTGCAAAAGGTTTATGAAAAATATCAACGTTACCTAAAGGCTGAAACGCTTCAAATGCATTACAAATCCAATCTGGGCTAATAAAAGCTAAATCTAAAATCCTGCCAATACAATTATAAAACTTGTTAACCTGATTTAAATTCAAAGATAAAGCAGTATCGATAATTAGACATTCGCTTCGAGATGTAAAGTTCAGCGGTGAAAGATTGTTATCATCGTCACAGTGAGACCAGTTAATGTTGGGAAGATTAAAATCTCCTAAAATGCATATATATTCATCAGATGGGACATCTGTAAACAGGGTGTTGAAATTTCTTGCATGTGCCTCGTAAATCATAACAGAAGATACTGCGGGAATATAGCTAACACAAATTTTTAGACTACCCAGCCCCGGAATTAAAACACAAATAGCAAGTTGTTCAACTTCAGCATCCTCAACTTCAAGTGCTAGCAATCTGGAACGAAAATCAGCCTTAACTGCACTGCAATAAGCACACCACCTCCACGTGATCGTCCAGTCGAAATAGGGCAGCGGTCCTATCTATAAACAATGAATTTAGTCTCATCAAAAAACTCGGAAGTTAAGTGGCCGGATGTAAGCCATGTTTCCGTCAGAACAATAATATTAAAATCATTTGCATTTAAATAAATATCACGGGACTTAGAAGACATGCCCCGAATATTTTGATAATATAATGAAATAAATTCACTACTGGATGATGGCAATTTAATTAGGTCACAGGTTGATCCAGCTTCGACGGAACGGGGTTTTTTGGAAAATTTACAAACTTACGGACTACAACTCCAGCCGGAGCCAGAGGCGAGAGAATCAGATTTGAGTATTGAAGACGATTTCTTCTTCAATGATGAAGCCTTTGGGGGTTTTTTAGAAATTGCAGACACAGCGGTTCTCGATGATGCACCCTCCGGCAAGGAACCCCGTATTGATTTCCCTGAGGAAACAGAAAGTGATCTGCGGTTATTATGAGCCTTAACAGTAGAAGCATCATCACTGCGTTTAATAAACTTCAGGAATTCATTCTTCAAGCAAGTAATATCAGTGGCCAATTCCTCGATTTTCAAGAGCAATCCACTGATAGGCAAATTATTACATTTAGCACATTTCCAAAACAATGAATCATGCGAGTCAATAAGCTTAATAATGTCCTCGTCGAGCCGAGAGCAGCGTCTATGAAACGATTTTGTACAGAATTGCCACTTTAATTCTGACGAAATAAAAGGTGCCGGAAAGGTGTGATTCAATAAAAGATAACTTTCGAATAATTCAATCTTTAATTTATTTCTGAGTGACAATTTGTTTTCTTAGTATCTAATTCAGTATAATTCAATATGAAATTCAATAATATTAATCTTAGAACTGCCGAAAATTACTGCCTTTAAAATTATGAACTACCTTTGATTTATTATTGTTTGAATAAACGCCACCTGTTCGTCGGAGTTTGAACTTGATTAATGTGATCTTGCCTGGCTTCTGCTGTGTTTTGCTGCTTCACTGCGTCGCCCTCTGTGGAATTTCTGCGATAAGTGCAAAATCGCCTGTACAACCGTCTGTGCTGAGAAAATTGATTTTTGAGTTAATACATTGATTATAGAGTAAGTAGATATGGACAAACATTTGTCCAGCTACGATACTAGATGGCGATAGTTGTACGGTTTTAAGTTTTAGGGTTGCGAATTTCTGTTGTAAGCCTCTAAAATCAATGGGAGTGGGTTTTCAACATTAATTAATTAATATTATTTCCTTATACGTGCATAATAATTATAAAATATAAAAAATTTTCAATTTTGTTAATTTTTAGTAAAACTTGAAAAAAGCTGGTTTGCGCCTGAATTTTAAAAAGCATTACAAAGCCCTTCACGCATGTTGGAAGAAAAGCCAGAAGTTTTAGATCTAAAAATAGATTCCTGTGCGCGTATTCCTTTTGTTTTGTTGTTTTGTTGTTGTTGGAAAACACGATTTGTTGGTCGGTGGCTCAAATTTAACAATGAAAAAGAAGATGAATGGAGATGCAAATGTAATGGGAAATTAAGCGTCGTATTTTTTTCCATGTTGAGAAAAATGAATTAGGTTTTTTTTAACAAAAATTCAAGCTTTTTTATTGATTTTATTATTGATTATAGAGAAAATTTGAGTGCTTAGTTTGGGTAAATTTGAATATATTTGTTTACAATAATAAAAAACAATAAAAAAATCAGAATTTTAGTTCAAAACCCTACTTCATATTTCTCAAGAGAAGTCGAATTCAATGAAGGAATAACAGCACCGATTTTGAAAGTTTTTTTAAATGTTTGTATTAAGGCTGATTGTTTACTTTATCGCCTCGTCCTCCGCTCTGGGCACAGCACCAAAAGGGTCGCGCCCTACTCCGAGAATGAGGTAGAAATTGAGGTGGGGGAGTTTTTGGGGGCGCGCAATCCAAAGTCAAAGTCGTTACTAAAATAACTGCTTATTGAACCGCTATTTTAAAAAAAATTACTTGTAGAAAATTGAGTTTTACAAAATTTCAACTCTGAATAACTTTTTAGGGGTGAAGGACGGCTAATTCCAAAGGAAATGTGTTCAGGTCAACGCTCTATACAACCCCTACCCTCCCCCCAGGGGGGATGGGGTGTTAAAGTAACTAGTTACCCAAAATTCTAAGAATTTTGGTATGTAGGTACATGTGTAGTACATATATATTCCACTCCATTACCCATTCATTCAGTTATGGTAGCTTCAATAAAACCACCCCTTGCTTTCTTCCGATAGCATCAAATTTTAAAATAATGAAAATATTCCAAGAATTGAAAATAAAAATACTGCCATGAAATGGCGAGTTCCTCTACACAAGAACTCACTTGTTTTGTGGTGACATAAAGATTGCAAACAAGTTGGAATTCTTGATGTACAGGTTGCAACGAGATGCAAAATCAAAGTAGAAGTTGTAGATGTGGTGTGGAGATATTGTGTAGTTATTAGCAATATGAGGAGCCGCACACCCTTGCTTGGGACGACCAGCTTTAAAGAAGGAGCTTGGTGTTACGGAAGTATGTACTAGAAAACGAAAATAAAGATACATAAGCACAGACGAAGACAAATCTAGAATAGAAAACTATAGTATTTAGAAATTAACCGATAATTGAAATTTTAAAATTTTATATTTTAAAATTTATTTGTAATATTCAATATACATCATAGTGGGAAGTTGGTCTTGTGAGCCCTATGGCCCACACAACACAAACTTTGTTCGCAAAACTTTTTTCCCATAGAATAATACCCCTGAAACAAAGAAAAGGCGTTCGTAAGCCGCTGGAAACAGTGCGCACAAACATTCCGTCGACATTGTCCACACAGGCATTCCGTCGGACGTTCCATTCAAACTTCAAAGTACGACCGACAAAAGCCTCTTTCATGTGGACCCACCATTAAACAATATAAGTTCTATAATACTTATCTACAATTTTTTCATTCAGTTTTAATATTTTTTTGGGTTAAAGGTAAACTTTTTTTTTGAAATGCTTGCCTTTTTCTTAAAAGTTGTTACTTTGCAAATTACTGAGTTTATTGAGTAGATAGAAAGGCCGGCCCTCTTCAAAACTACATACATTTTTGTTCCTTTCAGAAACTTGAGAGTAGAGCTATGCGTGCAACGGAAAAGCGGAAAATTGTTGCAGACTCTAATTAGAAGCCTTCTGTAAAACTGTAAAATTAACTTACATCTCAGTTCTAAGGAAGTGGTTTGAGAGCTTTATTTCTGGCCGCTCAATGAAGGAAGGATTGGATGGCGTCGAGCCCAACCCTCATTCCATCTCGGCTGGCGTTCCCATTAATGATCTGCTCTCAATCCCCTCCAGCCCACTTCATAGTTTTGCCGAAGACAGTACTCTGCGTTTCTCCTACGCCTTCGACAACATAAGACAAGCACTTGCCACACCTTGTCTCCTAGGCCGTGAGCTCATGTCCAACTCTATTAACGGGACATTGAACTTATTCTTGATTGGGGCCTATAGAATTGTGTCGAATTTCAACGCAACCAAAAACAAGGACTGTCTTATCTCTACAAAAACCTGCACCGTCCTTCCCTTTATCTCAGCAGGCAAAAAAATCTAATGGCTGACTCATCTGTAAACATCTTAGACGAAATTTTATCTTTAGATCTGCGATGGAATAATCACATATTCCAAATCGCCCAACAAGTTTATCAATGCCTGAGATTCCTCAAAAGATGCAAGTTCCTCCTTAAAGGAGTATCCACACACATCAAGGACGTGGCCGGGACGTTCGATTTTTTCTCCGGCCCGGACACGGACATGTGTGAACCAGTACATATTAAATGTACGCACCAATATTTTTTGAACCCCTGACGGAACAGTAATAAGTGTGTATATTCCTTTACTCGTTCACACATGTCCGCGTCCGGGGACGGGCTCGTTCACACATGACAGAACACGGCCCTGTGACGTCCCGGGCACGGCCCTGATATGTGTGGATACTCCTTAAGCCAGCTGCCCTGGCTACAATCTACAAATCCTACATTCCGCCTCGCCTTGAATATTATTCGTATATTTGAGCGGGCGCCCCAAAAACTACTTTGACTTGGCTGGAGAAGGTGCAAAACCGCCCCTCTGCTCCTCCATAGACCACTAAAGATAGCGTAGGAATGTAGCAGCCCTCCCTAAATTTTACCGCTATTACCATAGCGACTGCTCCACTGAAATTAAGAAGCTCCTGCCTACACGGCAACTTTTTTCTCGCAACACAATACTAGTCAACTCGTCTTACCCCCGGCTCACTGCAGACCTCCTCTTCCGCCATTATGGTTTAGAAGTTCGTTTATAAATAGAACAACTCCACAGTCGGTTTTGCGAGTTCGAGTTCAAACGCAAGGTTCATCGACATCTACTCACGCACCCTGCAAACCCCTAACCTATGCCTTCTCTTCTATCCTTCAGATCAAGCTTATTACTAGACAACTAGACATTACACCATGACTTGCACCACATGACGGACTAGTGTTCCAAAAGGGAGATTCCTTAGCTAGACCATGCCATATAAAAAAAATTAAAGAATAAAAATTATTTTGTATATGTATCTCAATACTAGTACAATTACCCATAAAAATTTCAAGTTTCTACGAATTAAAATACCTGAGAAAAATCTACAAATTTGTCACATTTTTCGCTAAAAATGAAATAATCCCTTAAAACCCATTTCATTTTTCTCAACATAATAAGAAACGCTTGATGCCAAATTTCCCATTAAAGTCGCCTCGCCCATTCATTTCTTTACCCCATTGTCAAATTTCACCCATCGGCCACAAAATCATCATCACAAAAAACGTAGGAATCTATTTTTAGATCCGCAGGCACTAAAATAAAAGCCGCAGCCTCTGATTTTTTTTCCAAATGCGCGAAGGGCTTTTTCATTAACAAGGAAAAGTTTATTTCGGAAACTAACCATATAGAGGAGAACAAAACCCTGCGATACTAGCGCACGAAGCTCGTAGCGCCGTAGCTGGAAGTTATTTTGACTTGCGTTTGTCTATATCTACTTAGTATGGGCCCTTTTACACGACCGGACACCGAACAGACAAAACGAACGAACAAACTGGGGTTTATAGGAAAGAGGGTGAGAGAGGGGCCGGTTTTCCATCGTCCTCTCTCACCCTCTTCCCCATAAACCCCAGTTTGTTCGTTGGTTTTGTCTGTTCGGTGTCCGGTCGTGTAAAACCGGCCTATATAATCATTGGTTAATATTTATGAAGGTCCAACGACCTCTATGATTTATATATGCTGATTCAAGCACATCAGCGGATCTGGGATAGGATAGGATGAAACCTTCAACATTGATTATAGAGTAAGTAGATATGGACAAACATTTGTCCAGCTACGATACTAGATGGCGATAGTTGTACAATTTTAAGTAGGAGGGCTGCGAATTTCTGTTGTAAGCCTCTAAAATCAATGGGAATTGGGTTTCAACATTAATTAATTAATATTATTTCCTTATACGTGCATAATAATTATAAAATACAAAAAAATTTCAATTTTGTTAATTTTTAGTAAAACTTGAAAAAAGCCGGTTTGCGCCTGAATTTTAAAAAGCATTACTAAGCCCTTCTTCACGCATGTTGGAAGAAAAGCCAGAAGTTTCGGATCTAAAAATAGATTCCTGTTTGTGTATTCCTTTTGTTTTGTTGTTGGAAAATACGATTTCTTGGTCGGTGGCTCAAATTTAACAATGAAGAAGATGATGAATGGAGATGCAAATGTAATTATTAAATTATGTTGAGAAAAATGAAATAGGTTTTTTTTAACAAAAATTCAAGCTTTTTTTATTGATTTTATTATTGATTATAGAGAAAATTTGAGTGATTAGTTTGGGTAAATTTGAATATATTTGTTTACAATAATAAAAAAACAATAAAAAAAATCAGAATTTTAGTTCAAAACCCTCAAGAGAGGTCGAATGAATGAAGGAATAACAGTTCCGATTTTGAAAGTTTTTTTAAATGTTTGTATTAAGGGTGATTGTTTACTTTATCGCCCCGCCCTCCGCTCTGGGCGCAACACCAAAATGGTCGGGCCCTACTCCGAGAATGGGGTAGAAGTTGAGGTGGCGGAGTGTTTTGGGGGCGCAGTCAAAGTCGTTACTAAAATGACTGCTTATTGAACCGCTATTTTTGAAAAAAATACTTATAAAAAAGTGATTTTTACAAAATTTCAACCCAGAATAACTTTTTAACGGGTGACCGACGGCTAATTCCAAAAGGGAATGTGTTTAGGTTAACCCCTTATACAACCCCTGGGCGGTTGGGTGATAAAGTAAATAATTACCCAAAATTCTAAGAATTTTGGAATATACATCTACATATATATCCCACGCCATTACCCATTCATTTAGTTATGGTAGCTTCAATAAAGCCACCCCCTTGCTTACTTTCGATAGCATCAAATTTTCAAATTTAATGAAAACAATCCAAGAATTGGAAACAAAAATACTGCCGTGAAAACCAATAACTAATGGCGAGTTTCGCGACACAAAAACTCACTTGTTTTGTGGTGACAAAAAGATGGCAAACAAGTTAGAATTCTTGATGTGAAGGTTGCAACGAGATCTTAAATCAAAGAAGAAAGTTGTAGATGTGGACATATTGTGTAGTTGTAAGCAATATGAGGGATCACAATCCCTTTCCGACCAGCTTCCAAAAGGGAGTATGGTATTACAGAAGTACTAGAAATTAACCAATAAATGAAAGATTTTAATATTTAATATTTATTCGTAATATTCAATATTCATCATACTGGGTAGTTGGTCATGTGAGCCCTATGACCCACACACCACAAACTTTGTTCGCGTGAACCGTGAAACAAAGGAAAGGCGCTGCCAAGCCGCTGGAAAAAGTGGACACAAACATTCCGTCGACATTGTCCGCACATGCATTCCGTCGGCCGTTTCATTCAAACTTCAAAGAACGACCGACAAAAGCCTCTTTCATGTGGACCTACCATTAAACAACATAAGTCCTATAATACATATGTATATCTACATTTTCATTCATTTTTAATGTATTTTTTTGATTCAAAGGTAGTTTTTTTTAAATGCTTGCGTTTTTCTTAAAAGTTGTTACTTGCAAATTACTGAGTTTATTGAGTAGATAGACAGGAGGCCTCTTCAAAACTACGCACATTTTTGTTGGTTGCAGAGACTCTAGAGTAGAGTTATGCGTGCAACTGAAAAGCAGAAAATTGTTGCAGCCTCTAATTCGACGCCTTCTGTAAAACTGAAAAATTAACTTACATCTCAGCTCCTAGGAACTGGTTTGAGAGCTTTGTTTCTGGTCGTTCAATCAAGATTGTAGTGGATGGCGTCGAATCCAACCCTCATTCTATCTCGGCTGGCCTTGCCCAAGGGTCGATTCTCTCACCTGCTTTCTTTCTAATATTCTTTAATGACTTTATTCCCGCAACACAATACTAGCCAATTCCTCTCACCCCCGGCTCACTGCAGACCTCCTGTTCGCGCCATTACGGTTTAGAAGTTCGTTTATAAAGAGAATAGATATATGTAAATATAAATAACAACTCGATTGTGGAACTGCCTTCCACAGTCTGTGTTGTTGAACCCAGCAGGGGTGGAAGCACGTAACTTGTTTCAATCGACTTCTTCATACAAAAATTCTGAATTTTTGTATGGAGAGGTCGATTGAAATAACTTACGTACTACCACCCCAGCAGAGTTTAAACGCAAGGTTCATCGACATCTACTCACGCACCCTCCAGACCTCTAACCTATTCCTTCTCTTCTATCCATCAGATCAAACTTAGTACTAGACATTACACCATGACTTGAACGACATGACGGACTAGTGTTAAAAAGAGAGATTCTTTAGCTTGACCATGCCACATAAAAAAAATTCAAAAATAAAAATTATTTTATATATCTCATTCCTAATATGTACAATTATCCCCAAAAATCTCAAGTTTCTACGAATTAAAATACCTGAGAAAAAAAAATTCAAAAATAAAAACTATTTTATATATCTCAATCCTAATATGTACAATTATCCCTAAAAATCTCAAGTTTCTACGAATCTAAAAATTTGTCACATTTTTCGCTAAAAAAAATTAAATGATCCCATAAAAGCCATTTCATTTTTCTCAACATAATGAGAAACGCTTGATGCCAAATTTCCCATTAAAGTTGTCTCGTCCATTCATTTCATACCCCCATTGTCAAATTTCACCCATCGGCCACGAAATCAAAAACAAAACAATATTTTTAGATCCCGAGCCAGCATAATCAATGGCAGCTTCTTAAATGCGCGAAGGGCACGAAAAAGTTTATTTCGGAAACTAACCATATAGAGGAAAACAAAACCCTGCGATGCCAGCGCACGAAGCTCGTAGCGCCGTAGCTGGATGTTAATTTCACTCGCGTTTGTCCATATCTACTTAGTATATAATCAATGCCTTCAACTCGGGTTTCTATGGCCCTTCGCAGCCTTGTCCATAATTTCAAACCGGTTTTAATATGAGTTCAATAATACACTCGGAACTCACTTTTCTCCATCATTTTCGTGTAACGATTGTAATGCCTATGGAGTAGTGTGGGGTGCAAACACAGCGAAGCAGTTTTGCCGAGAAGGAAAACATGCTTGTGTTAGTGTAATGGACGGTGAAACCAGAAAATGTTTGGGTGAACAAATGATGGAAAATGATGGAAGAAAAACTGTGTTCCCTGCGACCCCTTGCCTATAAAACCGGTTTTTGTCTTGATGTTATGGACAAGTGTGCGGAAGGCCTATGGATATTGACTCAATCTCGTCAATAGATCCTTTAGGAATGAAATAAAAAGAGCTCAACACAGTCTTTTTATTTATGGGTATGATTGAAATCACTTTTTTAGTAAAAATCTCAAAACTCGAAATTTACATTATCTAATAAGCTCAAGCTCGCTTAAAGATCTGAAGTGATCTGATTTGAGGTTGCCTGTGCGTCGATATTTATTCTGTTTTCGAACAATAAAATTGGTGGGGAACTTTGATTTTCGAAATATATAATTTGGTTTATGTAGTCACTCGAACAGCTGATCGTCTCTTTTTTTTCTTCAGATGTCAAATGGAGCTGTTGACATCTGATGGTAAGCACGGTATACAGAAACAAGGTAATGTAAAAGAGAAATGTCATTTGAATGCTGACGTCACTCGGCAAGTCTTCCCCATGCAAAATCGAAATTGTTGTTGTTGTTTTCTGTATTAACTTGCCGGGTGACGTCGGCTTTTTCTACGATATTCGTACGATATTCGAGCTGTCAGTCTTTTTTACACTACCTTGTTTCTGTATACCGTGATGGTAAGTTTATTTCTGTCTTATTTTAAAGATTTATTAACTATTTACTTATATTTTCAGCAGTATTTGGACTTTTGGCGGGGATCCTCAGGAAGGCGGAGTTATCGTTCTAGTGTTGACAGGTGGGTAATTTGTGGAACGTGTTTTTAAATTTTCCTGATTTTTTTTGTTTTTATACGCTTTATATTAGCTTCACCTGTATGTATGTATGTATCTATGTATGTATGTATGTATGTATGTATGTATGTATGTATGTATGTATGTATGTTACCGCTTTATATTAGCTTCAGCCGTATGTATGTATGTATGTATGTATGTGAGTATGTATGTATGTAGACAAATCTTGCAACTTGATTTTGACCCACTTCCATATAACCGATCAACTTCAAATTTTGCCCATATGTAAAGCTGGCGTGACAATGCAATCTGACCATTTTGTAAAAAAATCAAGATGGCGGTTCCAAGATGGTGGCCGAATTTTGCAATCGTGCTCCCCGACCCCCGACATGGGTATCAAATGAAAGGGTATGACAAATAGAGTACAATTCGCGTCATTCCAAATTAAAAATGGCGGCCAACACAAAATGGCGGACTACCCTTTTCTTTACAACCCAATCGATATGGGTATCAAATGAAAGGATATGACAAGTACAATACTTTGCTGCGTGGCGTCATTCCAAATTCAAAATGGCGGCCAACACAAAATGGCGGACTACCTTTTTCTTTACAACCCACTCGGTATGGGTATCAAATGAAAGGATATGACAAGTAGAATACTGTGCTGCGTGGCGTCATTCCAAATTCAAAATGGCGGCCAACACATTTTAAAATTAGCAGAAAATATTGCACAAGCCAGAAATGCTTAAGTGCAAATTCGATGATTTTGAGTTTATTGCATTTTTCTATTCCGTATTCCCTTATTTATCATTGCTTTCTTGTCTTAAACTGAGCTGCGCTTGCTAAGTTATCGGACCGGCAAAAGTGCTTAAGTGCCTAATTGCGTATTTACAAAATAATTTGGCTTTCCGAACCCAACCAAATATGCACAAGATACTTTGAACTGTTTTGCTGAGGATTTTCGAAGAGAGAACAAAGTGAAAAACACAAGCAAATCATAGGCCAAAACAGTCCAAAATATCTTGCGCACATTTGGTTGTGCTTTTCACTTCGTTCTCTCTTTGAAAATGCCCATCCAGAATAGTCTAAAGTATTTTAAACATTTTTAGTTGTGTAGAGTGTGCAGTTTTTTCTTTGGAAATCCTCAGCCAAACACCCTCCGCCTAAATAAAATATTGAATTCATGACTTCATTCATTGTTTTATATGGACTCAAAGCAAAAAAGATTAATTTACATATGTTCCAGTTGCCCCAATAAAAAAATCAAAAAATTCAATATCTTTGAAGTGATTTTCTCGAAACACATATGTTGCACTTAAGCACTTCTGGCTGTATACTGTAGATATTGTATGATTTTCGAATTATGTTGACTTTGAAAGTGTTGTAAGTCCATTTGAGAACATCAAAAGTATACATTTCTTTTAACTAATACTTTAAAAACGACTTGTCACATTGGTCATGGTCAATCTACATAATCGTGTCAGCTAATTGCGTATGCCAAATTCTCTCATCATTTTGTAGAGTTCTACTCTGACTATGCTATCATGGGGGGCCTTAAAGTCTATGAAGAGGCGATGGATTGAGTTTTGAAACTCTAGACATTTTTTCATATCAGAGAATATCTTATACGCGCTAATGAACACCGTTATACCGAGATAATTGCAGTTCGCTGTGGTATCAGGCGGTGGCGCTAGCGTAAGATTATCATCAGATATTGATGGACCCTCAAATTCCTCAGTTAACTCGCCAAGTGCTCTTCCCATCGCTCCAACATGCACTTAGGATCGGTGATAAGATTCCCCTCTTTGTCCCTGCAGAAGACGCAACGTGGTGTAATTAAATCGTAGAAATATAAAGATTAAAAAAAACAAAAAGCCGCATCTAAAACATGGATTAGGCCTAAAGGGGAAACCATTAAAAAAACGCGCCTTGCATTCTACCTCGAAGGTGGTGTGGAAAAGTATGCATTCTGTAGTTCATACACTACCGACTTAACATCTCAAAAACTATTGATCCTGCTCATAATTTGTATATGATCTTTTTATATGCTTTATATTAGCTTCACCTCCATGTGTATGTTGTATGTAAACATGGCTTGTAACTTGATTTTAACACACTTTCAAATTTTGCACATATATATAGTTCGCGGGAGAACGCAATCTGACTTTTTTGTAAAATTTTTTGCAAATGTCTTCCCCCAACAAGGGTTACAAGGGTATGACAAGTAGAATACAATTAGCTGTATGGCTACACTCCATTTTCAAAATGGCGGCCAACACAAAATAGCGGCTTACCTTTTTCTTTACAGCGCCCTGGTACGGGTATCAAATGAAAGTATATGACGAATACATAACAGTAAGCTGTGTGACGTAATTTTAAATCTATTATGGCGGCCACAACAAAATGGCGGAAGATATATGATAGACTAAAAAGTAGAAAATAAAAAAAAATATAGTTTAAAAAAACTAAAAAATACGCTTTTATGTTAAAATGAACTAAAAATTAAAAAATAATTTTGAATGTAAAGTTTTTATTGCTCCAGCCAGTATATGGAAACAACCTACCTTTCGAAATGTAAAAAAAGCGTGGGGCGCTAGCGAAAAGTTCCGGTATTAATAAAATAAGAATATAGGTTAAGAGTCCCACGCTGTTTTACATTTCGAAAGGTAGGTTGTTTCCATATACTGGCTGGAGCAATAAAAACTTTACATTCAAAATTATTTTTTAATTTTTAGTTCATTTTAACATAAAAGCGTATTTTTTAGTTTTTTTAAACTATATTTTTTTTTTAGATTCATTTTGCCGACGGGAATTTCAACCTCTAGGGATTTTAGTTTGTTGGGACTGTTGGATGTTTCTTTGCATTTGTATACAAGAAGGGCAGTAATTTCATATATTTTATACTATAATTCACAAGTTTTGGTTTTTTTCAGGAAAAGGTTTTATGATGTGCCGAGATTACCTTCACCATCTTGAAGATTTTGTGTTTTAGTGTTATTATTATTTGTACTGTTTACATATCAACTTAGTGAATTTGAATTTTTTATCGTGTGTTTTATTTGTGTTTATTTATTAAGAGGGTGGATTCTTGAAAGGAATTGGTGGTTTTAATAATGTTTCTGTTTCAGGGTTGTATGTTTATCTTTTCAGTTTTTAGGTTCATCTGAGGACGCAACATTCTCCCCCGCCTTGAAGCGCTAAGCTTCAAATTAAAAATTGTGTTAGGCGGCGTCGGAGATTCCCTTGTTGTTACGTAGTGTTAGTGGTGATGTGAATTCGAGTTAGATGTGATACACTTTCTCTGACATAAATTTTATTTCAATTAATATCCATTCTAGACTTGATTTCATCCATTGTTGTGTCTTTCTTTGAGGACGGATGTTTGGTTTAGATTTTGTTTAGATGGTTCTGTTCGTGGTTAGTTGGTTTGTTACCTTTCCGCGGTGATGGCGCTGCAGTATCCGCTTCTTTTGAACATTTTGAAACAGGTCCATTTGGTTGTGTGAAGAAAATCGTGTATCGATTTCTGAACCGATGTTTAAATTAAAAATCTTCAGCTGTAACTATTTAACTAGGACATGCAGTACGATTACCCTGGCAAGCAATAATACCATCGTAAGATCGCCAATGATGTTGGCAGTAATGTAATCGTGATACCTTTGTACGTTAAGTTAATAAAATATTCTTTCCTTTTAGGTTGAAGACTACTTTGATTTCGGTTCGTGACTGTAGTAATTGTTCTGCGAAATTACTGTGCGTTTTGTTGTTAATCGTCAGAAGTAGTTCCTGACAATAAATAAGTTTTCGTAGTGGGTTGGGCCTCTGCATCTAGTATAGTTTTAAGCCATTTGGGCAGTTGTTAGACTTGACTTGACATTCAGTTATCCATTAGGTGGTTTCCAAGGTCTGTTAAAGATGTTGGACCAACTGCAGTGGCGGATTTAAGCTCGACTGCGCTCTAGGCCCGTCCGATATGGCGCCTTTTTTGCTTTGTAGTGATACTTTTCTCCTTCACTTTTACAATTTTAAATAGGTGCGAGTGTTCTGATACCTTATTCATGAAAATAGGTCATAGGGTTACAAAAATACGGAGTGATATGCAAAACTCTAAAAAAAGCTTCAAAAATCCCTAGCGCCTAAACCATTACGATTTCCTCCTCCCATACGATTTTTTGTTCGTCTATCCAAAGCCTATCCACAGCCGGCCGCTTTGTAAACTTAACGGATACACCCTGTATATATACTAAACAATAGAGGGCCTAAAATAGATCCTTGGGGAACGCCAGCAAAAAGCTAGGCAGGAGAGGAAATTTAATATGAAATCTTCACCTGTTGTGAATGAGCAGGTAAAAAGCTATACATGAGCGTAGTGGCAGAAGAAGGAGATCGAAATTGTGTACAGAATGTGCGTAAAAGGACGGAGTGAATGACGTTGTCAAAAGCTTTGGAGTAGTCTAGTAAGAGTAGATAACATACCTTGTTAGCATATATATATTAATAGGCAAAGCCAAACTTTGTGATCCCTTTTTAAACTATTTCCGATGCACGTATCTTTATGAAACATATATCAAAAGAAAGGTATTTTTTCATAGATGGTCAGAATATATATTTTATTCAGGTACGTCGATAGGGAAAAGTTTGAAAACCTGGTAGAGTTTCATTTTTCTATTCACATATGCACTGATACACTGTGCACGCGCTATCCATCAAATTAAACGGAAAAATAATACATATTTGAAGATAATGCATACATTTTGTTTCGATTTTCTCTTTGCACTCACTGATCGTACACATATTCTCTCTGCACTCACATTTCCCCAATCAAATGCAAAATAAAGTCTTATTAAATTTCCTGCCGCGACAAGAGGTTCAATATCGTTCACAATAGATAGTAGAGGAAAATTGTCATGGGATAGTGATGTAGTTGCGAAGTTGGATTTTTTTATTTTTTTTCTTTACATATGTGTTAAGATAAAGCGAAAAAAAATGTCTGCAAAATCGGGCCTGTGATGCATTTTTGATGCATTTTGAGTGCATTGCTACACTATTTTTTTAATTTCTCCAGTTCTGTTGGTCGTAGAAAACTATTGAAAATTGGGCGAACACATCACAATTTTTTGCACCAATTTTGCTCCAATAATGCAAGCTGCTATTGGCTTGGCCCATACTTGCACGCAAATAGCTTTTCACTCTTTTTGGAGTAGAAAAGGATCTCTCTCCAGAACAGCAAACAAGTTAAATCGATTTTTAAAATTTCAATGGTTTTTTAAATTTTGCGGCCTCTAAAATTTTGTCGCCCCTAAAATGTTGCCGCCCTAGGCCCGGGCCTCACGGGCCTAAGCGTAAATCCTTCACTGACCAACTGATGTCTATCTAGACTGAAAAATTGATTATAGTTAGTTTAGCGCAGCTTTACTCTATGTTATGAGTATGATGACGTCTTCCTATGTGAGTATTATGTCTCCTATGGTTTGTCTTAGGTAAGACTTGCAGATTTCACTCCATTTTCCTATGGTGCTCCAAATTGAGGCGAGATTAGTGGAATGAAATGCCAGTTAACCTTTAGCTCTTCATGACTTCGACTACTTGTTGTTTCATCGTTAGACTTTGTATCTTATATTGTTATCTGTTATATGTACATGTCGGAGCATAATTCTCGCCTTGAGATGAATATGCGACATGCTGGGAAGAAGCCTCGCTGGCTGTATTAGTGAAGGCTTCGAGCTTCATGTTTCTGGTTACTATGTAGACGGATGGAATGATGTAGCCCCTCTTGATTCTGGTTTCGTATGTTTGAACAGTTTGATTTGAAAGAACCACAATGTTCGACTCCACTGTGAGTGAATGGACTTGTTGGGCGGGCCTTAAATGCTGGAAGGTTGGATATCACTTGGGTTCGACCTGCTGATATCTGCTTAAAACACTGCAAACATTTATAGTTGTGCGATCTGATTGCGTTATTTGAGTAAGGAATCCAATACTTCTGTTGGAGTATGTGAGGTATCAGTTGAGTGCCGCCGTGGTGTGTGGCGTGCTGTGCATTATCAATGGTTAGCTTTGGGAATGTATGTTTTTGCGTTGGAACGATGTGATAACGTTCGGGGACTACTATAATGACATTCTGGGCACGACTTCTTGATTTCATGATTCCCTTTTGGTTGAGGAATGGATTTGGGTTTAACTACTTACCTTGTCTGAGTAATCTTTGTTTCGCTAGTCGTGAATGGATTTTGTTTTGACATGTACGTTCTAGGGTCATGTTAATCCGATGAGTCAGGGCCTTCTGGACATCTTTGGATGTTAGATGCGTCGATTGTGCTCTGGCAAGCTTTGGCTTGTGATACTGCCGTCGTCGCTGTTGATAGGCTATGACTCGTGGTAGCTTTGTTGCTGATGATACAGTCTTCAATACATCATAGCTATGCAGATTAGTGATGTCTTTGAGTTGTTCTACTGTGGTGTCCTTGATTTCTTTATGCTTAGGCAATGGTTGCTTTGTATGCTTAATGTATTTCGTATTCAGAACTGGATTCTTTACGAGCTGCTTTTTCGTTTGTATTGACCGTCTGGTAGCTATCTGCTTCGGTGCGCCTGATTGTACTTGATCTTTTGTAGATGGATGTCGAGCTAGATGTCGTCTATTCTTACGCTTGCTGATTTTGTCGATGACGTGTTGTTTGCATCGTACCTTTTTCTTAGTCCTTGTGGGTTTTGAAGGAAGTTCTTCTATCTCCTCAAACCACTTTTGATTGGTGTCAGGGCGGCTTACTTGGCTGAAAAAAGTTTCTATGGTGTTTCCTTGTGCTGCTGGAGCTGTTTGTCCAAAAATGATCCATCCAAACACTGTATTTTGACCCACTGGAGTTCCATCGTCGCCTTTTCTTAACGCGCCCATGAGGATATCGGAGATTATGTCCGCTCCCAAAAGGATGTCAATGGGTCCTGGTTTGTGCAACGTTCGATCCGCTAACTGGAGTCCCTCCAAGTGAGGCCAATCCCTTATAGAGCATTCGCTGCTTGGTAGTGGATTTGAGATTTTGGGGACCACGAGCGCCTGTACATAAATGATTTTGGATGATTGCCTTGCCTGCAGCACGACCCTGTTGGTTATTGTGCCGGCTGGTATCCCTTGGAGTACTGAGACCTCGGTTTGTATAGACTTCTGTTTGAGTCGCAAGTCTTGGACCACTGACTTTCGTACGAAAGAGGATTGCGAACCAGGATCGACGAGTGCTCTATACATTTGTTGTCGTCCGGATGGTGCTATTATAGTGACTAATGATGTGGCCAATAGCACCTGTTGACAGCTGTGAGGGATAGCCTGAGCAAAATGTGTCTGCGCCTGACTAATTGGCTCCTCAATGTGTGAGTTTGATGGAGTTGGATTGGTGTTGTCATGGGCGGGCTTTCTCGTTGAGTCCTGTGTAGGGATGTATGGTGAGCTCCGCCACACTGGAAGCACCTAGTCTTGCTTGGACACTGTGCAGAACGATGATTTGTTCCCAGGCAGTTGGTGCATAGTTCCCTTGTTTTAACTGCCTTATACCTTTCATCTACGCTTAGTTGCATATAATCGGGACAATTTCTTATGCTGTGTGTGCCCTTGCATAAGCTGCACGTACTGTGATGTGACACGTGGAACATTTGAGTTTATTGTTTTTGTTGGTCTCTGGACTTAGTTTCATGATGATCATAATTACCATTTGTTGATTTACTAACGGCTTCTAGTGTTCTGAATCTGGTTTCTAGGAAGTCACGTAATTCCGTCCAAATTGGATCGTCTTGACTTGGTGCTTTGCGACTGTTCCCATAATTCGTGTGTTTCAGCCGGTAGTTTTTGTACCGGGATCCCAATTCTGCGTTGAAATCTCCAGATTCTCAATGGCGGTGAGGCATTCATGGGTCTTTGTTTTTAACTCCTTGATGCCTTGAGCAGATTCCCGAGTTAATCTGGGTTGGCCGAGCAGAATGTCGAGTTGCGTCTTTAACAATGCTCGTTTGTTGTCGTATGTGTCTACAAGCAGCTTCCATGCTGGCTCATAGTTAGCGTCGCTGATGAGGGTGTTGCTGAGTAATCTCCTGGCTTCTCCGGAAAGATGTGCCTTTAGATATTGGAGTTTTTGAGCTCCTGATAGCGATGCTTTATTATGGACGAGGCTAGAGCATAGATCCAGAAACGATGGCCATGAAGCATAGTCTCCAGCGAAGGTTGGAATCGAGATCCGTGGAAGTTTTATCTCATTGTTTTGGTGAGCGATGTGGGAGATGTTTAAGTCTGCCGACGATTGCTCATCTCTTGCCGCTTGCTGTGATGCTGGAAGCGTTTTTTGGTAATTTTCCTCGATTTTGGAATAGGTATCGATGTATGTCTCTTCCACATCTGAGTACTAATCTTCCTTGAAGTATGGATGCTTACGTTCAGTTTCACTGGCTACCATGCTGATTATTTTCTCCTCGTTGTTGTGGAATTTTTCCCAGTCTCGTTCAAGAGTCAAGTTTCTTTTGATAATACCGTTCCGTTCTTCTGCTTGGTCCATCCTTAGTATAGTTGCGATATGCTTTTTCAAAGCGATCTTTTAGACGTGTTTGATGATCGAGTAATGCCTCCATGTTTATGTTTTGTAACGGAATTTATCTTATTGAATCACTATCCGGCTCGAAGGACCAAATGTACAGAATTACCACTTTAATTCTGACGAAATAAAAGGTGCCGGAAAGGTGTGATTCAATAAAAAATAACTTTCGAATAATTCAATCTTTAATTTATTTCTGAGTGACAATTTGTTTTCTTAGTATCTAATTCAGTATAATTCAATATGAAATTCAATAATATTAATCTTAGAACTGCCGAAAATTACTGCCTTTAAAATTATGAACTACCTTTGATTTGTTATTGTTTGAATAAACTCCACCTGTTCGTCGGAGTTTGAACTTGATTAATGTGATCTTGCCTTGCTTCTGCTGTGTTTTGCTGCTTCACTGCGTCGCCCTCTGTGGAATTTCTGCGATAAGTGCAAAATCGCCTGTACAACCGTCTGTGCTGAGAAAATTGATTTTTGAGTTAATATTTATGAAGGTCCAACGACCTCTATGATTTATATATGCTGATTCAAGCACATCAGCGGATCTGGGATAGGATAAGCCTAGTACTAAGTTCAGCGCTAAACTATCCCTTGTACCCTTTTTTAGCAAGATGTAATTTGACAATGTAGAATTGTAGAGAAAGTTCATATTAACGTTTTTTTTTGTTAAATTTCAAAGTCTTCTTCGAAATAAAACTTATCAAAATCCACTAGAAATATAGAATTATTAAACCGTGTTTCAAAATATTCTAAACACGCAGAATTATTTATTATTTTTACTATTTTTTCATGCACAAACTGTTATTTTAGTTTTATTTCCGCACTTGAAACTTCCGCAACCGTAAATTAGCTTATTTTTCTGTTTTTTATATCACTGGTTTTTTTTCAACAAAATTTAGCGTGAAATAAGGTGCCTGCACGATAAAAATGCAGCTAAAAATGTGGAGACTAACATTGCTGCCATCTGTTTTAAAGAAATAGAAACGTGGATTTAGCGAGCATTTTAGCGGCGAACTTAGTACTGCATGCGCTAAAGATGTTGCTAAAATTTAGCTTGATAAATTTTCGCGCTAAATTTTGTATGGAAATTTCATTTAGCGGGGGACTTAGTACTAGGCTATAGGATGAAACCTTCAACTCGGGTTTCTATGGATATTGACTCAATCTCGTCAATAGATCTGAGCTCAACACAGTCTTTTTATTTATGGTTATGATTGAAATCACTTTTTTAGTAAAAATCTCAAAACTCGAAATTTACATTATCTAATAAGCTCAAGCTCGCTTAAAGATCTGAATTGATCTGCTTTGAGGTTGCCTGTGCGTCGATATTTATTCTGTTTTCGAACAATAAAATTGTTGGGGAACTTTGATTTTCGAAATATATAATTTGGTTTATGTAGTCACTCGAACAGCTGATCGTCTCTTTTTTTTCTTCAGATGTCAAATGGAGCTGTTGATATCTGATGGTTAGTTTATTTCTGTCTTATTTTAAAGATTTATTAACTATTTACTTATATGTTCAGCAGTATTTGGACTTGGCGGGGATCCTCAGCAGGAAGGCGGAGTTATCGTTCTAGTGTTGACAGGTAGGTAATTTGTGGAACGTGTTTTTAAATTTTCCTGATTGTTTTTGTTTTTTAGATTCATTTTGCCAACGGGAATTTCAACCTCTAGGGATTTTAGTTTGTTGGGACTGTTGGATGTTTCTTTGCATTTGTATACAAGAAGGGCAGTAATTTCATATATTTTATACTATAATTCACAAGTTTTGGTTTTTTTCAGGAAAAGGTTTTATGATGTGCCGAGATTACCTTCACCATCTTGAGGATTTTGTGTTTTAGTGTTATTATTATTTGTGCTGTTTACATATCAACTTAGTGAATTTGAATTTTTTATCGTGTGTTTTATTTGTGTTTATTTATTAAAAGGGTGGATTCTTGAAAGGAATTGGTGGTTTTAATAATGTTTCTGTTTCAGGGCTGTATGTTTATCTTTTCAGTTTTTAGGTTCGTCTGAGGACGCAACAGATTTCCGGCACAGAAAACATGCAATATTACTTTTCTCGAACAACTCTTCATAACATTTGCCGCAAATATTGGCGACAACCTTATTATCACTCATAATGAATTCAGAGAATAAAAACCGAAAGCACTTAGCAATCAGTTAATCAACCATGAGCGAACGCTTGGAGCAGTTAAAAACACGTCTTACCCGACCAATGATCAAGGATAGACTTAGTGTGTTGGTGTGGTTTAGCTTAGGGCTACTCTTAGATATATTATTGTTGTAACTTAGCCTATCAGTCCAACGGCGGAGAGTTAAATTTTTCTAGGTAAAGATGTCTGCCTCAGAGTTCAGGAACAATCAATCGTATCTTAAGGGGAACGCCACCCTGAAGGTCCGGGGTTTATTGGCCTTCTTATTTCGATGACTGACTTCTTCGCAGTTGGATATATCAATCGAGAAGTCAGTTTTAAACAACGAATTTACCCAAGCTGGGTCAGATCGTGGTGGCGCGCCTTGGGGGAAGTAATTGGACACATCGTCGTTGGTGGTCGAGGAATTTACTGCCCTGAAGTTACTTATGCCGCTGCGTATGGGGGTTTTTAAAGCACGCTGTCGTTTCCTTTTATTGCTGCTCCCTGAATTTTTCGGTGTTCGTTGATCCTTGCCATTTTTGTTGATTCTTTCCAGCCGGGCATCCCATTCTGCCTGAGACCAAGTTGCGCCGAACTTACTTATCGTACGCTCGGGCCAATGAAGCGGTGATAGCTGAAGCGGCGAATTCCCCGAAATAGATAAAGTCTGATGGTGGAGGCTGTTGATTGAGGACCTCAGAGTAAAGTTCTCGTCGTAGATAATATTGCTGATGTTCATGTCATTGATCTTTCTTCTCGATGGCAGATCTTCACTTAATCTACGGGAGGAGAAATCGGTATTTAGTAAGACCAAGAACAAGAACAAGACTTAGTTATGCTCGCAAGAACAAGAACAAGATTACCTGTGCAAGAACAAGACCAAGAGCAAGACTTTAGCAAATATTCACCTAAATTAATTCTTTTAAAAATAAAAAATATAAAATTGATTAGGATGTTCAAGTAGTTACGATAAAAATATATGTGTGTATTGTATATTTACTTTTTAGTATGATAATTGTAAAAGCATTATTCACATTTGTACTTAAGTAGGTACATAATGACTTCGTATGCATTGTGCGTCAACGAAATTCGCAATCAATATTTCAGAATTTCGAAGCAAAATTTGCCGAAATGATTTAGATAGATGTTTCACACTGTCAAGTCTTTTTTTAATCAAGACCAATGCCAAGACCAAGACTTAGCTATGTTTGCAAGAACAAGAACAAGACCAGGACTTCGCTATGTTTGCAAGAACAAGACCAAGAACAAGACTTAGTTATGCTCGCAAGACCAAGAACAAGACTGACTGAGCAATAACAAGACAAGAACAGGACTATATTAGTCTTGTCTTGTTCTTGCGTTTGCTCATCCCTAGGGGGGACACTAGGATCACTAAAGGATAGCACTAATGTAAATTAAAAAAAACAGATTTCACAAACCTACTTCTAGAACGAGGGTAAAAGCAGAGATAACCTAATATATGAGCAGCTGGCGAACAAAACGATCTAATTACATTTGTCGTTTTCGTTCAAAATGACCAAAAAGTATGCTGAAATAGAGTCAGAAGTTCGTACTTTCGATCAAAACGATATTATAACAGGAAAGTTATATCGTTAGATCATTTTGTTCGCCAGCTCCTCATATAAAGATGCGACAGCTAGAACAAAACCCCCAAACGCATTTCGCACCTGCTGACTTCTGAGATTGGCTCCACCTTAGCAACATGCAACATATTAAAGTTTCCAGCTACACTTCGATGCGAACGTATTCTTCTCAGCCATGGTCCGCAACACAAGAGATGCGGTGAGTTTGTTGATAGGGAACTGGCAGAGAAATTTTCCAAACTTTAAAAAAACTCTATAGGCCGTCAGAATTAATGATTTGAGGTCGATTTTTGAGATATTTCTTGTCCATCAGATTTTTTTTGGATAGAATGATAGATCTAGGCGTAAATACATAACTATAAAATTATAGTGCGTAAGCACAGTTTTGGCTCTCCGATAGCTTTTCAAATACAATCGTTTAAAAATAATTAATATTGACCAGCATTTTTTATTTTATTATCACATATACTTTATTGTGCATATAGTGTCGTTTCTGACCCTGCAGGTGCACTTTTAGCCCTTGATTGCATCCAAAAGTGCATTTTATGAATGCTAGTCCATTCAGAACACGGAGAGGAGGGTGTCAAAACAGAACTTCGTTTTCTATGAGTTTTTTAGGTCGCTATGAGTTTTTTAGTTGCAGTCCTAAAGTATGGGCGTCACCCTTAAAAAATGCAAAGACACCCCTTTTTAAGGTTTTTTCGCGATAATTTCAATAACAATCAAAAATAAACCAATGAAATACACTTTTTTCAACATTTATTGGCGAAGGTGGTTGATTTATACCAAATCAAACCAAATTTTATGATAAAGGATAATCCTAAAATTGTTTTTCCCACTATATGCTTCAGATTCGATTGAATGCGTATTATCAGCCAAAAATAAATTAAACTACCCCTATATTAAAGTAAATAAATATAACTAATATAAATAAAATTTAAATGCAAAAAAATATAAAATATAGTAATATAAAAAAAAGTATATAATTATAGGATATCAAATAAGATGCAAAGTATATTATAAATAAAAAATTATTATTTGTAGTATTATATAAAATAAAGATAAAAAGATAAAGATAAAATTTATTATATTTACAATGCATGTACATTAGGGTGGCCCTTATTTTTAAAAATCGGAAATCCTACATGTTAACCCCTGAAATGGTTCTCTACTATGAAAAAAGAATTCTCCAAAAAATTTCATCTCAATTGTTTGAAGTTAGCCCGCCCCGAAAACGCGTTTGTTATTTTATGAGAAAACTTTTGGGTCATTCCATGGAAAATGACACCAAGCTAATGAAAAAAAAGTGACGGAAATTATATAAATTTTAGGCTTTAAGTGTTGTTAAAGCTCCATAGTATTCGGAAATATACTTCTAGTAAAAAATAAAATTATTACTTTTGGCATTTTCCCAGTTGAATATTGATTTTTCCATTAAATTCAAAAAAAAGTGCGATTATGTGAAGAATGCAAGCTCAAATATTCACTTATATACTTCTCTCCAAAGTGACGTTGATTTAAAACCAGCAGCTGAGCTATAAAGCGAAAGAGATGTAGAACATGAATTCCCTACACCAAGCCCAAAAAATGACTAAATAGTTAATAAAATATGCCTAAATTAATGTGTTTTGTGTGCATAGTTTCTTACTCGTCCCACCCGTCACGGATCCCTGTCCCACCCGTCACAACATTTTAAGCTTCATAAAAAAAGTTCGTATTGTTTTTTCACTTACCTCTTTTTACAAAACAATTAGCAACATTTCTCAAATAGCATACTACAATAAAATTAGGGCTTCATATGAACTATTTGATCTGAATTTCAACGTCAAGTGCAAGTATCTAAAGAAAGAAGGGTTTTGCCTGTCCCACCCGTCACATATGTAATTCTACGAATTTAACAATGTTAGAATATATATTTATATTGTTTTCTTTTATCATATCTTAAAAAATATATCTAAGAAAGCTATCATAAATACAGTATGTATTATGTGCTTTGTTTGCACTTTAAAATAACTGAATGTATATCAAAAAATGTGTTAAAATGTCCCACCCGTCACCATGGAATGACCCTTTTATTAATCAATATTTTTGATTTGCTTCAAATTTTTTTTACGCAGTCTCTATACAAAATAAGCGGACACGTATTTTTTGTTTTTTTTTTGTCAATATTTTCACAAAAGGGGGTGGGGGGTAAAGTTTACGTCACTCGCCGATTATGCCCTCTTTCAAATCGCTATTACTCCGGTTCTATTCATCGTATCGAGTTAAATGAGGTATAATTTTAAAGGTACATTTCTGTTTCATTTTTTCATTTATAAAATACTAATTTTTTTTATTTATAATATACTTTGCATCTTATTTGATATCCTATAATTATTTACTTTTTTTTATATTACCATATTTTTTTTTGCATTTAAATTTTATTTATATTAGTTATATTTATTTACTTTAATCTAGGGGTAGTTTAACCCCTTAAGAGTTGAAAATAATTTATTTTTGGCTGATAATACGCATTCAATCGAATTTGAAGCATATAGTGGGAAAAACAATTTTAGGATTATCCTTTATCATAAAATTTGGCTTGATTTGGTATAAATCAACCACCTTCGCCAATAAATGTTGAAAAAAGTGTATTTCATTGGTTTATTTTTGATTGTTATTGAAATTATCGCGAAAACCCCTTAAAAAGGGGTGTTTTTTGCATTTTTTTAAGGGTGACGCCCATAATTTAGGACTGCACCTATAAAACTCATAGCGACCTAAAAAAAACTCATAGAAAACGAAGTTCTGTTTTGACACCCTCCTCTCCGTGTTTTGAATGGACTAGCATTCATAAAATGCACTTTTGGATGCAATCAAGGGCTAAAAGTGCACCTGCAGGGTCAGAAACGACACTATATGCACAATAAAGTATATGTGATAATAAAATAAAAAAATGCTGGTCAATATTAATTATTTTTAAACGATTGTATTTGAAAAACTATCGGAGAGCCAAAACTGTGCTTACGCACTATAATTTTATAGTTATGTATTTACGCCTAGATCTATCATTCTATCCAAAAAAAATCGGATGGACAAGAAATATCTCAAAAATCGACCTCAAATCATTAATTCTGACGGCCTATAGAGTTTTTTTGAAAGTTTGGAAAATTTCTCGTGTGATTAAGGTGCCGCCGGGGGGGGTGACCGAGAAAAATCTCACGACATCTCACCAAGGTGAAGGGGGGTCGAAAAATCGCGTCACTTAATTAATAGACGCCCTCAAAAATGCACTGAATGTTCTAGCAAATGATTGAAATACAAAACTCCAGCACAATTCTTCAATGCAGTACTAGAGGCAAAAGTTCGAAAGATCAGAATGTTGCGAAAAATATTCTGTTGGCAGTTC
This sequence comes from Thereva nobilitata, assembly GCA_963855945.1. NCBI lineage: Eukaryota > Metazoa > Arthropoda > Insecta > Diptera > Therevidae > Thereva > Thereva nobilitata. The sequence goes on from OY979694.1 coordinate 150,704,688, forward strand.
CTTTCTTTGCCCCCTAAACTGCCAGCTTCCCTATCGACAAACTCACCGCATCTCTTGTGTTGCGGACCATGGCTGAGAAGAATACGTTCGCATCGAAGTGTAGCTGGAAACTTTAATATGTTGCATGTTGCTAAGGTGGAGCCAATCTCAGAAGTCAGCAGGTGCGAAATGCGTTTGGGGGTTTGTTCTAGCTATCGCATCTTTATATGAGGAGCTGGCCAATAAAATGATCTAACGATATAACTTTCCTGTAATAATATCGTTTTGATCGAAAGTACGAACTTCTGACTCTATTTCAGCATACTTTTTGGTCATTTTGAACGAAAACGACAAATGTAATTAGATCGTTTTGTTCGCCAGCTGCTCATATATTAGGTTATCTCTGCTTTTACCCTCGTTCTAGAAGTAGTTTTGCGAAATCGGTTTTTTTAATTTACATTAGTGCTTTCCTTTAGTGATCCTAGTGTTCCGCCTAGGGATGAGCAAACGCAAGAACAAGACAAGACTAATATATTCTTGGTTGTCTTGTTATTGCTCAGTCAGTCTTGTTCTTGGTCTTGCGAGCATAGCTAAGTCTTGTTCTTGGTCTTGTTCTTGCAAACATAGCGAAGTCCTGGTCTTGTTCTTGTTCTTGCAAACATAGCTAAGTCTTGGTCTTGGCATTGGTCTTGATTAAAAAAAGACTTGACAGTGTGAAACATCTATCTAAATCATTTCGGCAAATTTTGCTTCGAAATTCTGAAATATTGATTGCGAATTTCGTTGACGCACAATGCATACGAAGTCATTATGTACCTACTTAAGTACAAATGTGAATAATGCTTTTACAATTATCATACTAAAAAGTAAATATACAATACACACATATATTTTTATCGTAACTACTTGAACATCCTAATCTATTTTATATTTTTTGTTTTTAAAAGAATGAATTTACCCGAGTAAAAATAAATGATGGCCTTAGAACGGGCAAATGCCGACTGTGATTGAAACATAGTCCTCGGTCATCTGGCGGTTAACAGAAGGCTCGTTGCAGGACAGTACGGCCGTACAGGGGGCTATTGACGGTGAAACAACGGCCTTACAGTTCCAAAAACGGCCACACGACGGTGGTACGGCGGCCGTATGGTTGCTATTACGGGTATACGACGGTGGTACAGTGACAGCAACGTGGGTATTCGCCCTCCTATAAGAAAATATATTTCATTGCAATTAAATGTTTGATTTTTTTTCGGTTGTATTTTTTTTCAAGCCGTTAAATAACAAAATTTCCCACTAAAATATAAATCAACACGCACCACACACTTCACGTACAACAAACCGACGACTGGCGAGCTCGTTTCTCTTGTGCATCCATATCTTTAAGTAGGATAAATCGAAAGAACCATTGTACATAACGAAAATGATGAAGTTCCCATAAAATACATTCAACAATACATTTGGTGCAGATTCTTTTTTTGGCTCAAATTTCCCGTCGAATGCCCGTTTCTACAGCCCAGTACTTGGCCTTTTAAATCTTTTGGTCAAATTTGGCCGTCGTAAGGCCGTATGTGCTCCCATTAAAAATGGTTAAAATTTCTACGGCCATCATATGCCCCTTAAAAAGCCAAGCGGCGGGTATTCGCCCTTTATAAGGCCGTTTTTTATTTTTACTCGGGTAGGTGAAAATTTGCTAAAGTCTTGCTCTTGGTCTTGTTCTTGCACAGTTAGTCTTGTTCTTGCGAGCATAACTAAGTCTTGTTCTTGGTCTTGCTAAATACCGATTTCTCCTCCCGCAGGATTAAGTGAAGATCTGCCGTCGAGAAGAAAGATCAATGACATGAACATCAGCAATATTATCTACGACGAGAACTTTACTCTGAGGTCCCCAATCAACAGCCTCCACCAGCAGACTTTATCTATTTCGGGGAATTCGCCGCTTCAGCTATCACCGCTTCATTTGCCCGAGCGTGCGAAACGACAGCGTGCTTTAAAAACCCCCATACGCAGCGGCATAAGTAACTTCAGGGCAGTAAATTTCTCGAGCACCAACGACGATGTGTCCAATTACTTCCCCCAAGGCGCGCCACCACGATCTGACCCAGCTTGGGTAAATTCGTTGTTTAAAACTGACTTCTCGATTGATATATCCAACTGCGAAGAAGTCAGTCATCGAAATAAGAAGGCCAATAAACCCCGGACCTTCAGGGTGGCCTTGCCCTCAAGATACGATTGATTGTTCCTGAACTCTGAGGCAGACATCTTTACCTAGAAAAATTTAACTCTCCGCCGTTGGACTGATAGGCTAAGTTACAACAATAATATATCTAAGAGTAGCCCTAAGCTAAACCACACCAACACACTAACCAAGAACACTAACGTTTCTAATGATCCAGTACCAACCACTAACTCACTAACCAGGACCACTAACACAACTAATCCTTTACCAACCACTTACCCTAGATAGTCTAGATAGGCTAAGTTGCAACACTAATATAGCTAAGAGTAGCCCCAACCAAAACCCCACCAACATACTAAGCAGGAAAACTAATGGTACTAATGACCCACTACCAACCACTAACTCACTAACCAGAAACACAAACACACATAATCCATTACCAACAACTTATTCGAATTCTGCGTGTAGTCACATTATTGTCGGCGGTCGTTCCTACGCTAATATCTGCGATGAAATTCCACCTTAATCAAGCCCGCCTCAATCAAAGTCGTCAGAACATTCGGTAAGATGCAAGTCGCCTTTCTTGAATCCTCTACAACCCCCGGTGGTAAAAAATACCATTATATCTGGTAATTCATCAGAGAGTAGATATTTGCTTTCGCGCTTGCGAGAAAAGAGGATCTTTGATGACGTTCGTCTTTTCCTGGCTTACATGCACAACAAACCTATATCCGAACTGTATTAGGTCAGGACTAGTGTCATTATTTCTATTCAGCAAGAGGGTCTACCGACAGAACATAATCCTCCTTGAACTGTTTACAAACTTCCATGAACAGTTCCAAATTTCCCCTCACCTTTCTGCATATGCGTCTCATATCAGAGCAAAGCATATCCCCCAACTGCAAAAAAGTCTTGACGAATCAAATAGATATTATCGTCCATAACCATCTTCCCTCCAAAATTCTAACCGTTTCCAAGCCCATCACACCTCTTCCGATGACTTAAGGGTCTTCTACCATAACTGCAGTGGGATGAGAGGCAAACTGATGAATCTTTTTATCGACTCCAAATCGTGTCACTTCAATGTTCTAGTGTTAACCGAGACTTGGTTGAATGATTCCTTCCTTAACAAGGAGATCTTGGACAGCAGCTGGCCAATTCATAGATGCGATAGAGACTATATATCTACCGGTCTCTCAAGAGGAGGTGGTGTCCTCATAGCTGTTAAAGACTCCTTAAATAGTGAACTGATAGCGACTATATACATCGTCACAATCTTTTGAACATGTTTGACCTTTGTGATCGAACCAGAACCGGGCTATTGAGCATATTGAATAGCACCCTTCATGGTCACCAACATAATTTCCTGAAATATGAAGCAATGTAACAACAAAAATTAAAGCTTTGTATGAGTAAAGCTAAAGCTACGCTTACCGAATACAGAAGGCAGATGTTGGGATTGTCCCATTTCATTTGGTTTGTCTCATAGGGCCCCTATGAGACACTGATAAGGTATACCTCACTTCAATATCGCAGATTTTTTTTGTGGGGTGTGAGAAGCCTTCTCTTGGCATGTCCCATTGCCTCATGGGGTCCTCATGAGGAACCTACGGGGATATTCTTCTATTGGCAAGCGCCTAGACAATCCCCTTTTTAAATGATGGGCGGGCAGCTCTTCAACGTTCTGGTTTATTAGGTGTACATGAAATATTTTGGGTGTGGATTTCCCCACCCAAAAGCGAAAGTGCGTGTGCACTTTTCTTTCCATCTCATGCACTCCGCCGCCCGTGTGTCTTAGTACGAGTAAAGTTGTTATCGGTTCTTTTTACTTGCCTCCAAACTCCGACGAATCTATATATGATAATGTGATTCATGTAATAGATGAAACTTCCAATGTTAACAAAGATATATTAATTATAGGCGAATTTAATCGGCCTGATATATCGTTTATCCGCGACAGTTATTTACTTCCGATTAATGTATCGAACCCTCTCGATATAAAGTTTATCGACAATCTTTACAGTAACGACTTACAAGAGGAAGTTAACCAACCAAATTCAAATGGTAATTGGTTGAACTTAATCTTCACCAACCTCTATGAGGATTTGAACGTACTTCCTGCTTCTGAAGAGGAGAATCTTTTTAATAATACTACCCATCATTCCGCGTGGGTAGTAGAGCTCAGGTCCACTATTACTAATTATCTCGCGTCCTGTAACAATTCTGTAGTCTACGATTTTAAGAATGCGGATAATGTTAGTATCACCACTGAATTATCCCATTTTAACCGGGAGGATCTACTTGCTGGTGACGATATTGACGAATTAGTTACTAGATTCTACGATGTTATCTTCAACACCATTGGCAGGTTCGTACCCAAAACAAAAAAGGGATAAATTGACGGAGCCGTGGCTTGACAAAAACATTAGTTTTCTTCGTAATAGGAGAAATAAATTGTACCGCATAGTGAAAAATAACAACAATGTTAGTGCTGAGCAGAAATCTGAATACGCCAGGTTAGCCTCAGAATTTAGGCATAGGTCACGGGAGGCGTATACTACCTATGTAAAGACTGTCGGTGAAAAAATCATTCGTAATCCAAAAACATTCTTTGACTTCTTTAATTTAAAGCGAGAAACATCAGGTTAACCGACAACAATGACGAATGGTATCACACACTCCTCACTTCACCAAGAAATTTCCAACATGTTTGCGGACAGGTTCAGTGAAATCGTCTGCCCCACTTCGTCTACTGCGCGCACTATCATAAGAGAGCATTCAGAAACTGCGGTCCTTATAGACAATATATCGTTGTCGGCCGAAGATATAATGACCGGTCTAAAAGATCTGGAGGTCAATAAAAGACACGGTCCGGACTGTCTGCCTACAAGCTTTTTGCAGAGCCACGCCCAACACATACTTTTCCCTCTTCACCGAATTTTTAACTAGTCTCTATCTACCGGTAAATTTTCTTCGGTATGGAAGAAATCCTACCTCACACCAATCAGGTGATAAACATGCCGTGGACAACTATAGGGGCATTGCTATCCTATCTGTTATCCCTAAACTATTTTAAAGACTTATCAATGCAAGATTGCCCCTCTAATTGTTCCGAACCTAAACGATCAGCAACATGATTTCTGAGAAGGTCGTTCCACCACATCCAAACTTATGATATTGACCTCCGAACTACTATGCGGCATGGAATAAGGTCACCAGTTTGACGCTGTCTACATTGATTTTAGCAAGGCATTTGATCGAGTAGACCACCATATTTTATTTACGAAATTATTAAGATTTGCGATATCCTGCCCCCTTTTGGATTGGACAATTTCTTATCTTAACAGGAGAACTCAGGAAGTAAGATTTCAGGGTTTCCTTTCAAAAGAAATCAATGTAACCTCAGGTGTACCCCAGGGCAGCCACTTAGAACCACATTCAACATATTCATTTCCGATATATCTGAAAAATTAAATGGCATTCCGCACTTCTTTTACGCCGATGATTTAAAAATCTATAGGGCTATAAAGTCTCAAGCTGATGTATCCCTTTTACAGTCGAAGCTTAATGCACTACAAGACTGGTGTAATAATCTTCTTCACAATACCAGTAAGTGTCACGTAAAGTCTTGGTTCGTGTCGATCACATTGTTGATTTAGGCATTGTCCTCCACAGCAAGTTAAACTTTAACTTACACTATGACAATATAACTGCCAGATCCAACAAGCTGTTGGGCTTTATTAAGAGTTAAGGAATTTGACAATGTATGGGTTACTAAAGATCTGTTTTGCGCATTAGTCCTTCCTAGTCTTGAATATGCCTGCCAGATCTGGGATCCTATATTTCAAACTAGCTGGGATCCGGTGCGCCTATGCTGCTCCCAAAAGCCAATAGTAGTAATCAGGTGATATGAATTTTAATATACAGTAGGAGAGTTAGATTTTGAAAAAGGTAATTTTTTTGTAGATACCCACTTTCATTGGAATCGGAATAAAATTGGCAAATTCAACCATATTTCTGCGGCAATTTTGAATTTCGGTCATATTTCGGCGGCCATTTTTAATTTCGAAAATCGGGCTTCGAGGTGTATCATATACCTAGTTTATAGCTACTCCACAAATAATTCGAATTATGGATCAGCCAAAATTTTTTGTCATATAAACGGGATAATTCGAATTATGGCTTAAACCGAAATTTTTCGGATTAAGCCAAAGTTATAAGAATGTAAAGTTGAAATCGATTGCGTATTAAATATCCGTTTATACGTTAATTCGAAATTTTGGCGTAACTTTAAGGTAAATCGATTTAATTTTGCTGCTATAAACTTGGTAATAGGAGACCTGCACGGAATTTCATGCAAAAATTCAAAGCTCTGCGATGATTTTCAACGAAGCTCTCCATGACAGCGCCATCTAGGAGTGGCTTTAGAAAGTAATAAAATAGCCTATGTTCTAAGTTTGAATGTAAATAGCACATGGTTAAAATTTCATTAAGATCGGTTGCACGGTGTAGGAGCCTATAGCGATCATACATACACACATTATGGGCTGGTGGATGTAATGTGATCTGATACTTGTGTGAAAATTTATTTTGATAATGTTAATGAATATAAAAAATTGAATGTGTGAAAATGAAAATTTGCATGACTTAATATAAATTAATTCTAATTCTTAGAAATGAAATGAAATGAAATGGGATTTAGCATTCTCCCCCACTTTGAACAGCCTCGCTGTTTAAGTAAGCTGTAGAAAAAATTCCAAATTCGCTACTTCTGCATCTCGCGACTGGTAGATACCCGATCATGGCAATGACCGCGATGCTTGTACCATAGCTCACAATATGATGGTGTGTGATGATTGGTGCATTCAATAAAGGGGTTGATTCCTTCTGCCGCAAGTCACGAATTTGTTCCTTCAGGTTGGATAAGTCGTCGGCGATCGCTGGATGTAGCATTGGTGGATACGACAGGTTTAAATGCGTAATTGGTGCCAATAGATCGGTAAAATTCCTTGATGGGATGAGGGCGGTGTTGAGCGCGGTTGAGTACAGATTGCGTCCTCGGATGGTGGTAGAAAATGCAGCCATTAGAAATAGTGGAGTCCAGAGCCACCTAATGTTCGTTGCGAGATACTGCTGCCACAGAGGACGGTGACAGTTGTATCTTGGTTCATCACGTAAATCCATTGGTTTGGAGTCCGAAGAGCGATCCATCGATGTATTGTGGGAGAGATGGCGACCTTGCATAATTTCAGGATTGGCTGATGTATGAGAATGTGCAGTTCGCACGCTCCAAGCTGGTCGCTCCTTTTGTACAAAGCATGCCGTGGTCTGCAAATATGAGCAGATTGAGTGGTGGAGCACCCTGCGAATTCCGTTTGTGAAAGTGGTGCGTAGGTATCACGGTGTAGGTTTACCATGAAAAATTGTGACAGCGGTTCTATAGTGTAGTATGTATTATTAATACGCATGGGGATCGGAATGACATCTAGAAGCTGATAATTCTCGGTCGATACTAATGGGACCTTCAACCTGAAGATCATTTCTGTGGCGGTCAATCTCCATTCGATATTGATTAGGTTGTACAATTGCAGTAGATTGTTGTTGGCAGCATGTACTCTGAGCGTTGGTGGTATATTTTCTTTTATGACATTGATCTGGGCCTGAAGTTGTGTAGGGGTTAGGATCATTGGATTAATTCTCCCCCTGATGTGTGTCTATGCTGATATTTAGCAATGCGGATTGTATCCGTTGGTACTTGGTGCTGATGAGAAGAAGCTGTATTGATAAGGCGTTGAAGAACTCGATTGTTCGCTGCTCTCGCATATCTTGGTGTATGGAATCGATGACAGAGTTGGTTTGGTTGGCATATTTCTCGAATTCGTAGATCTGACGTTGTGCCATCGCATTAGATGAATTAAAAATATTAACCGTGGAGTCGACAATCGAGGTTTGATTTTTAAGAGCGCAAGTAAGTGCTCTTGATTGCTCTCCAAGTTTTTAATGGTTTGTGACATCTTCTCAGCGTATTCGGAGTCCAACACTCCGAATAACGCACTTGCCATGTTTCCAAGAAAATTGAGTGGTGCTCTCTTCTTCCTTCTAGAAAAGTGTGGAGTTAGAAGATCGTTGGAGTTATGGATTCCGATGGTTGCTGCTGCTTAATGTGCTACTGTGTCGTTGCATGGTTTACAGCATGTCATGGACTCACACAGTTGTCTTAGTCGCTCCAACCCTCTTGTTATTAGGTTGAGCTCTTGGCGATAGGTAGTGAGATCGAAGAATACTATTAAGTCCCAGTCATCTACCGCTACCGTGGATCCCAAACTCTCAAAGTATAATCCTGGTTGATTATTGAAAGGTTTCATGATGATCTCTGCTGTTCCAAATAATGGTAGGAGCAAGCAAGTCATTAAGAAAAGGCTGAGAGGTGACTGTGTGCGACGACGTTTATTACTAGATGACCCTGGCTCTTCTGTTCGAGTTACAGGCTGACGATTCCTCTGGAGGAAATATACATCCTCTTCGTGAGTTGTGGTATTGTCCAAGGGCGCTTCTTGAGACTTTACAGGTAGCGGTGCCACTTTATGGATTGGTCGACGTACGACCCCATTAGTGGTTTTGACATCGGTCACTCTGACGAGATTATCTCGACCCTTCATGGTTCTAATTATGCGTCCTAACGGCCATGACAGTACTGGTATATCGTCTTCCTTCAAGATCACCATTGTTCCGGGTTGAACGTTTTCACTACATTTACTCCATTTGTACCTGTTGTAATTCGCACAAGTATTCTTTCGTCCAACGTTGCCAGAATTCATTTTTCAAGTGATGTAACGGACGCCTTATGGGACTTAGGCCACCCACGCACCCTGAATGTGATTTCCTAACACGAAGCAGCTAGCGGATGGACGGACCTTGTTTGGCTACAACATCCAGAAGGAGTCAACCCTTCATTTGGTCCTCCGTCTTCGCGCTGGAAACTAAATTCAGTATTCAAAATGTATAAATTTATTCGCTTTTTTTTTGAATGCTTATTTGATTCATTTACAACGTCTTTTCCATCCGAAATTAACTACAACTTATTCATTGAAGACTACTTTTATTATATTTTCTATTTCTCCATGTATCTAAACTTTTTTCAAATTATACCTTGTTTCCCAAACATGAGGCCTGACATCCTTCGGAAATTTTCTTCCCTCCTTACGAAAACCGATCCTGTTCTAAGTATCGTAATTATTGTTTTCCGGACTAATTAAAAACCATATTAAACAATAACATATCGCATAAAATTCCCAATCTCAAAAAAAAAAATGGAAAATATTTTTCCGCCCTTGAATTATTACCATTACGCATAGGATAATAGAAAGAAATCTTACTACAAAATGGCCTTTACTTAAGTTTGTCTAACTGAAAAAAAAAAAAATAAACAAAAGGAAAAAGCAAAACTGGCAACGTAGCATCGGAGAGTGCGGGGAAAGAAGCAGAGCGCGAGTTACATACCCTACATAAACTACTCTACATTTTTTTCCATTTATTTTTAAAGAATTTAGTCTGGACAATTTCCTTCAGAAATTGTCATATTAGCAAAATTGTAAACTTATTCAAGGTAAACGCTTTTGATTTAGATCACCTCATTCACCCAAAAAATCTCAGGTTTCAGTCTAGACAATTTCCTTCTGAAATTGTGAAATAATAAATTCTTTTCTCACAAGTAAGACTTATAAAATTTTGTAAGAAGTCGCTCTAGTTTGGATTATAAAACGAGTCGGTCACGCTTTCAGTCATTGTCTTAAAATAAAGATTATTAACATTTAAAATTAAAGTAGTGTCTTTTTATTTATTATATTTTTTTTATGTTTCCAAATTAATGGAAACTTAAGTGGCGCAGTCGGTAGGATAGGTGACGGTCTATCCTCGTGTTCGGTAGTTTGAAAAAAAACGTTACAAAAGAAAACTTGAAGGAACATCAGTTAAGTGTAACAAGTGATTGATAAAAAGATTGAAAGAAAATCAATCGAAATCAATCAGGAAAACTGTGTCGTGTAAAAGTACATTACAAAATTGAAAGCAAATCAATTGTGGTGACCAGTTTAAAAAAGATCAACGAACAACGTGTGAACTACGAGGGAAGCGACAAGTGCTGGACCGGAAGATTTTAATCTCAAGATCACCTATCCGAACAATGAATATAATACTCCTCCTGGGATTAATGTAAGTCAAGTATTGAATATTTTTTTCCCTTTTATTATTTTCTTAATGCCAAATCCTAAGTCCGTTAAATCAAAACCCAAACCATATTCTAAATTAAGAAGGCTTTTTGGTAGCTTAGAATCTATTTCGGAAATAATTAGTGGAAACGAAAGTGAAAGTGATTTAGTGCCGCAAAATAGTAGTGAGCCAAATTTAATTGAAAGAGAAATTTGTGAAGAAGAAAATTATAACGATAATAATTTGGGAAATTTTATTAATTACGGTAGTGAACCCGGTACTTCTCAATTACATCCATATTTTACAATGGCTACTAATCAAGTGCCTCAGTTAGTCGTGTCTCCGACTGATGTATTCAATTCACTTCGCATCCCTGATGCAATTAAAGATTTGCCCCGGTTTGATGGCAACTCTAGATTATTATACGAATTTATTAGTAACGTCGAGGAAATTTTGAAATACACTAGCGATGTAGACGGTACATCTTATTCTCAAATATTATTAAGGGCTATTCGCAATAAAATCGAAGGACCCGCGAACGAAGTATTAAACGTGTATGGGACACCGCTCAATTGGGAAAACATTAAAAATAATTTAATCTTACATTATTCTGATAAAAGAAGTGAAACTTCGCTGATTAGAGACTTGCATAGCTTAAGGCAATCAAATAAAACAATGCAAGAATTTTATAGTCAAATAATTGAAATTCAAGCCACTATGAATAATAATATTTTAATCCATGAAAGTGACTCAAACGTTATCCAAGCGAAAAGAGACTTATTCTCCGAAATGTGCCTTAATTCATTCCTTACAGGTCTGAGAGAACCCCTAGGCTCTACAATAAGAGCAATGAGACCAGATTCTCTACCTGTCGCGTTATCATAATGCATAAAGGAACAAAATATTGCCTGCATGAGATATGATTTCAATCCTAATAACCAAAAATTGCAGTTTCACAAGAAACTCCCAAAGCAAATGAATTTTCAAACACCTCGTTACCAAAATACTCTTAATAAGTCACCACCCTTCTCATACCAGCAAAGACCACAATATAATTTCCAGAATCCGCCAAGAGTACTCCCCGGATACCCTCAAAATAGATCTTTTCCAAATCAATTTAACAGATTTAATAATGTGTCCAATTTTGCATCGACTCAAGCTCAAACAAATCAGTCTAGATTACCAAAACCAGAACCAATGGACATTAGCTCAGGACAGTCGAGATTCCGACAACCAACCGCCCATAGTTCTACTAATTTCTCTAATAGTAATAGAAATCTCCCAAAATATCATGCTGAGGAATTGTTTAACTTTAATCAGACAAATAACCCCTATTGTCAACCTCGCGATTACCCTGAAACAATGACAAAGGGAATATATCCACAACAACTAGATGAATATTACGACTATCCAACTGCGGAAGTAGACAATTCAATAAATTTTCCCAGAGTTGCTTCGAAGACCCAACAGGATACATAGATATAAACGTACACGGCCATATACTACCCTATATCCATATATCATCCCCTTTCGGACGCCCACTAAAATTTTTAATTGACACCGGAGCATCTACTTCATTTATCAATCCTGAATTCGTAAACCCCACTAACCAAATGCAAGTAGATCCCATAATAATAACTACCGTTCTGAATAAATACACACTAGACAAAAGTACCAATATTCCGATTTTCAGTGAATTTAACCAACGCGGAAATTTCTCATTCTTAATATTTAAATTTCATGCTTATTTTGATGGCCTACTGGGCATAAATTCATTAAAACAACTCGGTTCTCAGATCGATTTAGCTAACGACGCCCTGATAACAAATAATTCTATTCTACCCTTACTATTTAAACCAAATTTTTCTTCAGGGAAACATGTGATACCCAGTCATTCAAAGGTAATGATAAGACTCCCCGTTGATATTCGTGATGGAGATATCCTCCTCAAAAGTTTTGAAATTAAACTCAAACTATGCGTATCTGAAGGATTATACACAGCTAAGGATTGGTTTAGCATTATCGAAGTTACTAACCAATCAGATCAAGATCAAATTCTCTTCATTGAACAACCCCTCAAGGCAGAAGCCTTCACCGTCCTAAACTACGTAGAAGTAAATAATTTTAATATCAGTCATGACATCCACGAAATAGGCAAACAGAAAAGAATAACCGAATTAATTCGCGGAAACCATTTAAATCAAGAAGAAAAAGAAGCTTTGTTCAAAGTATGTCAAGAATATGAAGACCTTTTCTTTAAGGAAGGCGAACAGCTCAGCTTCAGTAACCAAATTAAACATTCCATACCCACTACCGACGAAGAACCGATATATACAAAGTCGTACAGGTATCCATATGTGCATAAGCACGAAGTTCAAAGGCAAATCACAGATATGCTGGAACAAAGAATCATCCGCCCCAGCTATTCTCCGTGGAGTTCGCCCGTATGGGTGGTTCCCAAAAAGATGGATGCAAGCGGTAAGCAGAAATGGCGTCTCGTCATAGATTACCGTAAGCTAAATCAAAAAACAATTTCAGATAAATATCCACTTCCTAATATCACCGAGATATTAGACAAATTAGGACGCTGTCTATACTTCTCTACTTTAGATTTGGCGAGTGGATTCTACCAAATCGAGATGAACCCCAAAGACATATCAAAAACTGCATTTACAGTGGAAAGTGGCCACTATGAATATGTTCGAATGCCATTCGGCTTAAAGAACGCTCCATCTACGTTTCAACGCGTAATGGACAACGTGTTGAAGGACCTCCAAGGGAAAATATGTCTTGTATATCTTGACGATATTATCGTCTACTCTACGTCTCTTCACGAGCACATCCAAAACCTCCAAAAGGTTTTCGAGAAATTGCGAGAAGCAAACCTAAAAATTCAGTTTTATTATTATTATTATTAAGCAATGAGGGGGCAACCCATATGGTGAACACTGCGGCCAAGTTAGGCCTATTGTGTACGTACCCCACTAACGGAACAGACTATCAGCCTTCCGGACGAAGGCAAGAAGGTCTTTAATTGAAGAAGAGCGGACTTGAGCGGGGCTCATAAACTCTCTGATAAACGTTCTTCTTCTAAGCCAGATCAGAGCAGGACATTCGCAAAGAATATGTGTGGAAGTCTCGTCGCCTTCCAGGCAGAGTCGGCATTCTGTCTCTTGAGACAGTCCTAGGTTGTGGAGGTGGTACCGCAGTCCTACATGGCCAGTCAGATAACCCACCAACAGCCTTAGGTCCGCTCTGTTTAAAGTGATAGTGCCCCTAAAGGCAAAGGGTCTTATAAGATCTTTAGCCTGTCTAAGACCTGGGATTGATTCCCAATAGGCAAGGTGTAGTCCCTTAATCCACTCCTCTATCAGGGACTTGGAGGTGGACCATGAGATGCCACAGAAGGGTTCTGGGCCCTGAACCAAAGTCTCAGACCCCTCCCTCGCGAGGCTATCTGCAGCCTCATTGCCCTCGATACCCCAGTGTCCGGGGACCCAGCAGAGCGAGACGTTATTTCTTCTGGTCAGGCTCTGGAGTAAGTCAAAACACTCTGCAACTGTTTTGGAAGAAAACTTCCACGTTGAGAGTGCCTTGATGGCAGCTTGGCTGTCAGAGAAGATTTTAATGTTGGCGCCTCTCAAACCTTTCTCAAGGTTGAGCCTAGCGCAGGTCGCAATGGCATGTATTTCAGTCTGGAATACAGAGGGCCACTTACCCATTGCAATCGAGACCTTGGAATTGGGTCCTGCGACACCAGCCCCTGTACCATGTTCCATCTTTGACCCGTCGGTGAACCAGTGGAGATGTTTTGGATCCCCAGGAAGAATAAGTTCTTCCCACTCAGAACGATCCGGTATAATCGCCCTGAATTTCCTTTGGAACCGCAGTTCACCAACCATATGGTCGGATACGCGGCAAATGGAAATGTTTGGGATATTATCAAGGATATCCATGTGTCCTTTGACTGTATAGGGCCAGTTGGATGAGATCTGAAGTCCCAGGGCACTTATGGCCGCGGATTTCCATATGAAGATATGCAATGGAGTCAATCCAATGATTGCCTCCATCGCAGCTGTGGGACAGGTCCGCATAGCTCCGGTAATGGAGAGGCAAGCAAGCCGTTGTAGTTTGCTGCACTTAAGGATCGCCGTGACCTGTTTAGTCTTAGGCCACCAGACTATAGCGGCATAGGTGACCACAGGTTTAACGATCGTGTTGTACATCCAGTACATCATTTGTGGTGTAAGACCCCATGTCTTACCCAAAAGCCGTTTGCAGGCCCATATGGCCCTGGTGGCTTTACTGATGGCGTAGTCCAGTTGAGCGTTCCAGTTCAGTCTCTTGTCTAACTTTATTCCCAAATATTTGACTGAGTCTGAGTACTCAACTGTGGTACCCTGGATGCAAATAGGACCTAGGTCCACTTTGTAGCGTTTGGAGAAAGGTACCAAGACAGCCTTATTTGGGTTGATTGACAGACCCTCCGTGGTACACCATCTTTGAACTTCTCGTAGTGCTGTTCTCATGACCTCTGTAATGGTCAGGTCAAACTTCCCAGAGACGATGATGGCAAGATCATCTGCATAGCCGATGACATCGAAACCAGATTCGGATAGTTTGGTCAAAAGTTCATCCACAACTAGTGACCAGAGTAACGGGGATAGGACTCCACCTTGAGGGCAGCCCTTAATAGCTTTAACACTAATGGTGGAGACACCTAGGGTAGAAGAAATGTCACGATCTACAAGCATGGCATTTATCCACTCAATTGTGTGAGGATCCAGGTTTCTGAGAGCCAGTGTTCTAGAAATAGAATCATAGCCAGTGTTATCGAAAGCACCTTCGATGTCAAGGAATGCACATAAAGCAGTTTCCTTAGCAAGGAAGGCTTTCTCGATTTTGCTGACCAGGTGGTGTAAAGCAACCTCTGTTGATTTACCTTTAGAGTAAGCGAACTGGGAGCTATGTAGGGGAAGGGAGAGCTCCAGCTTGCACCTAATGTGAAGGTCTAGCAGCCTTTCCATCGTTTTCAAAAGAAAAGAGGTTAAGCTGATAGGTCTGTACGATTTGGGCAGCTCCAGGGGCCTATTGCCCTGTTTGGGGATAAAAACCACCACGACTTTCCTCCAGATGGTAGGGATGTATCCCCAGTTGAAGCTGGCTCTAAAGAGGCAGACCAAGTTGTCGATAATCAGATCGAGGCACTTCTGAAGGAGTGCCGGAAAAATACCATCCCCTCCCGGAGATTTATAGGGTTGAAAAGAGGCCACTGCCCATTTAACCTTGTCGCGGTCAAAGATGTTCCCAGAAATACTTCGGAAATAGCGGTCTGGGATGGTCCTATGACTACACCCAGCATCCAATGGATAAGCGGTCTGGAGGATTGACGCTGGAAAGTGCTCTCTGAGCAAGTACCTCAAAGTTTCTTCGTGGTTAGAGGTGTAGGAGCCATCCTCTCTTTTGAGAAGGCCCACTCCGTTAAAGGAGTCTTTTGCAAGTAGTTTTTGGAGTCTAGTCGCCTCTGGTAGAGTCTGAAGGCTCTCACAGTGCTTCCTCCAGGCAATCCTTTTGGACCGTCTTAACTCCTTGTTATAGGCTGTGAGGATGAACCTGTATTCATCCCAATGCCCGGTGTGTTTTGCTCTATTGAACAATCTCCTAACATCCCTACGCATTTCAGCTAATCTGTCGTTCCACCAGGGTACTTTACGTGACGACTGAAAGGAAGAGACAGTGTTGCTGTCGTGGTAGGAGGAGATCAGCACGTCAGTAAGCTGGGTGGCCGCATTCTCCAGTTCACACACTGAGGTGATAGAAGCGGCAAGCCGGTCTGATTTCGAGGCCACAAGCCCCTGAAACTTAGACCAGTTGGTTTTCTTAGGAACCAAAGAAGAGGAGCGGATATGTGGGAGGCCCACAATGTCGAACCTAATGTGCAAGTGATCCGACAGTGAAGCCTCGTCCAAAACACGCCAGTTTTCAATCCTGTCGGAGAGAAGCCTGCTGGTGAAGGTGAGGTCCAGCACCTCCTTTCTACTAGCAGTGACAAAAGTGGGTTTGCATCCCTTATTTGCAATGTCTATGTTGTTCATAACAAGAAATTCTAGGAGACACTCACCCCTTTCGTTTACATCGGTACTCCCCCAAATGGAGTGGTGAGCATTTGCATCACAACCGATGACGAATTGCCGGTTCGTCTTGTGACAGAACTCAATCAGTTCTTGAACCTCCTGGGGTGGCACTATTGCTACATCCCCCGGGAAGTAAGCGGACGCAAGGACAATTTCTTGGAATCCGTTGGCGGTGGGAACCACAACCGAGATCGCCACTAGATCTCTGGAAATAAAGTTAGTAATGGAGAGATGAGTGACACGATTGTCAATTAAAAGGGCAGCACGAGGCGTCCCGCATCTCCGATCATATACTAGTTTACTTGAGCCGGTGGAAAGTCCTCTGACTTTGCCATCGGTTACCCAAGGCTCTTGAATAAGAGCAAGGGTAAGATGCCTCTCCGCGAAAGTCTTGCACAGGGTGGAGGAAGCCCCTTTCGCGTGGTGCAAGTTAATTTGGAGTGCCCTTATGGCGCTCATTTTTTCTCCAAGGACCGTTTGACAAGCCCGGTCTTCTTGGCTTGTCTAGGACCCTTTGTCCTACCACCTTTGCCCTTGGGGGGTGCTGATTTGCCCCGTGCTCCGACTCCAGGGTCGCCAGGAGTGTTCCTTTTCCGCCCCGCTGTTAGCTCTGTCACAGGCTCCCTGGCGCTTGCGGCAGATGCGGGGGCCGGATCTGGAACAACGCCAGATGGTCCCGGAGTCGGTGCGAGCGCAGCTCCGTCGCCAGTTGGCCCTACGGCCAAGGTGACGGCATTACTGCAGTCCTCGGTAACACCAGAAGCGTTTGGAGGTGCCACTTCAGACCCTATGAACCCTAGTTAGACAAATCTGAATTTTTGCATAAAGAGATTGCATTCTTGGGCCACGTAGTGTCCACAGAAGGGATCAAGCCAAACCCTGAAAAAATTCAAGCAATCAAAGAATTTCCTATCCCCCGCACACAAAAGGAGATAATATCATTTTTAGGCCTTCTCGGCTATTATAGGAAATTTATAAAAGACTTTGCCAAGTTAGTTAAACCCCTTACAGAATGTCTGAAAAAGGGCAGAAACGTTGTGCTCAACGAAAGATACACAAAGTGCTTTGAGACTTGCAGACAAGTCCTAATAAACGAACCCATCCTCCAATACCCCGATTTTTCGAAGCCTTTCGTGTTAACTACAGACGCTAGCAACTTCGCCGTTGGGGCAATATTATCTCAAGGAGCTATCGGAAGCGATAAGCCAATCTGTTACGCTAGCAGAACCCTGTCGGACTCAGAGATCAATTATTCCACAATCGAAAAGGAACTTTTAGCGATTGTGTGGGCCACAAAATATTTTCGGCCATATCTGTATGGGCACAAATTTAAAATTGTCACAGATCATAAACCATTAACATGGTTAATGAGTCTAAAAGAGCCAAATTCAAAGCTGGTACGATGGAGACTTAAGCTAGAGGAATTTGACTACGAGATTGTTTACAAACGCGGTACGCAAAACACAAATGCAGATGCTTTAAGCAGAATAAAATTAACTGCAGAAAATCCCAAACAAATAGAGATTAACGCCAATGAACTAAATGACGATGTATCGACCATTCATTCCGCCGAAGAAAACCTAAATGATGGAATTCCAATATCTCAAAAACCCCTAAACGAGTTCAATCTACAGATGATCATCGAAAAATCAAACGAAACGCCTACGACGTCCGTACAAGCCCCTTTCCGTAATAAACAACGTCGTATTATACGAATGTCGAATTATAGTGAAGAATCCCTACTTGACTTATTTAAAAGATACCTGGCACCTAATAAGCTCACAGCAATATTATCTGACGACGAAACGTTCCGCAACATACAAAACGTCTATTCCAAGTATTTTTCTCAAAGCAGAGCTTATAGATTAATCAGCTGCAAAGAATTTCTCACTGATATCACCAATGTCGATGAGCAAGACGAAATCATCATCAAAAGAACAACCACCGAGGAATTAACGAGACGCTCTTGCATCTGAAACGAGAATATTTCTTTCCCTTTATGAAGAATAGAATTGCACAAACTGTGAACAATTGTGAGAAATGCCAAAGATTCAAATACGATAGGCATCCACCGAAACCAAAATTTGAAAAACCGGAAACACCGGACAAACCGTTAAATATAATCCATATAGATATCTACTCCATTAATAATAAAATAATCTTAAGTATCATTGACAAGTTTTCTAAGTTCGCGTCTGTTTATACCTTAAAAACCCGTAGTAGTTTAGATGTAATGAAGTCCCTAAAACATTTTATCAGCCTGCACGGCATCCCGTTAAAAATAGTATGCGATCAAGGATCAGAGTTCTCTGGAAACATATTCAAAGATTTTTGTAAACAATACAATATAAAAATTCATTTTACAAGTTTCCAACAAACAAGCAGTAATGCTCCAGTAGAGCGGTTACACTCTACATTAACCGAAATATATAGGATAGTTTTAGAAAAATATACATAAGGAAACCCATCAGGAATTAGATCACGACGAAATTTTAAGCGTACGAATTATTCTATGGTAGGACTTCCGAATTTAATAAGTGTAACATGTACAAGGAAAACGAAGGAAATCTTAATAGTTTTTTGAACTTTATTTAAAGAAGTCAGAAACAAAACTAAGCAAACTACAATAATTTCGAATTATATTTATAGCAAACATAAGATAGAAAAATTAGAAATTAAGAGGGGATAGAAGTAAATAATTGTTATGTACAAAAGGTACATAACCAAGTTAACTGTTTTTGTTCAGTCAGTGGTACTCAATCTTTTCCAGTGGCGTCGAAAAACCAGTGGTGTTGTTACATGCTCCCCCTCTGGCTCCGTTGTCGTCTCGACGAGGTGCCAGAAGTTTTTGGATGGTCATCCTTCTTAGGTCGTCCTCGTTTGCGTATCCGGGATATGGGTTCAATCATGGGAGGTCCTGGTCCAATATATGGAGTAAGAGTTGATGTGTGATATACCCCAAGTGTGTCAGTCGAGGATGTTGTCGATGCTATCTCGTAACTGCTTGGTCCATGTTTCCTTACTATGAGGTAAGGGCCATCTCGTTTGGGGCACAACTTAGCGCTATAACCCTTTTTAATACTGCTAATTGGGTGGGTTGCTACCCAAACATAATCTCCTGGATGATATGAAGGGTCAGGTCGTCTTTTCCGGTCGGCTATGGTTTTCATACGTTCAGTCTTCTGTCCTTGGACTTCTTTGGCATCTTGTAAAGCTTCTGCAAGTTGGTGTAAGTACGGGGTTATTTCGGGTATAAAATTTTCGCCTAGAACTATGGTCTTCAAGTCATCAAATACGTCTTTGGGAGTTCTTAATTCTCGTCCAAAAGTTAAGAATGCAGATGAACAGCCAGTGTTCTCATTGTAGGCTGAGTTCATAGAGAATCTTATGGCTGGGAGTTTGTCTGGCCAGTCTCTATGGTTACCTGCTACCAGGATGGATAGCTGAGCCTTCAAATCTCTATTCTTTCGTTCAACCGGATTAGCTTCTGGATGGTATACTGGCGTAAATGAATGGTGTACACCAAGACAAAACATCACCTTTTGCATGACAGCACTAACAAATTGTGTGCCATTGTCGCTCAACACTCGCCGTGGCAAACCGTACCTCAAGAATATTTCGTCGATTAGTACTCTCGCACAAACCTCGGCAGTAGCCTTCTCTAGCGCAAATAACTCGATCCACCTTGAAGCAAGGTCCTCCACGCAAAAAATCCACGTCTTATTAGCTTCAGATGCGGGCAAAGGTCCAAACAAGTCAAATGATAGGGTTTCAAACCTTTGGCTACTGACTGTAGTCTGCAAGAGCCCCGCTGGCTTCTTATTGGTAGCTTTGTATCGTTGACAATGAGGGCAGCTCCTGATATAGTCTTTTATGAACTTTCGCATTCCTGTCCAGTAATAGCGGCTGGCGATGCGATTGTAGGTTCGTTGAAACCCGTAATGTCCTGCTGTCGCATCATCATGGTACGATTTCATTATCTCAGCTTTCTCCTGTACAGGGACTACTTGCTGAGCATCATCAGAATCGATATCGGGATTGTATCTATAGAGCACTCCACCATTTAGTAGATATCCTTTATTGCTCCAGTAGGTACAATCTTCTAAGGGTTGCTGGGACTCGAAGCATTTTATGATTTTTTCCAGATCTGGATCTTTGAGTTGTTCGTTGCGTGTCTGATTGGCACCTCGGCCTGGTAGATCTATAGATACACTACATATACCGCAAATCTCTGAAGTTTCCGCCTCGCAGGGTGGACGTGATAGCGTATCAGCGACCACATTTGTACGTCCGGTTATGTATTTTATCTGGACATTATAGGGCTGGAGTTGTAGTGCCCATCGGGCTAACCTGCCGGTTGGTGACTTAAGGGTCATAAGCCATTTTAGGGCTTGGTGATCCGTAGTGATTGTTACCTCGGCGCTTTCTATGTAACCACGAAATTTGGCTACAGCCCAAACGATTGCAAGAGCTTCACGTTCGGTAGTCGAATAGTTGCGCTCTGCTGAGTTTAAAAGACGGCTGGCGTATTCTACTGGGTGTTCTTCCGATCCCTCCCCCTGCACCAAAACTGCTCCGATCGCGTAATTGCTAGCGTCTGTTCTTACAGTATAGGGTTTAGTTTCATCTGCTTGTTTTAATACTGGTGAACTAGTTAATGCGCTCTTAAGATTTTGAAAAGATTTCTTTTGTTCTAGTCCCCAATGCCACGGTACGTTTTTCTTAGTCAGCTCGCTTAAGGGTTTACTCTGTTGGGCGAAGTTAGGCACAAATCTCCTATACCATGAGCAGGTCTGTAAAAACGACACTAGATGCTTCACATTTGATGGTTCTGCCATTTTATCTATCGCAGCGATCTTTTCAGGGTCTGGCTGAATTCCCGTACTGCTAATGATATGTCCGAGATATTTTATAGTAGAGCAGCAAAAATGGCACTTTGTCCTATTAAGATTTAGGCTGAAAGCTACTAGCCTCTCAAAAACTTTTTTAAGATCTTCTATGTGCTTTTCGAAAGTATCAGAGAGTATTATAAGGTCGTCCAAATATGCCAATATAGTACTATCACTACACAAGTTACTTTTAAATTTGTTAATGAGCCTTTGGAATGTGGCGGGAGCATTTCGCAACCCAAATGGCATTCTTTTAAATTTATAAAGACCAAGTGGTGTAACAAAAGCTGTTTTTTCCTGATCTTCCACTTTTACAGCCACTTGCCAATATCCTGCTTGTAAATCTAATGTTGTCATATATTTTGTCTGCTTCGCCTCATGCAAAAGATCATCCATTCTCGGCAACGGAAAACTATCTGGTTTGGTAATTGAGTTCAGCTTTCTGTAATCAATACATACTCGCGTACCACCTCCTTTCTTGGGTACAAGGACAACAGGTGCAGCCCATGGGGATTCGCATGTTTCAATTATGTCCATTGCCAACATATTTTCCATTTCATTCTCCAACTCTTTTCTTTTTTGATACGAAAGGCGATATGGTGGAGAAGATACAGGCGGATGACTTCCAGTATTAATGTGATGCACTACCTCATTAGTAGGTCGTCCTCCTGATTGAAACACAAGTTTGGATTCCAGCATTAGTTGGTTAAGTATGCTTCGTTCCAAAGTCGGCAGATCTTGACCTTCGTCATCACGCAGGGTAACCTTGAAATCTATCATGGATATAGAAATATCACTGCTAAACAGCTTTCGAGGTTTTTTCTTCTTCCTTCTTGGTTGGCTGCTACCAGATAAGTCTAAGTCTAAGTTCTTTCCTGAGTTAGGTGGTATTGTATCTGTTATATTGCCAGATTCGGGTGACGGAAAAGAGGTCGGATGCTCTGGTCCATATTCTTTAACTTCTTCAATTAGTGTAGGTTTGTTTACCGGTGCTCTAGCTGGAATAAAACTGCTTGTCTTTGGAGAGCTTATGACATTTTCATAACTTAAATCGAAATGCTTGTTGGGGTTATCAACGAAGTTCCATACTTGCTGAGGTAAATTTAAAACAATGCCAGCATCTTCAATGAAATCAACTCCTAGAAGTGTTTTGCTTTCCTTATAGTTTGGCAATACTATAAACTCTGTATCGATAGTGCGTCCCTTTAGCTGAACCTTAGTCTTGGTGCTAAGAATTTTTTGTGGTCTTGGAATCCCATCTGCCATTATAATTCTGCCACGGCTTTCCTTAAATTTGTGTCCCATTTTCTGCAGGCAATCACATAAGGCTTGCGATGCTACGCTTGCCTTCGAACATGAGTCTACAAAAGCAGAGCCCAAATAGCTTCCTATTCTTATTGTCACTCTAGGACGTAGGCGCGTTGCTACAGTGTGGATATTACCAATCTGCAGACTGCAAAAGTCTAATGCATTAGCAGAAATGGTAGTCTTGGGGTTACATGTTGGACACTTGCTTCTTACCACATTCGGTTTTCCACAACCATAACAAGTAAGTTGTTGTCTTGGGTTATCTAATTCTCGGGTTGTGGATGTTGTGGTGTGGGCATATCTAGTCTGACTTGGTCTAGTTTTTTGTTGTTGTGTATTGGTATTTTGGCGCTTACGGCATTCTGCAAACTCATGACCGTAGTTTCGGCAAAACGAGCATTGCTTTCGTGCACCTCTTCCACTTGAAGAATCTCTGCAATGTTCTTTTCTAGCTTCTTCTATTTCTCTAGCTCTTTTAATAATATTATCGAAGGTTGAAACGCTGTCGCGGGGCATTTTGTCTCTAATAGATATATGAAGTAGACCAAAGATAAGATCTATTTGTGTTGTCTCCGTATGAGCTGGTGTTGGAAGCTCCGAAAGTTGGGCTCTCTTACGCGTAATGAATACTTCTGTCGGCGTGGTGGAATCTTGTTTTACCGCAAATATCTCTTCATAAATTCTGTATGCCGCTTTTCGGGGTGCAAACGTCTTTCTTAGATGGTTTATTGCTTGCTCCCATGTAGGGGTGTCATTTTTTATGCCCTGCCACCAAATAGCAGCTTCGTCTTGCAGGAGAAGTGGTAATCCCCGCAATGCATTTTTATTTGAGATATGTTCGATGTCCTTAAACACACTCGTAGTTTCGATAAACGCTTCTACTTTTGATCGATCCCGTGTACCATCGTATCGTGCTGTACATGTCGAGAAACTTCCTTCTGTAGCCCGTCTTTCGCTTGATGTACCAATGCTGTCCATTAGTTCTTTAAATTGGACTTCAGTCAAGGCTATATTGGGGCTGGCTCGGAGCTCAGGAGTAGTGGAGCGTCGTTTATTGCGCCGCATGTTGAAAAATAATATGCACCAAAATCAAAGTTTTTAAATTATTATTATTTTTGAGTTGAATATTTTAAAGGATTTGTCTGATTAATTTGGGAAGTGACTGTAAATATATTTTCGGCCGGGGATTTGTTGACTGCGACTGCGATGAGTACTAAGAATTATGTGAGCTGTATCTGTTGCTTCGCATGTACACGCGATGTGATGTAGATTCCGAGAACAATAGAAGCTGATGCGTTGTTTCCAGCGTAGATACGTAAATTGTTACGAGGAATTAACACGGAGAATTTAAGACTGCTTAGGTATATAATATGGCTCGTGCTATGTAGTACTAATATGTAGATCGGGCTAAGACTGGATTCAGTGCTTTGATTGCCTGGTTGATATGACTGTATGTATTCAGTGCGATATCAAAATTCTTGACGAATGAAATTGAGACTGTATTCAGTGCTCTAACTGCCTGACTTGCTAGTTGATATGACTGTACGTATTCAGTGCGATACCAAAATTCTTGACGGATGAAATTGAGACTGTATTCAGTGCTCACGTACGATTTTTATATTTTGATTAGACTGTGCACAGTGCGATTCAAAATTAAGGTTTACCTTTTTCCAGGAATAAATGGTTATGGAGACTGTAATCAGTGCTCAAAGCATTTATTTCTCGATTCGCACAAAAACTTATTAAGTCTGTATTCAGAGCTAGTTTTTCGTAAGTTATTTTTACTGGAGACTGTAATCAGTGCTCAAAAGTTTTATTTCCCGATTCACAAAAAAAAACTTGTTAAGTCTGTATTCAGAGCTAGTTTTTCAGAAATTATTATTACTGGAGACTGTAATCAGTGCTCAAAAGTTTTATTTTATATTATTATGGTCCTTTTGCACTAAATGCTAGCCTCTAGTTGGGCGCCACTTTGTAACATGTACAAGGAAAACGAAGGAAATCTTAATAGTTTTTTGAACTTTATTTAAAGAAGTCAGAAACAAAACTAAGCAAACTACAATAATTTCGAATTATATTTATAGCAAACATAAGATAGAAAAATTAGAAATTAAGAGGGGATAGAAGTAAATAATTGTTATGTACAAAAGGTACATAACCAAGTTAACTGTTTTTGTTCAGTCAGTGGTACTCAATCTTTTCCAGTGGCGTCGAAAAACCAGTGGTGTTGTTACATAAGGAAATTAATTATAATAACGAACACGAATATTTGATGAAATTAAATGAGTACAAAAGCATATTATACCCTCAAATAAAAGAAAAATTAGAAAACATAGTAAGTAAAAATATAGACAAGTTAAACGAGAACAGGGAAGAACCCCACGAATTTAGAGATAATGAATTAATTTTTAGAAATGAATGTAGGAGAAATAAAATTACGCCCAGGTTTACGGCACATAGAGTTAAGCAAACTAAGAAGATAACCGTAGTTACAGCTAATAATAGAAAACTGCATAAAAGTAGAATTAAACGACGGAAATTATTTACAGGTTGACAGCGGTACTGAGCGCACAACTCGAAATACAGGACTTGACGAACACACAGGGAATATTACCTTTACGACTAGGTACAGCACGACTCATACGTACATACGACAATTTCATACATATAGTAAGGTTAGAAAAGTACACAGAAAGCATTAGGAAATTAGAAAAAACAATAACGGCTCTAGATAACTGTGAGAAGATCAAGAGCTCGATAGAAATAACAAAAATTAAGTTAACAGAAACCGAACAAAAACTAAAATCATTAACCCCTAGTTTCCGAGTTAAGAGAGGTTTAATTAACGGATTAGGCACCGTTATTAAAAGTATCACAGGGAATTTAGATGCGAACGACACAGAAAAACTAAATCAGCAAATAGAAAATCTAAATTTAAAGCAAAAGGAAACGCGAATTGAATTGAACAGTCAAACTAAGTTAAATGAGCAGATGATTAAAAGATTTGAAAACCTCACAGACCACATTAATAGAGAACAAGATGCTATTGAGAAATACTTACGACGCTACCAGGAACAAGAGCAAAATAGATTAAGAACAGACGAAAAATTACTTCTCTATATCCAATATTTAAATCAAATAAACTATAATATAGACATTTTGGCAAGCCCCCTTACGAATCTCGCAGAAGCAATAGTATTATCGAAACTAAATATTATCCCAAAACATATATTAAGTCCAAACGAATTGAATGACATTCGGCACAGATTTCTCAATCAAACCATCAATTTGAAATCAGAAGAACATATTTACGAATTACTTGAATTACAAGCTTACTACAATGGCTCTAATATCGTTTTCAACATTCGAGTTCCAATTTTAGCAAACGAAAATTATTCCCTATTTCATATAATCCCAATACCTGTAAATCAAACCAAACAAATAATATCCGAACCCTATATTATCCTTAACTCCCAGAATATTCAATATTTGAATGAAGTTTGTCCAAGGATAGAGGAAGTCTTCTATTGTAAAGAGTCAATTCATCAAGAGAAACTCAACCATTCTTCCTGCATCGGTAAATTAATGGAGAACAAACCTGCATCCTGCAACATGGAAGAAATAGAAACACGCACAGCAATCATCCAACCAGAACCGAACTATATAATATTGATAAACTCGCCTGAGATAACCGTCCAGTCTACCTGTGGAGTAAAGAACCAAACCGTAAAAGGAACCATCTTAATCAATTTCCGAGATTGTGAAGTCAACATCAACCAAATAAGGTATAGAGACAACCCAAATGTCTATTGGGAAGAAACCTACATTCACCCGATCATCTTCAACAAAATACTCCCAAAATCTACAACTGAGAAACTTAGCCTGCAAAAATTCCAAAGATATCAGTTCCAAACGAAGGAAGCCCTAGATGTCCTAGAAATCAGAACCAAACAACGTAGCGACATAATATACTTCAGTTGGTCAACAATATCTGTTATAATCCTGGCCATGATATGTTATCTTCAAAGTTGTGCAATTACGCGTAAAGTTTGATTTTTTACGTTTACGAGTAGTCAATAACGTAGACAATGTCGATAATGTAAACAACGTAGACATAATGTAAACAATGTATCTAAATGTCATTTGGCATTAATCAGACACCCATTAGATACGTTTGCGGTCGCTTTTGCGTTTAAAATTTATAAAATACTGAAATACAATGTACAAAAAAAGTAGATAAGTTGGCAGACCGAAAAATTCTTCCTTTGTAGAAATTGGATTTGATCTAGCTAAAAAAATTTGGACGGCGAAAGTATTGAGGAATGGGATGCATTTAGGAACAAACATGGATTATTTAAGACATTATACGAAAAAATTGTAAAATCGCCGTTAGTTTTTTGGAGTATGGCTAGCATAAAATACAGAAAGCTATCGAAAATAGCATTAAAACTTCTCAAAACACCATCAACTTCAACAGCACAGATAGAACGTCTATTTTCAAGTTGGGGGTATATTCATGGACCTTTGAGAAATAGATTATCTTTTGAGAGATCAAAGAAACTTCTTCATGTTTACTATTCTCTTCGATTGGCGGAAGATGACTATGAAGAAGAATAATTATAATTTATTTCTTTAATTATGTTAAGAATATTGCATAAAAAAAATGAAACTTAAGTTAAACTAGTATAGAATTTTTTTATTTTCAATTATATTGTTTTTTCTTTATTTTGAAATATACGATTTTCTGTATATTGTCTGTATTGTTTATTATGTCTACATTGTCGACACTGACTACATTGTCTACTCTTCATTTTGTAATGAAGTCTACATCCATTTTCTACGTGTAGACAAGTGCGTAGACTACGCGGTGTAGTCTACTTGCACAACACTGGTTATCTTGCATGGAGGCATCGCTTTAACACCAGATGGACCATCAAGAGGACCCCATCATCCATTCAACAGACAGTTCCGGTTGCAGCGACCACAAGCTTCAGCCCTCAGTTCCTATGGCCTTCGCTTCACTCTAAGGGGGAAGGAGTTACATACCCTACATAAACTACTCTACATTTTTTTCCATTTATTTCCTAAGAATTTAGTCTGGACAATTTCCTTCAGAAATTGTCATATTAGCAAAATTGTAAATTTATTCAAGGTAAACGCTTTTGATTTAGATCACCTCATTCACCCAAAAAATCTCAGGTTTCAGTCTAGACAATTTCCTTCTGAAATTGTGAAATAATAAATTCTTTTCTCAAAAGTAAGACTTATAAAATTTTGTAAGAAGTCACTCTAGTTTGGATTATAAAACGAGTCAGTCACGCTTTCAGTCATTGTCTTAAAATAAAGATTATTAACATTTAAAATCAAAGTAGTGTCTTTTTATTTATTATATTTTTTTTATGTTTCCAAGTTAATGGAAACTTAAGTCGCGCGCTGCAAGATGCGACGAAATTCTATGCCCAGTTCTGCTCTATGCAGATTTTTTTTGTCGGTTCCCATGCTGATCCCCAGACTAGGAAAGAGGAACCAAGAATGCGTCATTCCTACAGCGCCTGAACAAGTGTTACAGCTCGGGGATGGAATGTGAGATAACGGATCCTGTCTGTTGGCTGGGGATCGGAGGTTTTTAGAGAGGAAAGAACAGAACAGTTTTTTGTGTTTTTAAGAGTCGTTATCTAGTTTTGAGGGAGTCGAGATCTAGCGAGTTTTTTTTCTGGATGGAGAGTGTAGATAGTATGCAGCATCATTTTGTGATTTCGTTGTTTTTTCTTGGATTTGTAAGAAATCAGATAATTACCTAGTGTAGTAAAAAGAGTTTAGTTAATATCTACGGATCTTAAAGTAAATTAGTTATCATCAAAAATAGTGTTTAAAACGCTTTTTTCTAACTTGTGCGAGTAAAAAGAGTTTAATTAACCAGGTATACCATCAAAAATGGTGTTTAAAAAGTTTTTTTAACAAAACTTGTGCAAGAGATTACTTAGCATATACGTATATTAATATATTTCCATTTGGGACCTTTCGATTCCTAAATAAATAATAATAAATAAGAGTAATAATAAAAAAAATTTTTTTGTCGCGGTGCGAGAAGCAAACTAAATAAATAATATAAACGAAAAAGAAGATAAAAATGTGACTGTAGATTTAAACAAAAACGAAAACTTTGTTAACTTGGGGGTTTACAATTTATAATCAAGTAAAAGTAATTTCGCGTTAGAATAACGGCCTGCAGAGCACTTTTACCATTTCATTTCTAACATAAATTAATGATAAAGTTCAACTATGATTTAAATGTTCGAGGGCCGCAACTTCATACCTAATAGAATGAACAAATAACTGAATCAAATATTAACAATTATAATTTAAATAAAAACACTAAAAATTCGATAATAAGGAGGAAATCGAAATAAATAACTAAATTAGAAAAAAGGAAAAAAAAATAAAATAAAATTGAAATAAAAACACTAAAAATAAATAATAAAATTGAAATGTTTAACCTAATCTGCAGTAAACTAATAGAATAAATAAATTGCCATAACTTCATATAAATAACTGCAGTAATAAATACATAGATAATAGAACGAATAAATAACTACCTTTAATATTAAACAATAAAGTCGCAATAGGATAGTCCCGCAATAAGTAGGAGGGTATTTATGAGAGTGATTTTCTTTTGTACAGCGGAACAACGGTAACTGAGAATTCCTGTGTGGAGAATTGGAAGTGCAGGAGACTCCGTTGGAAACGGTGGTTCCTTTGGTCGTCCAGCTTGAATTGTGGGATTTTTTTTTTGGATTTTTGCGGAGTAAGTCTGACACGGGCCTTCGGCGTGGTGAATTTTCGAGAAAAAAGTACAAGTAGGAGAAGAAGAGAGGAATTGGACGTAGAACTGGCCACGAGGTCGGCCCCCGGATTAATTCAGGGAGATTAAGATAAGTATGGATAACCATTACGTGGTCCTTAGACCCGATACCTTGAGGACTTTCTCGTAGCGTATTAGATTTAATCTCGTTCTGTACTTTTAGAGTTTGAGTATACTATAGAGGCCTCAAGTATAGGGCCCCCAGCGACCGCGGTTGAACTACCCCGCAGGACAGGGGTTCTTCATAAAATATAGTGTGACAAATTTCAAAAGGCTAGATAACTATAGGGTCTAAACCTAGTACCCAAATAAGGGAACAAAAGGCCTTACGACCACGAGGTAGGTGGAATTTTCGTTATTTGCTGTAGTGATTACCCACTCTGTATTATAAGTCTGTAGTCATTTTAACTTTCTAATTGAAGATAACAATAAAAATCATATGGTCGAATTAGCCTAGCGGAATTAAGAGCATCCAATTATTATTGAATTTATTCGAAATAAAATTTAGCTATAGGTAGCCTATAAGTTTTTTTTGATTATCACAATCGGTGATGAAGAGACGATATGTTTAGTTGAAATACAATCAACTATCGGAATAAATGC
The DNA here is from genome assembly GCA_963855945.1 of Thereva nobilitata. NCBI lineage: Eukaryota > Metazoa > Arthropoda > Insecta > Diptera > Therevidae > Thereva > Thereva nobilitata. The sequence continues at coordinate 150,734,850 of OY979694.1, forward strand.
ATATTTGTTTCTCAGTTCTTGAATCGAATGTCTGCATATGAAGTCAACAGATATATCCATTTCTTCTAAATGAAGATAACAATAAAAATCATATGGTCGAATTAGCCTAGCGGAATTAAGAGCATCCAATTATTATTGAATTTATTTGAATTAAAATTTAGCTATAGGTAGCCTATAAGTTTTTTTAGATTATCACAATCGGCGATGAAGAGACGATATGTTTGGTTGAAATACAATCAACTATCGGAATAAATGCATATTTGTTTCTCAGTTCTTGAATCGAATGTCTGCATATGAAGTCAACAGATATATCCATTTCTTCTAATAGAAGATAACAATAAAAATCATATGGTCGAATTAGCCTAGCGGAATTAGGAGCATCCAATTATTATTGAATTTAATTGAATTAAAATTTAGCTATAGGTAGCCTATAAGTTTTTTTGATTATTACAGTCGGTGATAATGAGACGTAATGTTTGGTTGAACTACACTCAATTATCGTAATAAACGCCTGCTTGTTCTCAGAGTCTTGAATCGACTTCCGGTGTATGAAGTCAATAGATAGTTCCACTTACTTTAATTAAAGATAATGAGACGAATTATATGGTCGGGCCAAAATAACCTGGCGGAATGAACACCTATGGGTGTTCCTGAATTTATTGAATTGAAATTCAGCTACACGAAGTTTATAACTGTTTCAGCTTACACAAATCATCGTTAAAAAGACGGATTGTATGTATAGCTAAAATAACCTGTCGGAACAAATTCATAGGGTTATCTCTGGGCTTCTTGAATTAAGTATAATTATCTTCTAGAATAAAATTTCGAATAAAAGTAAACATCTCCAAGCTCCTTATGTTTCGACCAGTTCACCAAGCTAACACTTCACCCCCTTTTGGCTGTTACATGATGAGCACTTAAATATCAGAAGGGAGTATTTACTTAACAAGTAACCCTCACAAATCTGAAGACAGCAGAGGAAGTGAGTGAACGTGCTGGTGGAGTTGTGTCTTACTCTGAGGTACTGGAATAACCGCCGAGAATGACCACCTAAGCCTCCTTTCTGGGTGGCCCAAGGAGTTGGGATGTCCATTCGCTCCATAGTGTTGGCCATCGGGTAGCCCCCCAACGAATGGCTAGTGACCAGTGACCACTGTCTCTCCCCTCCCCCTTTTTTGGTTATGCCCCTCTCATTGGCCCTGGACGTTGTTCCACCCCCTTATCACCCTATTTTGGTTATTTTTTTTAAAGGCACGAGTTTGATTCAGTTTAACTGTCAACTCTGCTCACCTCTTGACACCACGTATACCCCCCAGATCCGGCGAGCTAGTTTGAGTTTCGCACGTCGTGCGCAGCCGGTGCAACGGAGATGAGCAGCTTTCGCGACACCCTCACGGCGGTCAAACCGTCCGAGCCACCCTCTTTTCTTTGAATCCCTTTCTCCAGATTTGATTTTTGTAATGTTCGTCACTCTGGCCATTATGGCATTCTCCCTTCGTCGTGCCCCGGCACAAAATCTCCCAGACAGTTACAAATGGCGCCCAACGTGGGGCTCGAACCCACGAACCTGCCCTGGCGCCCAACGACAAATGGCGCCCAACGAAGGCTAGTGAATTGAATTTTTTTTTGATTCTCTGGTCTAGGCATCATAGCTCGAATAGTGTGTCTATCACTTAATGATTATAATTCCCTTAAATCCGACATATTTCTTCAGTTTAGTTAACTTCCCCTCTCGAGCTATGGTTTTCATATTAGATTTCTTATTCCCAAATAGTCGTCGGTGTTTAGTTTTTTTTAATTTTGTGGCTCAGGCCAACGAGAGGAGCCAGGAGTGGACTTCCTTCATTGTAGTGTTCTCTTCTCCGTCCAAGTCCCTCCGGCTTCTAGGAAATGGGCGAAAAGTACTTACCGCGGTACTCTAGCCCTTATCACCTCTGTTTCTTCCACTTTCCTATCCTTCTTCTCTCTTCAGCAACTTCATCTATCGATTTCTTCTGCGGTAGCCTCTCTGTTTTATTTACGGTTCCTGTCAGCGAGGCTCGGGATCTGGTTAACAGGCGTATACCGCCTGACTCTGTGCGAGCCTTCACTGACAGGGACCATCACTCTCATCCTTTCACTCACGTTTGTAGCATGGGCGGATGTACGCCTAGACGTCGGACCTGCCCCGTCAAGCTAAGAGGCGTTCTATCGCCTGGCGATGCGACAGGGTCGACGTCCTGATATGCCCCGCCCCCGGCAGTTTGACCGTTCTGACACTTCACCTTCCTGGGACTCAGCAGAGTTGCTGACCAGTTGTGGCTGGGTGTCAGAGTGGTCTCCTTTATTCCTACTGGGAGGCTTCTATCTTCTTCGCTCACTCCTCCTTCTTCTTCTAAGTGGTCACTGGGATCCGGTCATTCTGTGGGTTGCCGGATGTCAGACAATGGGGTACCGGTGGTGCGAATGGTTCCGGACACTAGTCTGTCGCCACGAACAGCACCGATCCCGCATGTGGAGACACTCGGTGCTTCTGGTGGCGCGGATGCCACTCAGTCCTGAGAACAGGCTGACTGCTATCGGCATCATCAGCCACCGTAACCTGGGGAAGGACATCCTTTCCTGGGGCCACACTCACTACAAAAAAAAAATTAGAAAAATACATAGATTCAGAAGTTGTGCATTTTTCTTCTCTCTAGAGACAGATCCGCGTGTATGCATGGTTTTCTAGAATTATCTTTTTCTATTTTTCTCTTGAAAAGGAAATTCATTTCGAATAAAATTATTTAAATCATTTTTATATTTAATAAAATAATTATTTTCATTTAGAAGAAATAAACACAAAATAGAAAATTTGTATTTCGTTTTGAGATAACTTTGATAATTTTCGCGCCAAAAAGTGAATTATTTTCGACTACTAATTGTTTTAAGTATTTCTCTTTTATTTTACATTTATCGCTCGTAAATATTATATAAAAATAAATAAAACAAAAAAGGGGGAAGCCAAACCAGATTGTCTTAAATACTGCGCCCATTAGTGAACATTTTCCACCCCGGCCTGTCAATCTCCCAGCATGCCACCAAAAAGAAATGAAAAGGGACAATTTGTCGCTGACGACGACGATGAAGGAGATGAAGGTAACACCCAATCTGAAGACGGCGATTCGGAACGGGACGCCTCGTTGACAGCGCTGACCGAACAGGTAGCGGCCTTGCAACATGAAGTTGAAAGGCTGAAACAGCGAGGACCCTCAGATGCATCCCTAAATGAGACTGCGATTAATTTTCTTCACCCTCACACATCGGCCGGGACTGGGCCCAGTGGCATTTCTCCGCGGTCTAGCAGCATAGGCGAGCGCCCTCATTACCGCCCAGAATATACCGGCCCTACCTACAGGCAGAAGTCGCCAGTCTTGAACTGGAACCTCAAGTTCACGGGTCGTCCGGAAGAAACCTCGGCAGAGGAATTTCTCTATCGGCTCGACACCCGAGCTCGAGATGATGACATATCATCGCGGGAGCTGGTGCGGAATGTGGCCGCCTTATTGTCAGGACCCGCTGAGGACTGGTACTGGACCCAGTTTCGCCGACAGCAGTCCAATCCCTTGTGGGCGGATTTCAAGTCTGGTCTATTAGACCAGTGCGGAGGACTAGAAACCGACTATGAAATAATAAAGCAGATGCTGGAAACTAAGCAATTCAGCCAAACCTATGACATGTATGCTTCTAAAATGATAGCCCTGTCGAACCGACTAACGCGACCGATGCCTCCCATCGAGCTGGTACGTATCATTATGGCCAACTTAAACGCGACCCTGGGGATGGCCATAATAGGGTCTACATACGCACATGTACGCCAGCTCCGCGAAGCGTGCATCCGGGTGGAGAGATGGCAAAAAGCCAAGAAAGAGGAGAGTCGACCTTCGCACAGAGTGCATGAATTAGACGACCTACCCCCACAGCAACCGGCCTGGTCCCACCGCCATCCCACCTACATTCGCGACGTACCACCACCGGCAGTCGAAGAGATGAGGGCCGACGCAACTCCGCGCCGCCCACTTACGTGTTGGAATTGTCAGCAAGAGGGACACTCGTTCTCGGATTGCCCTTCTCCACATAAGAAGATTTTCTGCTATAGATGTGGGCGCCCCGAAGTCTACACCACTTCTTGTCCAGTCTGTTCGGGAAACCGGAACCTGGGTGCGAGGCCCCGGGAAGGTTCGCGCCCGACTTAGTCCCTGAAAATTCCCCCATTACACCTGATTTATCTACCAGCTTGTCTGACGTCTCTGACCTGTCGATAATGGAATCTCTGCCAGACTTACCTTCTCCACAGGCCAGAGCCTCCTTTAAGCAACGATGGTTCAACTACCACCAGGTCCGTAAACGAATCTTTGGAGAAAGCGACGTGGCGCGGCCCAACGCTAAAACTCCACGCATCCGCCAAAAGGCCATAGAAAAGCGTGTTCACACCAAGCGAGTCCTCTCAACGATACTTGCTGACGCCACTGATGAGCGTCCATTTGCCAATGTACAAATTTTGGGCGAAACGGTCCTTGGCTTGCTGGACAGTGGAGCAAGCATTAGTTGCCTGGGAAGAGGGCAGAGTCGTTCCTCCAGAATCACCCAGAGGCACAGCTAACGCGTTTGCATACCTCTGTCCAGACAGCCGACGGCTCATCCAACCAAATTCTGGGCTTCATCACGGTCCCTGTGACGTATGGCCACCGTACATTACCTTTGACCATCTACATAGCTCCTAGCCTTTCGCAACCATTATACCTAGGAATAGATTTTTGGAAGGCCTTTAAGTTGGCCCCACACATTATCGGTGAATTACAGTTAGCCCCTCAACCTGGTCCAACCTGCCATCACCTTGAAAAAGCCCAGCAGGCGCGATTGAACCAGGCCAAGGCGCGGTTCCCGTCTTTTGACACCTGTGGCAAGGTACGGCAAGACGCACCTAGAACAACATGTTATCGATACTGGCGAGGCGGTGCCCATTAAGCAGAGACACTACCCTGCCTCTCCTGCCATCCAGACCCTCATGTATGAGGAGGTCGATCGCATGCTGAGTCTAGGTGTGATTGAGGAGAGCAACAGCCCGTGGAACTCACCGGTGGTCCTGGTTCGAAAGCCCGGCAAGGTACGGCTTTGCCTGGACTCCCGCAAGGTGAATGCAGTTACGGTGAAGGATGCATACCCCTTGCCCCACATCGATGGTCTGCTGGGACGGCTACAGGACACGAAGTATATCTCAGCTATCGATCTAAAGGATGCCTTTTGGCAGATTCCTTTGGAGGAAAAATCCCGAGAGAAGACAGCTTTCACGGTCCCAGGGCGACCATTGTATCAATTCACCGTAATGCCGTTCGGTTTTTGTAACGCGCCTCAGCGTATGTGCCGTCTCATGGATAAGGCAATCCCAGGCTCTCTTCGAGAACGTGTCTTCGTCTATCTAGACGATCTTTTGGTGGTGTCTCCGACGTTTGAAGCCCATATCCAGACGTTGGAACAGGTCGCAGACTGTCTGCGTCGCTCAGGGCTGACGGTAAACCTGAACAAAAGCCGGTTTTGCGTTAGAGAAGTCAAATATCTGGGATTTATCATTGGCGATGGGGCACTTAAGACTGACCCCGACAAGGTTTCAGCCATCAGTGATTTCCCAGTCCCAAAGTCGGCCAAGCAGGTACGACGGTTTTTGGGCATGACAGGATGGTACCGGCGCTTCATAGGTAACTATGCAAGCATTGCCTCTCCCATCACTGACTGCCTAAAGAGCGGCAGATTTGCTTGGTCCGACGAAGCCCAAAAGGCATTCGAGGAACTGAAGAAATCCATGATGTCTGCACCCTTACTGGTAACCCCAGATTTCACCAGCCGTTTCTTCATCCAGTGTGACGCCAGCAAGACCGGAGTAGGAAGCGTCCTGTTCCAACGACGCGAAGACGAAGAACACCCAATCGCTTACTTCTCGAAGAAGCTGAATAATGCTCAGCGTAAGTATTCCATCACCGAACTAGAGTGCTATGCAGCGGTGTTAAGCGTAAAAAAATTCAGGGCATACGTGGAAGGCCACACCTTCACTATCATTACCGATCATGCCAGCCTGAAGTGGCTCATGAGCCAGACCGACCTAAGCGGCCGATTGGCTCGTTGGAGCCTTAAGCTTCAGGGCTTCCAATTTTCTATCGAGCACCGCAAGGGTAGTCAGAATGTGGTGCCGGACGCAATGTCACGATTCGACTGTGTCGATGAAGTGTCCTTCTGTCGTGACGTGGACCTAACGTCCCCAGCCTTCAGGTCAGCGGACTACCAGCATCTCGTTGACAAAATCAGCAAAGATGCCGGGCGGTTACCTGACCTTCAGGTTTCGGATGGTTACGTGTTCCACCGTTCGGCCCCACGAACTGGCGACCCCGAGACGGACGATCTGATATGGAAATTGTGGGTCCCTGCAGAATTGACCGTTCCCTTGATCCAGTCCGCCCATGAGCCCCCTCAGGCTTCCCATGGCGGTGTACATAAGACCCTAGCCCGCCTTCGGGAAAAATGTTATTGGCCCGGCATGACTAGCCAAGTCAGAAAATACATCGCGAGCTGTGAAGTCTGCAAAGAGACAAAAGCTCCAAACACACCCCTTCGGCCCCCTATGGGCAAAGCCATGGATGTATGCCGACCTTTTCAACTCTTATACATCGATTATATGGGCCCTTACCCTAGGACGAAGAAAGGCCACACGGCTGTGTTGGTCGTACTAGACGCATTCTCTAAATTTAGTTTTCTCCACCCAGTAGCTGGCGAAACATCTAAAGCCGCTGTGAATTTCCTCGAACACCAAATTTTCCACGTTTTCGGAGTCCCCGAGGCGATATTCTCTGATAATGGAAGCCATTTTACGTCTAAAGAATTCGCGAAACTGTTGTCCGAATACGGCGTCAAACATCAACGTCGTCTATTCCCCACAAGCCAACGCTTCCGAGCGGGTGAACCGCTCCGTCTTAGCTGCTATCCGAGGATACTCTTTTGAGCTTGCCGCCTATGTCGATCGTGGGTTCCTACAGGGTCGATGGTTCTGCAGGGCGAGCCTCCCATCTTGCAACACGATCTTCCAGCAATTTAGCATCTCGAAGTCTTCGTTTAAGTGGCACTTATACGCGTTTGGCTTCTGCAATTCGCGTGCTATAACCGCGTAATGGTTGTTTTCTACTCACGTTCTGAACGTTCTAATACGGGGACCTTATTGTTTCCAAGCCTGTGTTTAACTCTTTAAAAGTTCCCTGAAGCTCCGAGATTGTTTGGTCTCTCTGCAATAGCTGGATCACTTTTAGCTTATTGTCTGCTTTCAATGATGCTTCCATTCAATACTTCGTTGGCGAAGCGCGGCCAAAGACTTGTTTAATGTTACAATTTGCAATTGAAGTTTGGAGGATCCGTCACCACTTTTCCTCCATGTCGTAATAACTGACTTAAAGTCGTTATCTAATCTTACTACCTATTTAACTCAATTTATTGCGTTCCGATTATAAGCTGTTGGTTGTAAGGGTTTGTGCATTTATTGGGTGCTGTCATCCCAACCCTCCAAGACTTGCTCCCTCGGGTGCTCGGCTGCCCTGCCGCCCACTTACTTGGCAGTTTATTCTTCCGCCACTGGGAGCGAGTCTCATGCTCCGCAGACTCCGCTATATGGACCACTGCCTCTTTTAAAGCAAGTAATATTACTGTATCTTTTGGCATTGCTCGCGCTCCTGCTGTGCTACCAAAGACACCATTGTCACACCAGGCCCTCCAAACAGCTCTCCAGATCGCCCGGCACCCAAGACTCATGAGGCCCACACGGCCCTGTAAGATGTTCGCCTATGATTTTAGGACTAACCAGCGAATTTTTCCTTAGGCGGTTGTAGGCACTACCCGCCCCATCTAAGGCGCATATATAGGGAACGCATGGTGTAAAGGGGCCCCTAGGGCCCTCTATTGGCTTATGACGAGCGGAATTGACCAAGAGTCGCGGAGGATAGGAAAACCTTTTCTGAAGTAGCTGTCACAGCAGGGGTGAGAAATACCATGTCTTACCCTATGGTAACGATACTAATTAGTAGCAATGATTGTCGGTAGAGCATGAGACTCTTAATCTCAGGATCGTGGGCCAGCCCCACGTTGCGGTTGGGAACCAAAAACCTAACCACAGGATATAACAAGGCCTCCGTTTGTTCTTTTCGCGCCACCAATCTCCTGGCGGATTCGAAATGACGCGCGTTGTAACGGACGCCTTATGGGACTTAGGCCACCCACGCACCCTGAATGTGATTTCCTAACACGAAGCAGCTAGCGGATGGACGGACCTTGTTTGGCTACAACATCCAGAAGGAGTCAACCCTTCATTTGGTCCTCCGTCTTCGCGCTGGAAACTAAATTCAGTATTCAAAATGTATAAATTTATTCGCTTTTTTTGAATGCTTATTTGATTCATTTACAACGTCTTTTCCATCCGAAATTAACTACAACTTATTCATTGAAGACTACTTTTATTATATTTTCTATTTCTCCGTGTATCTAAACTTTTTTCAAATTATACCTTGTTTCCCAAACATGAGGCCTGACATCCTTCGGAAATTTTCTTCCCTCCTTACGAAAACCGATCCTGTTCTAAGTATCGTAATTATTGTTTTCCGTACTAATTAAAAACCATATTAAACAATAACATATCGCATAAAATTCCCAATCTCAAAAAAAAAATGGAAAATATTTTTCCGCCCTTGAATTATTACCATTACGCATAGGATAATAGAGAGAAATCTTACTACAAAATGGCCTTTACTTAAGTTTGTCTAACTGAAAAAAAAAATAAACAAAAGGAAAAAGCAAAACTGGCAACGTAGCATCGGAGAGTGCGGGGAAAGAAGCAGAGCGTGCGCTGCAAGATGCGACGAAATTCTATGCCCAGTTCTGTTCTATGCAGATTTTTTGTCGGTTCCCATGCTGATCTCCATACTAGGAAAGAGGAACCAAGAATGCGTCATTCCTACAGCGCCTGAACAAGTGTTACAGCTCGGCAGCGTTGCCAACTGAGTCTGAGAGGAAAACTGTATATTAGTTCAAAAAAAACTGTATAAACTGTAGAAGTTACAATAACAAAACTGTAAATTCTCAGTTTCTTTTAATGATGTTGAATAATGTTTATTTCTTAAGCTTATTTTAAAAAAAACAATGCATATGCTATCCGGTACCTTGCTCTACCTATCGTTTGCAAGCCAATATACATATAATGAAACGCTAAATACATTTTTATATGTACATATTCAATTTTTTATAGTTAGTTAAGAAGATAGTTTAGAAATAGTAGAGGAGAAACGATGTCAACAGTAGAAATAGGTAAGCATGATTACAACGTCTCTATATTACTCAGTTAAATAATGTAATAAAATATTTTAATATGAGATAAGGTTGGAAAGGAGGTGACAAGGTACAAGGTATTGACAAAAAAACTGAAAATAAAAAAATAAGTTAATCCATATAAATGTTTTTATTTACTATAAAGATAAGTTTAACGCTCTAATTATGAATACGTAGTAACATTGTATGTAAGTAAAAAATAAATTCTTATGTCTGTTCGTTTTCAATTTCTAAGTCTTCTTCATTTTCGGCCTCATTTTTCTTCTTAAAATCGTACATATTTTTGTTAAATCTTTTTAAATGATCATGTGTTACATTGAACTCGTAACAATTTTCAATGTCAGAGTTTGTATATAATACCCCTTTTAATGACGTGGTAGAAATTTTGTTTCTCAATTTAGTTTTCATATTATTAATACTCGAAAATAAGCGTTCCACCGTCGCTGTACTGTGTGGCAGGCATAATAATTTTTTGGTTAATTTGGACAATAACGGAAATTTTTGAGACCCGTCTCCTAGTTGTAGCTTCGACACATGATTCCAGAATTCATCGATTTCGGGCTCCTCCAACGATAATTTACTGTTTCGGAGAATACGCCATTCCCTATCTAATTCTGTAATGTCTCCTGAACAAAAACTTGGAAAATAATGTAGCATATTTGCAATGGATGTAATACGATGGATGTTTCTTGGATTCAACATCTGTAGACACTTGAGAGCTTGGCAATTTTTATCACTGAACGAAAATCTACATTTTATTTGTTTTGCTGCTTCAATATAAAATTCTTTACATTTTCCATAGAAATTTTGTAGTTTTTCTCCATCTAATTCTTTCTTTCTAATTAAATTTGGTACCATGCCACCAACATATATTTCGAATAATGGCAAATGTTTTTCCACATCATCAACATCAACATTTAATAACTTATTCTCATTGGCATCTGATATGTTTTGGGCTAACTTCTGCTCTTCTTTTGTAAGTTCTAAATATTCTTGTTTAATAAAACATTCTAGAATCGTTTTATAAGCAGTAAACACTTGATCATACAATGAATGTAATTTTCCTTTCTCTGACTGCATCTCTTTATTTAAGTCTATAAATATAGGCAGTGCATAACGTAAAAATTCCAAATATAGTTCAGTTGTCGGTTCTAGAGCTTTGTTTAAGATTGATTGGGTAGATAGTAGACGATCTAGGTAAACCGCTCCTTGAAAATACAATTTAATTGCGGGAAGCTGTTCCAAAAGTCTGTTTACTACTTGATTTAAAGATAGCCACCTGGTCTGTGCAGGATGAAGTAATTTATGAGGTTTTACGTTCGTAAATGCTTGAAAAGTTTTGTAGTCACCAACTCGTTTTGGTGAATTCTGGATATGATTGTATACTTCTCTACAAAAATCTTCTATACCTCTCGGCAATTTTTCACACGCGTAAGATGCACAGAGGGCAAACGAATGACAAATACATTTCATAGTAAATAATTCCGGTATATCATTTTTTAAAAGTGTCATTAACGAATGATTTCCACCAAACATCACGTTAGCGCCATCAGAGGCAAAGCCCACCATACGATTTTTGTAGGGAATGTTATTTTCGGTAAAATATTCTTTTATTTTCTCGTACAAAGCTGTTGCCGTACCATCTGTAATAGGTATTAAGGTTAAAAATTTGTCTTCAACTTTGTAGTCGGAATTAACGACTCTTGTAATCAAGGCCAGGTGTTTTATTGCCGATTTATCTGTGCTCTCGTCTACTAACAACGAAAAATCGCACTTTTTTAATGTTTGGATTAAATCTTCTTCCGCTTTTTGTCCTGTAACATTTACAACGATGGCCCGCGCTTTTGTTCGGCTCATAGATAGTTTTTCAGCAATTTTCGAATCGGGAGCTACTGATTTTACCAAATTGGTCAAATGCGAGGAAATGTTAAATGAAAGATTATGCTCTGCTATAAAACGGGCTAATTTAACTTCGGCTATTTTCGCCATTTGCTGTGGTCCCTGTGAGGTTGAAGCCAATAGAGATGACAATGTTGGCTGCTTTTGAAGTTTATTGCAATTAATTTCATGTTTTGAGGAGCTTTTGTGTCGCAGCAGTTCTTGAATACCACATTTCCTGTCACAGTCACATGCAGAACAGTAAAAGTATAAATTACCTTTGCTGCTTTTTTTAAGCCATCCACTAAAACGTTTATCCACTAGCCACGAATCCATAAATTTTTGTTCATATCTTTTAGCTGTTTTTGCCTTCGGTGGAGTCTTATAAACTTCAGTTTTATCACTGCTCATGGTTAATTCTTTCTTTAGCAAAATTAATAACTTGTACTTGTATATATGTTTTACAGAATTATAAATTGGGGGAATTCCCGATTTTGACACGTTGAAGCTTGATTGGGGTAAAACATAGTAACACTGCGTAACCGTAATGGAGTAAAACTGCTTTATCAACATGCATATACACATGAGTTAATTGCCCAAAAAAATGATAGATGGCTCTACAATTGCTACTCTAAACTGATTTAAAGCAAACTATTTTTTTGTCAAAATTATATTTATTATCAATATAAACATATTTTAAATTTATTTGAATTAAAAAATATTTAATACTGGAAAAAGCTGTAGAATCGAAACTTGAAACTGAAAACTGTAAACGATTTGTAAAAACAGTAGATCTACAGTTAAAACAGTAGGGTTGGCAACACTGCAGCTCGGGGATGGAATGTAGGATAACGGATCCTGTCTGTTGGCTGGGGATCGGAGGTTTTTAGAGAGGAAAGAACAGAACAATTTTTTTTGTTTTTAACAGTCGTTATCTAGTTTTGAGGGAGTCGAAATCTAGCGAGTTTTTTTTCTCGATAGAGAGTGTAGATAGTATGCAGCATCATTTTGCGATTTCGTTGTTTTTTCTGGGATTTGTAAGAAATCAGATAATTACCTAGTGTAGTAAGAAGATTTTAGTTAATATCTACGGATCTTAAAGTAAATTAGTTATCATCAAAAATAGTGTTTAAAACGCTTTTTTCTAACTTGTGCGAGTAAAAAGAGTTTAATTAACCAGGTATACCATCAAAAATGGTGTTTAAAAAGTTTTTTTTAACAAAAATTGTGCAAGAGATTACTTAGCATATACGTATATTAATATATTTCCATTTGGGACCTTTCGATTCCTAAATAAATAATAATAAATAAGAATAATAATAAAAAAAATTTTTTGTCGCGGTGCGAGAAGCAAACTAAATAAATAATATAAACGAAAAAGAAGATAAAAATGTGACTGTAGATTTAAACAAAAACGAAAACTTTGTTAACTTGGGGGGTTTACAATTTATAATCAAGTAAAAGTAATTTCGCGTTAGAATAACGGCCTGAAGAGCACTTTTACCATTTCATTTCTAACATAAATTAATGATAAAGTTCAACTATGATTTAAATGTTCGAGGGCCGCAACTTCATACCTAATAGAATGAACAAATAACTGAATCAAATATTAACAATTATAATTTAAATAAAAACACTAAAAATTCGATAATAAGGAGGAAATCGAAATAAATAACTAAATTAGAAAAAAGGAAAAAAAAATAAAAAAAAAATTGAAATAAAAACACTAAAAATAAATAATAAAATTGAAATGTTTAACCTAATCTGCAGTAAACTAATAGAATAAATAAATTGCCATAACTTCATATAAATAACTGCAGTAATAAATACATAGATAATAGAACGAATAAATAACTACCTTTAATATAAAACAATAAAGTCGCAATAGGATAGTCCCGTAATAAGTAGGAGGGTATTTATGAGCGTGATTTTCTTTTGTACAGCGGAACAACGGTAATTGAGAATTCCTGTGTGGAGAATTGGAAGTGCAGGAGACTCCGTTGGAAACGGTGGTTCCTTGGTCGTCCAGCTTGACTTGTGGGATTTTTTTTTGGATTTTTGCGGAGTAAGTCCGACACGGGCCTTCGGCGTGGTGAATTTTCGAGAAAAAAGTACAAGTAGGAGAAGAAGAGAGGAATTGGACGTAGAACTGGCCACGAGGTCGGCCCCCGGGTTAATTCAGGGAGATTAAGATAAATATGGATAACCATTACGTGGTCCTTAGACCCGATACCTTGAGGACTTTCTCGTAGCGTATTAGATTTAATCTCGTTCTGTACTTTTAGAGTTTGAGTATACTATAGAGGCCTCAAGTATAGGCCCCCGCCAGCGACCGCGGTTGAACTACCCCGCAGGACAGGGGTTCTTCATAAAATATAGTGTGACAAATTTCAAAAGGCTAGATAACTATAGGGTCTAAACCTAGTACCCAAATAAGGGAACAAAAGGCCTTACGACCACGAGGTAGGTGGAATTTTCGTTATTTGCTGTAGTGATTACCCACTCTGTATTATAAGTCTGTAGTCATTTTGACTTTCTAATTGAAGATAACAATAAAAATCATATGGTCGAATTAGCCTAGCGGAATTAAGAGCATCCAATTATTATTGAATTTATTCGAAATAAAATTTAGCTATAGGTAGCCTATAAGTTTTTTTTTGATTATCACAATCGGTGATGAAGAGACGATATGTTTAGTTGAAATACAATCAACTATCGGAATAAATGCATATTTGTTTCTCAGTTCTTGAATCGAATGTCTGCATATGAAGTCAACAGATATATCCATTTCTTCTAATTGAAGATAACAATAAAAATCATATGGTCGAATTAGCCTAGCGGAATTAAGAGCAACCAATTATTATTGAAATTATTTGAATTAAAATTTAGCTATAGGTAGCCTATAAGTTTTTTTAGATTATCACAATTGGCGATGAAGAGACGATATGTTTGGTTGAAATACAATCAACTATCGGAATAAATGCATATTTGTTTCTCAGTTCTTGAATCGAATGTCTGCATATGAAGTCAACAGATATATCCATTTCTTCTAATAGAAGATAACAATAAAAATCATATGGTCGAATTAGCCTAGCGGAATTAAGAGCATTCAATTATTATTGAATTTATTTGAAATAAAATTTAGCTATAGGTAGCATATAATTTTTTTTGATTATCACAATCGGTGATGAAGAGACGATATGTTTGGTTGAAATACAATCAACTATCGGAATAAATACGTATTTGTTTCTCAGTTCTGGAATCGAATGTCTGCATATGAAGTCAACAGATATATCCATTTCTTCTAATTGAAGATAACAATAAAAATCATATGGTCGAATTAGCCGAACGGAATTAAGAGCATCCAATTATTATTGAATTTAATTGAATTAAAATTTAGCTATAGGTAGCCTATAAGTTTTTTTGATTATCACAGTCGGTGATAATGAGACGTAATGTTTGGTTGAACTACACTCAATTATCGTAATAAACGCCTGCTTGTTCTCAGAGTCTTGAATCGACTTCCGGTGTATGAAGTCAATAGATAGTTCCACTTACTTTAATTAAAGATAATGAGACGAATTATATGGTCGGGCCAAAATAACCTGGCGGAATGAACACCTATGGATGTTCCTGAATTTATTGAATTGAAATTCAGCTACACGAAGTTTATAACTGTTTCAGCTTACACAAATCATCGTTAAAAAGACGGATTGTATGTAGAGCTAAAATAACCTGTCGGAACAAATTCATAGGGTTATCTCTGGGCTTCTTCAATTAAGTATAAATATCTTCTAGAATAAAATTTCGAATAAAAGTAAACATCTCCAAGCTCCAAGCTAGTTGCAAAGCAAAAAAAGATAGCGACATATGCCTTAGTAGGGCTTTTTCCTCGAATCGTGTAGTGGAAGAAGGGACCACAAAAGTCGACACCAGAATGTAGGAATGGTCGTGCTGGTCGAATTCTGTCGGGCGGTAGATTCCCCATAAGCTGAGAGAGTAGTTAAGGCTTTGTTCGGCAGCACTTAACGCAATTCTTAACGACAGATCGTGTAATTGTTTTTCCCTTAATAGGCCAAAAGCGTTGTCGAGCGATGGCAAGTAATGCTTGAGGTCCTGCATGACGATTGAGGTGGTGCAGGTGGTTGATAATTAAGTTGGTAACCTCGTGTGGATAGAATAACAGCTTCGGGTGTTTGGCGTCGTACGAAATGCTAGCTTCTTCTAGTCGTCCTATGACTCTAATCAGTCCTTTGGTATCAAGAAATTGATTGAGGCTTGCGAGTGAGCTGCTGGTGCTCACATATCCTGATTTTTGAAGTTGCACTAACTCTTCTGGGAACCCTTGGTGCTGCGCTCTCGTATACTAATGATTAATGCTGGGCTCGACAATTCTTTATGAATCTAAGTGCATAAGCAATGGTGGGTTGCATGTGGAGAAATGAATTACGATGATCAAATGTATTATTTAAGTCTGTGGTGACTGTAGATGTCAACGAACTACTTTTGGTAGATGTCAACGAACTACTGTAGATGTCAATGAACTACTTTCTTCTCCAAATCTGTTTCTTCGACGACGGATCTTGTTGGCCATGGAGCGTGTAAGAAAATGGGGCCATAGAACCATAAATTACATTCTTGTAATCGCTCAGGCGATACACCTCGAGAAACTAGATCAGCCGGATTGTCCTTTGATGGAAGGTCTCGCCATTGCTGGGGCGTGGTCAGCTCATGAATGGTTGCGATGCGGTTAGCGACGAAAGTGTGGTAATTGGCAGATTGAGCACTTATCGATGCCAAGACAATCTGTGAATCAGTCCAACAGTAGCATGGGTCTTGCCAATTTAGGTCCTGACGAACTCGATTAAGGAGCTGAGCAGCCGTCTTTGCAGCACATAATTCCAGGCGTGGTAAGGTGATGATTTTGGTCGGCGCTACTCGGGACTTGGCGCACAGCAATCGCACTATGATAGTTCCATCTCGAAGAGTGAATCGAAGATAAATTGCACTGCCGTAGGCCTTCTCGGAAGCGTCTGCGAATGCGTGAAGTTGCTTGTTCGCTGTGTTAGATTTGGACAACATGTGCCTTGGAACTTTAATCCTATCTAATTCCTGTAGATTTCTTCGGAAGTGATTCCATTGTGTATGAAGATTCATCGGAACTGCTGCGTCCCAGTCAAGTTTTAACGACCACAGAGTTTGCATGAATATTTTTGCAGTAACCACGACAGGACTCATCAATCCCAAAGGGTCGAAGAAGTGGGCGATGTCTGAGAGGACTCGCCTTTTAGTGACAGCCTTATCATCCGTGGATTGCCTAGTGGTGATCTGGAACTCGTCTGTCTTAGATAACCATGTCATGCCGAGGGTTTTGACTTGACACTCATTATCGTCGTGAAACTCAAGATGAGAAACTCTATCTTCGGGTGGGATAGCGGCCAGTAATTGGGGATGATTGGCGCACCACTTTCGTAGTTTGAAGCCTGCCGACCGCAATAATTTGTCCAATGGCTTCTGTTTTTCCAACGCTTCAGCTAGGCTATCTGCTCCTACCATTGCGTCGTCTACGTAAAAGCCTTCATTTAGCTTTCTGTCCCAAGTGGAAATTGTTCTCTGCCGTGTAGTGCTAAACGTCGTAAACACTTAAGGCCCTCGTACCGCCTTGGAGCGAGTATTTTAGGTGATTTTTAAAGAAGGATTATGAGAAAATGGTAACAGATATTGAGATAAAAATTTTTTTATTGGTCTAGAACAGCGGTCGGCAACCTTTTTCACGACCGGGTAAATTACAATATTTTCGATTTTCTACTGGGTTTCTAGGGTAAATAATTAACTCATATATTTTAATAATAATTAATTCATATTTTGTATTATTTTATTATTAATTTATTATAGAAAATTTTCAAATATTTTTAATTAATGGCTTCCTTGTTGCTGAACATTTTTGGGCAGTTTCTCTGTTTCTCATTGGATTTAAAATGAATTTCATTTGTGAAAATATACAAATACAAATATAGCTGGAACCAAAAGCCGAAAGCGAAGCAAAACCAACTTTTTTTAAACACGAATATCTTGGGGAATTGACGACCAACAAGTTGCTATTAAATTGAGGTTATGTGTTTCAGTTTTCTCAAGTTCTCTTAATTCTTTGAATTTTTCTTGCCATATATTTGAGGTTTTAAAATCAATTAATTCAAGTGAAAATTCATCTATATCAAGAAATTTAAAATAATTCAGATCCATATCTTTTCCATCCATTCCATCCGGACATATAATAAATGAAAACATTGATCCGTATTTTTTTAGTTTATTAAATCGAGATGAAAAATCACCTTTTATGTTACGTATAATTAATGAGCATTTCTAAATTTGAATTATCCATTTATTTACTAATTAATTTTATCATAGGAAAGTATTGGAATGTTGAAGTTTGCAAGTATATCACTTTCAAATATATATGTAGTTGTAACTTAAATCCGAAACTGTTCCGTTCCTCAAACAACTTTAGAATTGTGTGCTGATTTCCTTGGAGACGCATATTAAGCTCATTAAAATGGTTTGTAATGTCCGTAAAAAACCTTTACTTCAACAGCCAGAGTTTGTTATCGAGTTGAAAGTTTTCTCCTATTTCATTAAAAAAAATTTGGATGGCTTCAATCAGAAAAAGGAATCTATTCAAAACTTTTCCCCTACTAAGACAGCCTACCACACTCATAATAGGTCTGTTCCCGAACCTGCAAAAAGTACAGAATCTGTCAGTTGCTTCGAATTACTTAACAGAATTCTGTTCCCGTACTTTTACTGCAGCCGCCATACTCATTTCCCCACCCTGCAGTAAGAAGCAGAAACCTGCAGTAGCTACGAGCTGCTGTAACCTGCTGCAGCTTAGATATTTGAAATATGTCAATGTCAGAACTGTCATTCCCGTGTTAAAACTGCAGAAACCTGCAGAAACATGTTCCTGTACTTTCTGTACTTCATCCCCACCTCTCAGTAAGCAACTTGCAGTAAGTGGCAGAATGCAGAAAGTACGGGAACAAACCTAATGTCAGTCAATTATTTGGCAGATGCTTTTGCCCATAAACTCTCTTCATGAATGACGCAATAAAATGATAAAAGTGGATGGTCAAGCCAGTTTTCATATAATTTTACAAAACCAACATTCTTTCCCATAGGTGCAAGTTCGCAAAGTTCCTCATGTTTCTCTGGAGAATTAATGAATCCGTATCGGGCAACTATTGCCAGCCTAGCAATATTAATATCTGTACTTTCATTGATGGCAAAACTAGTAAGAGTAACGTCACAATTTAGCAAATGATCTTTAACTTGCATATCGATATCATTCGACATATCTAGAATACGTCATTGAACAGTCCTAACTGAAAAAAAGGATTTCATTTATAGGTTTCAGTATATCTTTTTTATTTTTGAAGTCATCAAAAAGTGAATCTGCACTTTTGCTTTTTTTAAAAACTCGCCATCTACACTAGGGAGCACTTGATTACCCTCATTTGAAATTTCGATGTGAGACTTGCTGCAATGACTCTATTCGTACTAAACATTTTTTAAGTTGGTTCTAGTCCGTTATTTCACAGTTCCTAATAATGAAAATGATTGAAAGAAAAAACGGAAACGGGAAATCCAAATTTTTGCATTTTACGTGTTTTGAAAGAGGAGCACTTGAGCACGTGTTTTGAAAGAGGAGCACCCTCATCAGTTTCTTTCAGTTATTTATAACATAAAAGTGCTGTAAAACCAAATTGTTTTATTAAAGTTCATTTTTCTTGTTTTAAGTAGTGATTTTAAGTTTTTTGGGTGCCAGATTAAAAATATGGTTCGTGGTAGAAGTCTAACCCAACAAGAAATGGGCAAAAAACTTGCATTTAAACAAGAAGATTATTCCAACAGGGAAATCGCTATAGGATCAAATCGAGTATAGGATCAAATTCTTGGACAATTAATAATTTTATATAAGATCCCGAAAATTATGGGCAAAATCGAAAGGGCCGCATAGCAAGGCGATAACAGAGCGCGATCGTAGGTCGATTTTACGTCATGCGTCCAACTACTCCTTAACAGTACGAAAAATTAAGGATAAAGCTGGAGTTTCAGAGAGTTGTTGGACACTTGGAAGGATAATTAAGCAATCCCCAAATATTCCCCGTAAAAAACTGCAGAAAAAACCATGCTTGCTTCAACATCATACGGAAGCCAGATTGAGATTTTGTAGAGCTCATCTAAGTTGGAAGAGTGAGTGGGATGTGTGATTTCTTCGGACGAACAAACATTAAATTTGGATAGTCCTGATGGTTTTCAACATTATTTTCATGATATGCGGAAATCGGAGCTGTTCCTATCTCGTCGTCACTCCGCTCTTTGCTCGGCGATGGTGTGGGCGGCCATTTCGTATAAGGGTGCCATCGATCTGAACGTTTTAGCAGGTCGACAGAGCTCGTTGGACTACATCGATCTTTTGGAAGTTCAAAAAATTAATTTTAATGAAAAGTTTGAGGGGCTCAGCTGCATAATTCAACAAGATAACGGGTTAATTCACACACCAAGACGTGTGAAAGCATGGTTTGCTGACAACAATGTGGAAGTTCCAGATTGGCCAGCTTTGTCTCCTGACTTGAACATCCTTGAGAACCTTTGGGGATGGCTTATAAGAAAAATGTATGCAGAAGAAAGGCAGTTTGATCATAGACAAGCCCTAATAATTGCCATTTATAATGCCTTCGAGCTAATACCTGTACACTCATACAAATCACTAGAAAATGGATTGTTTGAAGCTCTTCAAAAAATAGAGGACTAACGAAATATTAATGATACAAAAAAAATTATAAAAAAATTAAATACATTTGTTTTATGGGTTTTTGAATGACCGAGGGTAATCAAGTGCTCCTCGTTCAAAACACGTAAAATGCAAAAAATTGAATTTTCCGTTACCTTTTTTTCTTTCAATCATTTTCATTATTAGGAACTGTGAAATAACGGACTAGAACCAACTTAAAAAGTGTTTGGTACGAATAGAGTCATTGCAGCAAGTCTCACATCGAAATTTCAAATGAGGGTAATCAAGTGCTCCCTAGTGTATGTATAAATGGCTTTCCGCACTTGGGTATTTGCAGGGATACAATAAAACTCGGCTTTGTACTTGACTCATGTTTAACTACGAACTGTTGGATTGAACTCTTTGTTGACCATATTGGATTACATGTTTTTTTATATGTTCTAATTTTTCATCTTTGTTGCTCAATGAATTTTTGTGCTTTGTTTGGAAATGAAGTTAAATATTATATGTTCTTGCAGTTACAGATTCGTAACATAAGCTTCATCCAGCACTATGACCATCTACTTTTGATTTTTACGTTTCTTTTACGTATGTTTCCTCCCATGAACATGAGAGATTTTGTATAAATTGGTGTTGTATGGTTGTATAAATTTTAATAATTTTATATTAATTGTTATTCAGTTAATATAAATTTTAAGTTGGTACTTACTAAATTCCAAAATTAATGAAAAAATGGCACAATGATTTTGATTTAAATGAATTACTGTAAAATCAAACAGGCGCGCACAATTCAAATATTAATTTGTTTTGAGACTGTTCTAAAAATTAAAAAAACCTATAACTTCTTTATTTCATACAAAATGTATTCTTAATCATTTTATATATTGGAATAATTACAAATCAGCTTCCAATGAGTTATTGTTTTAAAAATTATAGTTCACTCGTTCGTAAATTGCGCAACACAGAAAAAACTTATAGTAAATTCAAAACAATGCGCTAGAGGCGCTGTTTTTAGGTAGCACTCCACTCGCTTTTTAAAATAAAATAAAAATCCTGGGTTCTTTGGTATGGCGCCGCTCTCGTTAAAATTAAGAATTAAGGATCAGTGACAAGGCCGGCATACAATTTTTGCTAATTCGTAAAAAATCATAAAAATTTACAAAAAATATGCAAAAAGGAAAAAAGGATTGGGTAACTGAAAATATGGTTGCGGGTAAGTGTATTACCCGCGGGTAGGGGGTTGCCTATCACTGGTCTAGAAGATTAATAAATTGTACAATAATTTTTTTTTTATTTTTTTTTGTTGCATAGTTTCCGCCTCCCATACAAAATGCTGGAACACTGCAAAAATTATGAAAAAATTGGCGGGCGTGATATCTCGACTTTGGATCATCTAAAAAAAATTTACTGCAAATTAGACACGTGAAATTTGGGAATGACTTTTTGAGAAAATAGTTAATAGATAGTTAAAGTTAAAGTTAAAAAAAAGTCTACACTTTTCACTCTAAAGAAAGATGTAAATTTTTTTTCAGACACCTTATCAGAAAAATGGCTCGATGTTCCCTAAAAAACACGGGTCTACCCAGTGCACGGGAAAGATGTGAAACATCTTTGGCGAAAGGCCAAGTGGAAACGCAGCTCTGGAACTCTTTTATCACACGGATATTCGGAAGTTCGCTGGAATTTTCTAACATAGTTTGCTCCCGATGTAAGAAAATTCCAGCAAAGTTCAGAATAGGCCTGAAAATAAATAAATTCATTCAAATTAACAAAAAATTAGTTGCATTAGTTGCGTATTATTGTGCTACAAAATAAAGACATTTGTTAATACAATAAAAACTTTTTAAAATTTTAACTTATTCATACAAATATATTTAGTTCAGGCTTACAAAGGCTTATAAATTCACGCAGAAGATTATATCTACCAGTTTCGTCCATTGTAGACCATAGGTGTTGATAGCCGAATGGGTAAAATGCAGGATCGGCGGCAAAGAGGGGGTCGTGGGTTCGACGCGCAATGGCGGCGTTTAAACTTTTTTTTATAAATATTTGAAAGATTACAACAGAGGAGGTAAATAATAATGGATTTGTACTTTTTTGGGATCATTAAAATCGAATTCGAAATATCTACTAACCTTGAAAATGTCAATCTATTGTTTCGTTGTAAAAAATTTCGACTGCAGCGATCATCATACTAACCCAAGCATAGCTTCGTTCTCGGGGGCTGCGCAAACTATGATAATTTTTGTTCCTTTGTACACAGCTACATAGACAATAGAATCGTTACACGAAAAAATGCAGAACAGTCAGTTTATCGTGTAATTCTTTTAACATACACAAACTGGTTTGTTAAGTGGAAAAGTGTTAGCCCGTGTAACTGCGGCCTGTTGCAAACCGTTTTTAATATCAAATACCTTTCCTGAGGTGAAGTTTCCACTTTTAACGATGAACTTCTTCTTGGAAATCATATTATAGATCATGTATAGCAGAAGTCCGGTCATCCCGTATCTGACTAATTTGTAGAGGAGGCCCTCAAACACCTTCTCATAGTCGATCAAGCATGCTCCGGTACACTGGCCTTTCATTAAGTTCCAGTGTATGTCTGATACCAGTTTCGACGCGGCATGAATAGTATCATGTCCGAATTGGTTATCGGGAATTATTTTCTTTCCTCAACCCATTTGGATAATGATCTAATAGCTGTGTTCCAAAATTCGAGCAAAGTGCTCGCAAGCAGTTGGCTTTTTCTCTCTACTCATGCCATTGTTGAGAAGTAGGAACGAGTACGCCAACTGCTTGCGAGCACTTTGCTCGAATTTTGGAACACAGCTATTAATTACTGATTCAAAAACGTTACTGATATTCGGAAGCAGACTTATTGACCGAAGATTACCAGGGTTACTTTTATCTTTACCCTTCTTGGGTATTGGATACACCACTGCCGCCTTCCAGTGGCGTGGAAAGTGGGCGTTGTTTAACGCATTGTTAAACAGAGTGGTGTATATGTCTATAGCCACCAGGGGCAAATGTTTTAAAACGATGTTTGGAATACCATCTACCCCAGACGACTTCTTATTGTTTAGACGACGAAATGTTAGCAGGAGATCGATTTTTGTAGTGAGAAGAGGATTTGCTTGCGCCTCAGGAATATTGTTCGCTGGGCAGTCTTCACTGAACTCGATGATTCTTCGGTTCTCAGATTTCCAAACCTCGATCTCTCTAGTTAATCTGAAGTGGTTCAGCAGGGCCCTATTTTCAAGGTCAAAATTCGGTCGAACACAAGTGTTCACCGAATAAATTCCCTGATAGTAGGCCCCCACTAGATCCATCTTCTCTTACTCGTCCGCTATACAATAAGTATCGTCTGAATGACTGGTTTATTCAGGATCTATGTTCACAGACCTCAGCAGTTCCTGGTTAGCCAGGGTCCTGGGGATACGCAACTTGTCCAACCGATTATGTGTTTTACTCCTAAAGATTTTATTTATCTGTGGGAACATGCTCGCGCTATTGGATTGTATAACACGAATCTTTTTGTTCCAGTACAGATTCACAGACTGTGAGAACTGTTGTTTTAGGAGTTGTTGGAGGTTTTTCATAACCGATTTAAGGGTTATAATCTCCGGACTCTGTCTATTTTGGAACTGGCGGTGTAGGGATTTCAGTCTCGTTAGTACTCTACTTTTGTGTTTTTGTGGTGCGTCGATGGGAGCGTTCTTGTAACAGTCTGAACTGTTATTGTTCTTCGTCCATGGTATGGTTTTGTCCATAGTCTGTACTGCCCTTTCCATAGCCTTCTCCGATTTTGGCCAGTGCATCTTCCGGTAGGCAAAAGGATGCACTTCGCAATATTCGAGAAGTTCCATGGAGTCGTCAGGGACTTGTACTGTTATTTCCAGTCCTTGGTGGTCGCTGTCGTACGGCACTGTCGTTAGAGAGTTTGTAACGTTTGTGTTTACCACTAGTAGGCCCATCCGAGAGTCTATCAGGCATATATCCAGAAAAGAACCGCCGTTTGGGTATGATGGCATATCAGCAGCGTAAAGATTTACTTTTTGCGGTATTCTATTCTGGACCAACCAGTCATTCAATTGGTTGCCCTTGGTGTTAACCGTTTGATTTCGCCATGCCGCATGGCGTGCGTTTAAATCTCCGGCCAATAAGTAAAAATGTTGCTCCGACTCCAGTTGGAGAGTTTGAAAAAGCGAGCTCATTTCCTCTATAAATAGCCTGGATTGGGAGGTTTGGGGTACGTACGCGGCAATTATGTACAACCTTCTGCCACTAGACAGAGGGAGGTATATAACGCACGCTTCTAACACCCGAAACTTTGCGATGTCCCTGCTATTCATGATCTTGTGTTTAAGGGTGGTCTTTACTAATATTACTAGACCCTACCTTGTGTGGCATTAGGTCTATCGCGCCAAATTACCACATAATTTTTGTAATCCACTTTGTGTTTTTCGCTTAGTTTAGTTTCACTAGCAAGAAGCACATCAGGATCTTGGTTTTGCAACAGTTAGTAAATTCGCCCTTCTCTCGTTTCTTATCAACGAGTTGACATTCACCGCAATGACCTTGATCGTGTCCTCCCTGTGTAAAACCATTAGACAGCTTACCCAGAGATGGTTTCTGTCGTAAAGAGAGCCGAGTATACTAGGTCTAAACGGACCGTTTGCTGTTAGTTGTTTTTGTAGCTGAGTGATTTGCCCTTGTATGGATAAGAGTACTGCTTTCAGCTCACTGTCCCCAGAACTTGCTGCAGGCGCAGCTTTTAGGACTTGCTGTTTGGTTGTCTGGGCTCCATTCGCCATTTGGGCTAACGACATTCCAGGTACAACGAAATTTTAATACATTTGCCTCTTACGGTTTTGTTGGACCTCTAGCTGCTCTTTACGCGCCTTATGGCGTTGCTTAAACTCTGCATATTTAGAGCATCCTCTATAGTTAGCAGGATGTCCATTGGATCTGCAGAGCACGCAGAACAACTTGTTTTTGTCGAAAACATTTTCCTTTCCAAGAGGGCATTCGCCTTGTGTGTGGTTTTTATCGCATTTCACACATCTAAAAGCCATTTGGCAGTTAGCTGCGGCATGTCTAAACCTTTGGCAGCGCATACATTGCAGGATGTCTGCTTTTTTATTTATTTTCTCCCAAGTTACCACATGGAAGTTGAGATACTTTATATTTTTTAAGTTATCCAACCGACTTTCGGGGGTAAATTGGACCAAGAATATGGGGAGCTATCTCTCAGTATTACACGAATAGGTGGTAGGTACTAAACTTTTTTACCACGGAAAATTTTAAATTATCTACCGCGAGAGACTGGAGTTCGTTCAAAAGCTCCTGAGTATCAGAATCAGGGTCGAGACCTTTCAAAAGGACACTTTGTGTTTTTTCACTTCTAGCAGTGTAAGTAAAGAATTGGGTTATCGTCCTTTCTAAATTACTTATAATTTTTTTAAAATCTTCCATATTGTTTAAGACTAAAGCCTGCTTCATTCCGCTAAATCTTTTTATATAAAAATTAGTATGCTTAAATACTTGCTTAGCTAGCCTAATTGTATCCGCTGGTTGCTGATGAAATATATTAATAGGTGGTACCTAATCTTTTTTTTGTTGTTTATGCTGCTGCTGGGGTTGTTGTTGTTGTTTTTGCTGCGGCGCTTGCTGTTTGGGTTTTTGTTGTTGTTGTTGCTGCTGGTTTACTCCAGCTTTCGGCTTTGGTAGCCTAGGCCAGCTCTTTAAAGCTATTGCCCAGGCCTTTATATTTGCCTGGGATGGAATCGTAGTATGATGACTCTTCATCGGTATCAGTCATCACTACGGTACATGTAGCCGTTGTTCCAGACCCAGACGCTGTTGGACTTTTTTTTTGCGTGCTCCTGCTGGCTTTCGTCCGCTGCATTAGATTGGGCATGATCTTGATTTTTCGACGCCGTTTGTTTACACTACGCCGTTATATGTTATTTGTTTCGCCACCACTACTTAAAATTTGGTGGCTTCTTGGCCCTTGTCTTTATTTTGTTTTATAATTTTGCCAGTGGCACCTTTAATTCTAACTATTTGAGACATACCACTTCCGTGTACATGCTTTACACTAGGTCTCTTTTCCTCTATTTCGTTAATATTTTTTTTCTTGATTCTCAAAATTTTATCTATTTATCACTACTTTCTTAAAAAACTTTATATCACACACTTGATTTAAATAATCACTAAATACACGACTTTTGCAGGTCTAAACGCACAGTCTGTCTGCTGTTGGCAAGAGTACAGGCCAGATTCGACGAGAGTGGGGCTATCAACGTCTTTGGGATGCGATAGACTAAACCGGTAGTAATAGCCTTCTGCTTGAATTTATAAGCCTTTGCAAGCGTGAACTAAATATATTTGTATGAATAAAATAAAATTTTAAAAAGTTTTTGTTGCTTATTGTTCTAACAAATGTCTTTATTTTGTAGCACAATAATACGCTACTAATGCAACTAATTTTTGTTCGTTTGAAGCTTTGAAATATAAAAGACTAGCTGGGACCCGGTGCGCCTATGCTGCTCCCATAAGCCAATAGTATCTAGTAATCAGGTGATATGAATTTTAGTATACAGTAGGAGAGTTTATATTTTGAGTTATCACGCCCGCCAATGTTTCGAGTTGAATGAGTTTAAAGTTTCAAATTAAGGTTTTTGTTATACAAAACTTAAAAAGTTATAAAATTATCTTGTTAATGTTTAATATAACTAACAACAAGTAAAAAGAAAAAAAACGTTCTTAAAGACTAAATGTAGACAATTGTGAAAAAAAAATTTTCGAGAAAAATTTTTTTGGAGACGGTACGAGGGCCTTAATGGCTAGGTATGGTGCAGTTGTTACTCCATATGTGACCGTTGCGAGTTGGTAGCATCGGACACGCTCATTCTCGTTCTCTTGCCACAAGATGAGTTGGTATTTCCTGTCAGTCGGTTCAACTATCTAGTATCTGTCGATATATTTTTTCAATATCGGCCGTGAAAACGAACCTTGGTAGCCGAAAACGTAGTAGAACGGAGAAGAGCTCATTTTGACTTTTGGGTCTAGTATGTAACACGATTTCCCAGACGATGTCCGTGCAGAGGCATCAAACACCACACGTAATTTTGTAGTGGTGCTTTCCGGTTTCAAAACGCAATGGTGGGGCAAAAAATAATGTGGTTGTCTTTCTGGCATGATGACTTCTTCCACGTGTCCATGATCCCGATATTCTCTCATGAAGTCGACATACTGATTTTTGAGTTCGCGTTGGCTTCGAAATTTTCGTTCTATGGCGCGTAACCTGGCGAGAGTAGTAGAGCAATGTCACTCCGGCGCCACTCTCAGGTGGCGCCGTAGTGACATAGGATTTTGGGGGGTCTGAAAGCTCTTCGTATACGTGTACGAGGTGTTTTAGGTTTGCGTCTTGGATAAGGTGGCGCAGTAGTGACATGGGATTTGGAGTGAAAGCTCTTCGTGTACGTGTATGAGGTGTTTTAGGTATGTGTCTTGGATAAGGTGGCTTCATGCCTCCATAGGATTTGGGATGAGGTGGGTCTGAAAGCTCTTCGTGTACGTGTATGAGGTGTTTAAGGTTTGTGTCTTGGATGGAGGTGATCCTGGAGTGGGTCCTGGGGTTCCTCTGGGGTGATCCTGGGGTGGTGTGGGCTTGGGTGAAAGCTCTTTGCCTACATACATGAGGTGTTTTAGGATTGTGTGTGCGGGTCTTGGATAAGGTGGCCCCGATGAGGTGTTTAAGATTTCCACTAAGAATTAAAAAAGGCTTTAAGCATGGAGACGTCACTAACGGTTGCATATTTTTAGGAGCAAACAAATTCAACATATTTTTCTATTTTTTAAGTATGAATTAAAAAAGGCTTTCCGCAGGATCTCGGGTTAAACTTCGCTGTGTGAGGGAACAATTAGTGGAATTAAATTAAGCGGTGTGGGAGGATTTAAGCTTTGGTGGGACTTATGACGCATCAAACATGAATTGTTACTGTGAACCAGCCATTCCCAAGTGAAGTGTTGAGTGGAAAAACACATGAACGTAATCTTACAGCTTGGAGGTGGGCTGAAGGCGGTGCATACTGCAATCATTTTCAGCAGTATGACTATAAAACAAAATAACAGTGAAGAGTTTTCATTACTATGTATACTTTTCCAGTCAGTA
Source organism: Thereva nobilitata (assembly GCA_963855945.1). Taxonomy (NCBI): domain Eukaryota; kingdom Metazoa; phylum Arthropoda; class Insecta; order Diptera; family Therevidae; genus Thereva; species Thereva nobilitata. Next base: position 150,763,070 of record OY979694.1, read on the forward strand.
TACCAAATTAGATTGATGGCAAGAGCCGAACATTCTGCATCGGCTTCGGCCTAAAACTGACCTTCGGTCGGCCATTAGTGATAAGACGTCACCTGTCGCAAAAATTTGTCAATGCTTGCGCTTCTCAGGCTTTGAACCCGGGATCGGTAGCTTAAGGGGCCTGTTTCGAGGCTTCTGGGTGTTGTTGTTTAATTTGGGTATGCATGCGCTGAGCCAGCGATCGAGCGATCTAAAAATAGAATTTTCTTATTTTTCTTTCGATCATGCTACGTGTGTGTGTGTGTGCGTGTGTGAATGGAAATAGCGACATGTTTTATGCTGCGATCGGTTTTATGTCGGAACAACGGCGAAATATTTTTTTAGATTGAAAATAAATACCTTTAATTCAGAATTTTCTGTGATTTTTCGCAGCAACAGCAACATCAGCAAAAACAAGTAAAAACAAAAAACTTTTTAGGCCAAAACAACAGATCTTCGCAAATGCCGATTCTAATTTCGGTCGAGTGCTGGTTTGAATGAACGGTGATTAATTTGAGCTGCTGATAAGAACAACGCTTGACAATAATACTTCACTAGCACCGCTAGTGCCATTTGTTTCTGTTTTTTTGTACGATAAATTTATACCCAAGGTTTATGATCACCTGGTAAGGAGCTGGAGGGCATTTTAAGTAAAAGAAAAGTTCTGTGTGTGTATGTGAATGGAATAGCGATATGTTTTATGTTGCGATCGGTTTTATGTCGGAATCATGGCGAAATATTTTTGAGATTGAGGAATAACCTATTTATAATTATAATAGTTTTCTATTATCATTTATATCTATCGATTATTCATTGACACAGCCAAACAGACAGACAGACAAACAGACCGGTCTATCTCTGTCTGTCTGGTCTGTCAACAGACCTGTCTGTCTGTTTGTCTGTCTGCCTGTCTGTTCGCCTCGGTGTCTGTCTGTCTGTCTGGTTTGTATTTCCTGCCTGGCCTATATAACTGTCTACCTATATATCTGGTTTGCAGAAAGAAAAGTTGTGTATGTGTGTTATAGAAAGGATAGGTTTGTACAAATAAAACTATGCTTAGCGTGTATAAAATTTATTTAATTAGAAAATAGTCTGTCTGTTTTTCTGTCTGGTCTGTGCCTGGTTTGTATTTTCTGGCTGGCCTGCAGCTCGGAGTTGTTCACCCTTTTAACCGCAAAATCATATAAATACTCGAAATAGTGAAACGTGCATGATTAGGTCTGAAGATGATCGCCTTAAAAGAACGAGCAAATCCTTATTTTTCACAATTCGTAGCTATAAGCCTGTGAGTAAACAGCAGCAAAGAAAAAGTGAAAAGTGAAAATTACAAGTGAATAATGTGGATGTGCTACGCAGCTGGATCTTGGCCAAAAGCTGGGATTTGGAAAATGCAATTAGGCGAATTGAACATCAACTGAATGATTTTCAACATGATGCACTTCTTTGTCAAAAGAAAGATTTGAAAGATTTTCTCCCCGACAATCTGAAATTAAAATACCAGGTGCGGCATACAGAAAATAATTCTAATTTGCATGACTTCATTAAATGTATCGGTTGCAGTTTAGGCGATGAACTTCGCGACTACGTATATTTCGATATTCCTCTTACTAAAGAAAAAGATCTAGAAAAGCTAGGAGTGAAAGAGCCAGAATGTAAAAAGCTTCTTTAAAATTACATGAAAGCACGTGGACGAAGATAGCATTCCATTGCAAACTTAGATTTCATCGATGTGGATATAGATTAAAATTGGTATACTGTACCCAGTTAAGGTAGCGCGTGGGAAGAATATCATAAATAGTATTATCTATATATATAAAAATGAATGCCGTGCGTTAGTCTCGCAAAAACTCGAAAATGGCTCGACCGATTTCAATATTTTATTTTTTGTTTTTTTCGCCTCAATACAGGGGTGTTTTTAGAAAAAAAACCATTTCAAAAAACCAAAAGGAACAGCTGCAAAACCAAAAAAATTGGTAATTTTGGGATTTTTCACCTCACATTAGTTTCAATAGTTTCATGGTCTACCTATATATTGTTTGACAGCTGCTTAAATGTGAAATTGTCATTAAATTAAATCGGTAATTTCTCAAAAACCCCAATTTAATGACAATTTCACATTTACGCAGCTGTCAAACAATATATGAGTAGGCCATGAAGCTATTAAAACTAATCTGCAGTGAAAACTCCCAAAATGACAAATTTTTTAGATTTTTCAGTAGTTCCTTTGGGATTTTCTTATTTTTTTTAAACCACCCCTGTATTGAGGCCAGCCATTTTCGAGTTTTTGTGAGACTAACGCACGGCAATTGATTTTTATATAGATAATTGAAAATTACACTTAAACATTATCTTATTAACATCTTTAAGGTGCAAGATTATATTCTCCATCATTCTCATCTGGATTACCTTCAACATTTGTAGTATTTGTGAACATTGGGAAACTAAAATATTAGCATCCATTGTTCTTTATATACTTCCACCGAAAAATGCGTAAAAGCTTTTAATTGGTGCGATTAAATAAAGTGTTAATAAGAAAATATATAAATGTCGAGTTTTTGCATTATGCCTCAGATTGCGGTACACCTTGAAAACGGTCAACGTGTATATTTCACTGAAGAAAATGCTCTCCAACGAGCTTTAAAGCCACCAAAAACTACACTTACTGAATTTTCACACTGTGCCAAAAACCTGATACTTTCGGACAATTCGCAACAACATTGTTATATACCGACGTCCCTCGCTATTATACATGGAACAAATCAGGTAAAAAATGGAAGCCACGTAGACAAGGCGAACCACATCCAACTATAGCACGCGTATTGAAAGCAAAGACATTGGGACGACTTTACACAGTACATCCAAAACAACGTGAATATTTCTTTTTGCGTTTGTTGTTGCTGAATATTCCAGGACCAACGTCTTTCGAATTTTTACCAACAGTCAATGGTCAAATATTCAATACATTTCAAGATGCATGTCGCGAGTTGCAATTGCTGGAAGACGACAATCATAGGAATCTGACACTTACTGATGCAGCATATGATCCACGCAGAATAACATTCGTCAACTGTTCACAATTATGAATAATCAGAACCATCGGTTTTCTGGGAAAAATACAAGAACGGCATGACTGAAGACATACTTCGCAGAATTCAACAAACAAACCAATATCCAAACTCTCGAACTTTTATAGGAATAATTGGTTTTTCGTTAATGGTTATAAATATTTGTTGAAGAGTTGAATTTGGATTGAATGAGATTTGGATTAATTTTAAATGTATTAAGGTTGGGTGCAGCGAGTCGGAAAGGCATCATCTTTGTTTATTTACGCGCCGGAAAACAAAACCAAAAACATAGTTTACCAGCAAGTTTTGTAAAAGAATACATACATAGATAATTTTGGTCACACTTAATATGAAAGCATATTGAATCTAATGTCTCCAAATTTTACAGAAATAGTGTATTGGTTCTTTCCTTAGATATTGCCATTAGTTTGATTTTCAATATTTGCATTAATTTCACATGTTTTGACGAACAAAATTTCGCAATATAACAGAAAATAAAAGTTAGTTTTTTGGCATTGCTTTTTCCAAATATAAAATATTTGTTTAATTTTTCGATTTTGTTTTATTGTTCTCGAAAAATTTTGTTATTGAAGACTTCTAGATTTAAATTAAAGAAAGCTTTAGAAAATGGCCCTCGATTTTCGAGTGCTTGATGCTGCTATTTGCATTAATTTTAAATCTTTTAACGTTCATGGTTTTAACAGAATACACAGGCAATTTTGGATAGTCCAAATAAATGTATTTTGAATCTAATGACTCCAACTTTTATAGGAGTAGTTGGTTTTTCGTTAATGGTTAAGAAGAGTTGAATTTTGAAGGTTTGGATTGATTTTAAATGTTTAAACGCTGGGTACAGCGAGGCACACCGGGTCCCAGCTATCCAAAATACAGAAAGTAAGTGGTTCATTGAGATACTTCATCTGTGTATGAAAATTCATATATCGAAAAATACCGTGTCAATGGATGGTTTTTATTGTCTCGATCAAAATGCCAGATCCCTAATAGTTTCACATTTTGTTATTTGGAATCAAAAATACCAAAAAATTGTCCTTTTCAAACTTTCCTACTGTATATTAAAATTCACATCACCTGATTACTACTATTGGCTTATGGGAGCAGCATAGGCGCGCCGGGTCCCAACTAGTAAGAAATAAAAGAATTTTATAACGTTTAAAAATTTGTTTTATTTAAAAAATCTCGTATTACAAATATATTTTTCAGAGCACATCGGCCTTGGTGTATTATACAAGCTAATCCATTATGCTGTTGTTGTTGTTCCTCTTCCACATCTTTATTAATACTTTCCCATCAGGTATGTTCATTGAGCTGTCTGATTACTGGGGCTGGTTGATTTTGTTTGTTTATTCAATAATATTAAGACTTCTCAATCGATTTACAATTTCAATTACTCTTTTCCCAATATTCATTTTTATTAGCAATCTCAATTCGTCCACTAGCACTAGGGATCATTTTCATCCCCATCGCGGCTATTGGAACCCTCGTAATTATTAGAGTTTTGGGAATCCGAGCAGTAGATCTAGATATACAAGAGCGGTTCTGGGACCCCCTTATATTTACCTTTCCCGCTCCCCCTCAGATACCCTCACTTTGAGCTTTCTATGTATGCGTGTGCAACTCACACACACAGCCATACCCACACATACATCCATACCCACACGCCCACCCATACCCACACGCACACCCTCACACACAACGGGGGGGAGGAGCGACACACACGCCTTCTATGGAAAACACCCCCTCATATTTACCTCCCCGCCCGATCTATACATAACACACACCCCACCTTGTATGGTATACCCCTTCATATTTACCTTCCCTCGCAGGCATACCCCTTCATATTTACCTTCCCCCCACGCTGAACGAGCGCAAAGCTTCCCGCCCAAAGCTTTCTACCCCTTATATTTACCTACCCGCCCGATCTATACATAACACACACACCACCTTGTATGGCATACCCCTTTATATTTACACCCTCAGACACAGGGCATACCTCTTCATATTTACTTTCGCCCCAGGCATACCCCTTTTCTGGTTTGTTTATACGGTTACCGTGGCGCCACACACACCCTCACACACATGGCATCGCTGTTGTGCGCAAAGCTTCCCGCCCAAAGCCTTCTATATTGGAGATTTGAAATCCTATTGTTTATACGGTTATCGAGGCGCTGAACGATCCCGCCCGATCGATCTATGCATCACACATCACCTTGTATGGCACACCCCTTCATATTTACCTCCCCCCATGTCTTACGCTGTTGTGCGCAAAGCTTCCCGCCCAAAGCCTTCTATATTGGAGATTTGAAATCCTATGGTTTATACGGTTATCGAGGCGCTGCTGAACGAGCGATCTAAAAATAGAATATTTATCTTTCTTTCGGTCAATATGAGTGTGTGTGTGCATGTGTCTCTTCTTCTCAACTTCTCGTAGGCAGAGATACCTCCCCGCCGATCTATGCATAACACACACCACCTATATTCTATATTTACAAGCAATGCTTTAGAAAATTTGGTTCTCAAAATTTCCTCTCAATAGAACTTCTTGTATATTATTTTCAGTTCCCCACATGCGCTTTACTTTACCTTCCCACACATACCACCTTGCATGGAGATTTGAATTCCTTTTCATAGGGAAATCAGCGCTCAATATTTTTCTACATCATGGTTTGTAAATATTTGTTCCCGCTCGATCTATAGAAACTTCAACCGGATGAGTACAGATGTGTACACCCTTCACATCTGCCTTCCCCGATCCCCACAGATACCAGCAATATATTTCGCAAAATCAGCTTTTATCGAGGCTTTCTGGATTTGTTTATAAAAGCGCTGAACATGCCATCTAAGAATATAATTTTTATCTTTCTTTCGACCAATATGAGTGTGTGTATATGTGAATGGAATAAGCAGATATCGACGTAGATGAATATGAGGTCACTGGGTGACGTAACATTTCCTCTCAATATTCGTGACGTCACATTTCCTCTACGATATTCGAAGCTGTCGGTCTCTTCTACATTACCTTCTTTCTGTATACCGTGAGAATATCTATCGTTCTTTCGGCCAATATGAGTGTGTGTTATGAATGGAATAAGCAGATATCGCCTTTTAATGGAGGTGTTTTTTCATCCACCTGTTCAAGTGACGTCACAGCCAGTGCAATGATGTTGATGATGACGTCATGGTTGTTGTTGTTGTATGGCTGAATGGGGGGCGGGTGGTGGTACGAGGTGAGGGGTACGGGGTACGGGTACGGGTACGGAGTACGGGTGTGGAGTACGGTTGCGGAGTACAGGTCGGTTAGCCAGACGTCACGTGATAAGACGTCACCTGTCGCGAGAATTTGATAATGCTGCAAGTGTTGTGAAATTAAAAAGTCAAAGTTGTGCTGCTTGGGCTTTGCTGGGATTTGAACCTGGGGGATCGGTAGATTAAGAGACTTGTATCGCAGCCTTCAGGCTATCGAAGCTTCTACCTGTTCTTATTTAATTTGTGTATACAAGCGCTGGGCAATCTAAAAATAGAATTTTTATTTTCCTTCGACCATGCTGCCCGTGGCTCTGATAAAAATTTTACCTAGCAGAATGTCTTAACAAAACAAACCACAACAAGAACTCGGTCCAGCCTCAACATCTGTTTTCATTCTTTACGGCAACAACAACAACAGCAAAAACAAGTCAAAACAAAAAAAAATTTACAACAAAACAACAGGCCTTCGCAAATGTTGATTCTAATTTCGGCTGAGCGCAGGTTTGAATGACTAGTGATTAATTTGAGCTGCTGATAAGAACAGCGCTTGAAAAATAATACCTTGGTGTCGCGGGTGCCTTTTGTTTTTGTTTTGGGTTTATGCAATTGCAGCATATGCATTATAAATATCTCGGAAGATGAAAATAATTCTGATTCGGGCCATAAAATAGATATAGAATTATTAGATCGATAAATTATCAAGTTTCCAATAAATTCTTATCGCATAATGCTGCAAACATGCTAAGGGCGACGGCGAAACTATTTTCCTCGGCGACTGTCAAAAACGAATAGAACACACGGCTTATATATGAAGGCGCACAATCTGCAGACGACTGCAACGGCGACGCCGCCGAGCGTGGCTACCGAATCTATCTAATTTCTATTTCGTAGCCGTCGCCTGTCAAAGTTGCATGGGTGCTGTGGCATGGGCTTGTGTTGCTATTCTCGTGTGTTCCTGTGGGCGTGTGTAGTACATGCGTCTGTCCAAGATGATTATTCCGGTGTGTGTTTTTAATTTGTGTCGCCGTCGCTCATAGAGTGTGCACACAACAAATTTCGTCGGGCCATTCGCCGTGGTCGAGAAAAATAGTTTCGCCGTCGCCCTTAGCATGTTTACAGCATAACATTAACAATGAGCGAATTTTAATTGTGGATTACTTTTCTAAAATAGGCAAAGATAATTTTGATCTGGTGCAACCTTCAAATGGATTCCTTATCTAATATACATTAAACATATGTATGTAGGTGCAAAATTCCAAAGTCTTCCATGCCGCGAAAGTTTATTGAGATAAACAAAGGGAAGTTAGCTCCATATATTGAAATTGATATGCAGCAAATTTAGTGGACCAGTTTCATAAAAATAAATATTAGTGTTGACCCGGACTTACGCGAGGCAGTACATTTGTCTCTTACACGATGTAAATTGTACTGAGGCCTCAGTTTTTTTAAATGTCCCGGTTCAAAAATAATGTCCTACTTTTATATGAGCGTGTATCGAGATAAATGAAGCGTGGTGTGATTCTAAATTACTTAGTGGAAAGACATTTCTTCCTTCTTTTGCGGCAGTAAAATATCCAATTTAAACTGCGGCGAGGTGAGATTGTAAACACGAACTGGAGAGACATTTCTCACTTCTTTTGCGGCAGTAAAATATCCAATTTAAACTGACCCGTTATCAGATTGCAAATACGAATTGGGTGGAGAGCTGGGATGGCACGTAAAAAACTCAGCCATGTAATCTACATTTCATTTACGTAAATTACATGACGTAAATTACATGAAAAAATCGGAGTTCTCTACATGGATTTTGTAAAAAATGTAAAAGACAAAAGTCAAAGGCAAAGTAAAATAAATGCCCACGAGTTTCTTTGATGTTTCCACCGAAAGTTTGTTTCGGATGTTATTCTGACTGAATGTATTACCGTATTGGAAAAAAGCCGCTCGAGCTGCGCTGTTGATGCCGGAATTTTCAAAAACTTTATCGCAAATTTAGACAGCTCCTCGTGACCTTGTTGAGCAGCATAGTGGGCTTGATTGGTCACTTGTCGCTGCGATTGTTCAATCCGACGGCCAGAATTACCATATGAAGTGACATATTTCATTTTTGAAATTCAAATGGCAATCGAATGACAGTTCGCAATGGATACACAACTCCAAACAAGTAGTTTTTTAGTTCAACATTCATTTTCGAAAATCATAAATTGTCATATTCTCATTCACTTTCGCACACTTCCCACTTTCAACAATCAGACTCTGTCAAATTCGCATTCACTTTCAAGCCGGAGGATTCAACAATAAGGCCCAATGTATGGATGGCAATCATTATGGTACGGAGGGGGGCAGATAGCATGTTACATGAACCGCTAGCATGCAAAACGCTCTTACGGTCATTTTTACTTCTATATTCTTTGCTTTACACAGTTCGTCTGTGCACTAACAATGTAAATTGACCAACGTGATCAATACCATAAATACACTGTTTAGCACAGTCGTGCTATGTATTTTTTGGAGGTTTGGGAGTTTTTTACAAAAACATAGTTATTTACATGGAAATTACGTAATTTACAGTATTTTACGTAAATTACGTCCAAAACTCGAAAATCATGTAAATTTGCCATCCCAGGTGGAGAGACATTTCTTACATTTTTCGAGGGAGTGAGGTTTTGTCCTGAAGAGACAATTCTTACATTTTTCGAGGGAGTGAGGTTTTGTCCTGAAGAGACAATTCTTACATTTTTTGAGGGAGTGAAATTTTGTGCTGGAGAGACAGTTCTTACTTCTTTTGCAGTAACAGAATTTCCAACTTGAAATTAGGTGAGGTGGGATTGCAAAATATAAATATATGGCCACCGACAACTAATTAGAAAAAGTTTCATAAAAATTGCATTTATACAGTTTTTATGTAGGAATCAAATTAAAGAATTCCCACCACCTCCTCTAAATTTTTTTTTAAATATATAATGATTGAAGGAAATCAATAACAATATCATAATGAATTCCTAACAGGATTGCTACATAAAAAATAAAAAATGTATAAATACAATTTATATGAAACTGTTTCTAATTAGTTGTACGTGGCTGTACATTGTGAAGGCATAGATTTCTTACTTACTCTAAGGCAGTTTAATGAATATTAGAATTAAACTTGTAAAGATGCACTTCATTGGTATTTATTTTCTTTCTTTTTTTTAATCTGCTTTTTTGTGTCATTTTGGCATTACAATAGCACCTCGCCTCATTTGAAGTTTGACATTGTACTGGCTCAAAAGAAAAAAGAGGCACCTCTTACAAACTCATTTTATAATCGTGTCCTACCCAACACTAATAAATATAGCCAAAATTTTGATCAGGTGCAAGTCTTTGAAACCGGCAAGGTCGTTCCTTATCTAATATATTAAACACAGGTGGCGTTATTTCATCATTTGCCGTTATTCTGACTTTTTGTTTAGCTAACTGATATTGCACAACAACGTACGAGGGGTGTAAGTGAACTTTTATGATGTTTCTATATTTGTCGGTTTTCCTTAAAATCACGTCTGTGGGCGTATGTCATTTGCAATTGTTTAATAATTGTTTAGGCCTTTAGGAAGCACCTGTGTAAACACAGTGATATAAAATTGAAACATGATTGAACTTGTCTCGGGGTGGTGGGTTGGCAAAATGTTTGCTGTTACTTTTGAGCTTATTCTCAATTTTTATGTGAGGATCACAAAAACAATTGTAAAGAATACAAAGAGGGTTCAATTAGCGAGTAGGAGGAATATCATAAATAGTATTTTAAGAAAATAAAAGAATATTTGTAATGTTTTAAAAAATCTGTTTTATTTAAAAACCACTTATTATAATAAATTTTTCAAAGCACATCGACTTTTTGGAGTATTATAAGCTAATCCATTTTGTTGTTGTTGTTAGATTCCGGCATCCGTCCTCTTCTAGATCTTTATTAATGCTCTTCATCAAGTATGTTCACTGAGCTGTCTGATTTGATACTGGGCTGGTTGATTTTGTTTGTTTATTCAATAATCCCATGCTCTCGTAACTCCTCAATAATTGACACTATTTCATTAGTATGACTTCATTTCCGGCTTGTTGTGATCCTACCAATATGCGGAGCCGATCAACTAGTTCATTGGGGTCATCCCAATAGATATAATCAATATTGTCGTTTAGAATTCGCATTATACCCTTACCGGTATGCGGAGTGCGAATCAACTTTTTTATTATCTTTTTATATTTATAGCTTTTTGTTCCTTTTACTTGCTGGTTTTCCTTAAAATCACGTTTGTGGCGCATGTGTCGTTTAGGATTGTTCGATAATTGTCCAAGTCTTGTTTTGAGTAACCCTTGGGACGTTTCATAAAAATTAATGCAGCTAAGCCTTCAGTTATCTTATATTGCTTGCCGTTTATAAGAAAGATTTCTTTATCAACTTTTAATCTCGAATTACCAATATTCCATGCATTGTTATAATAGTACACTCCATAAGTTTTATCAAGTTCTGTACTGTCATTTTCAAGTAGTTCTTTATATTTGCTTAGTATCTGGTCTGGAGACTCTAATATCGGCGAATTATGTTCTCTCAATGTTGATGGATGTATAGGTGTGGCAAATTCATCATCATCAGCTTCTCCATCATCAGCATCTCTCAATAGAGAATAATCCCTAAGAGGGGTGCTAGTTGGTTCCAGCTTTAAATATTTACGAGCAGGTGGTGTATATGTTTCATCATTCTGAGGTATTTCATCTTCTATCTCTTCTTCTTTTGGCTCAACTTTGGCTGCATCTTTTGATTCCAATTTTGCATCTCTTACTAATTGTTTAAGAGGTTTTGTGATTGGTTTAAAGGTTTCCTCCAGATATGTTGCTTGTTGAAGTCTTCCATCTTTTAAAGCTTTATATTTCTTTCTAATTGAATTTTTGATTTTTACAATGTTCTCAAGCAATTGAATATCCTTTTCATAGCCCATTTTAGCCAAAGGTCCCTTTAACTGATTTATTAACGGTCTGTTCACTGAGCTGTTTGATTTGGTACTGAGCTGTTTGATTTCGCTACAAGTTCACTTATTCAATAATCTCATGCTCTCGTAACTGTTTAAGTATCCAAAATATTTCTTTTCCTTCTCGTTAGCGCTAAGCATCTCAATCGATCAACTAGCTCATTGGAGTCGTATAAGTTTGAATTTTCATCATCATCATCATAATCTTCATCTTCAATGTTTAGTTGGGGGTGTTTGTAGCGGTACTGACGAAAGTTTTCAGTATATTTATTTGAATCTTCAACCATCTTGACTCGTTTTCCTGTGACTTCGTTAATTGATTCTAAATCCGAACTTTGCAAATTTTCATCTTCATTTTCTACAGAAGTATACGATTGTGACTCATCATCTTGGTTTTTACAAGGGTATTGACAAATTTTACCACAGTTTTCACTATTTTTATTTACATCTTCAACAAACTTTGCTCGTTTTGTAAATGGCTCTAAATCTGAGCTCTGATCTGGTTCCAAGAAACGAATTTTTGTTATTATATAGTTCCCCATGATTCTTTTCATATTTATCCAACTGCACTCCCTTAGAGAAAATATTACTAGAACTGTTCTCGCTGTTACCATGTTCGGAAACTGTTTTTGGTGTTTGAATTTGTAAATATTCCCGACCTTTCCTTATTTTCAACATTTTATTTCTAGTGTTTTCTGTGGGACTATGTCTATTATCATCCTCATACTCCATAGCATTATAGATATCTTCATCATTATGAATTAGTGATCTATCATTATCTTCATATTCTCTGCTTCTGGATGCGTGCGTTGATCCTTTTTTGTGCCTAGCAAGACTCTCTCGACGAGTGAATGTCTTGTTACATTCCGTGCACTCAAACATAGTGATCACAAGTTACTGCACTATATCGAGCGAGGTAAGTATTTATATACTGGCGTCGGTGCACCGGTGTTGGTGTGGCGCCAGTGTTGGGGCACCGGTGTTGGTGTTTGGTGCATCGGTGTTGGTGCAGCGGTGTTGGTGTGACGCCAGTGTTGGCGCACCGGTGTTGGTGTTTGGTGCACCGGTGTTGGTGTTGGTGCACCGGTGTTGGTGTGACGCCAGTGTTGGCGCACCTGTGTTGGTGTTGGTGCACCGGTGTTGGTTTTTGGTGCAACGGTGTTGGTGTTTGGTGCACCGGTGTTCGTGTGACGCCAGTGTTGGCGCACCTGTGTTGCTGTTGGTGCACCGGTGTTGGTGTTTGGTGCAACGGTGTTGGTACACCGGTGTTGGTGCGCCGGTGTTGGTGCACCGGTGTTGGTGTTTGGTGCACCGGTGTTGGTGCAGCGGTGTTGGTGTGACGCCAGTGTTGGCGCACCGGTGTTAATGTTTGGTGCACCGGTGGGTGCACCGGTGTTGGTGTGACGCCAGTGTTAGCGCACAGGTGTTGGTGTTTGGTGCACTGGTGTTGGTGCACCGATGTTAGTGTTTGGTGCACCGGTGTTGGTGTGACGCCAATATTGGTGCACCAACTAATACAGTTTTAGTTCAACGCTTGATTTGAATGGACGCTTAAGTTTGCTAACAATTTCATAGGTTGTGGTAATGAGCAGCTATAAAGATTCCACCAAATTGCTTGATGAGCAAGGAGATAAAGGAAACAAAGCAAAAGAAGTAAAGTATCAACTAAATTCCCTATCAATTAAATCAAGACAATCATCATCATCTGAAAGTAAAGATACTTCTTCATCTTCAATACGTTACCAGCAGATGAAAGAAAAGTAATTTCCGAATATTAAAGATGAGTATACCAAAATTTCTCGAAGAATACTCTGGTATTCTGCTAAAAGAGCATAAAGATAGAATTGAAAAACTCTACAGATATGTTCAGCAATATGAAAATGATGGGCGAGTTAATTCCATACATGGGATACATTACAAGAACTGTCCATGGTCGAGTAATATTGCAACCAGTGGACCAGATATGTGTGGATGTTGTTTTGTAGAGCGGAACAAACAGAAAATTCACCGCTTAATCAATTTTTATGTGAGAATGCAAAAGAGGGTTCGATTTATACTAACCCCAGAAGTACACATCACGCATGAGGACGGATGCCTGAATCTAACAAGAACAACAACAAAATGGATTAGCTTATAATACTCCAAAAAGAAGCATCACAACTTTGACTTTTTAATTTCACAACACTTGCAGCATTATCAAATTCTCGCGACAGGTGACGTCTTATCACGTGACGTCTGGCTAACCGACCCGTACTCCGTACCCGTACTCCACACCCGTACTCCGTGCCCGTACCCCGTACCCCGCACCTCGTACCTTCACCCACCCCCCAATCAGCCATACAACAACAACAAACATGACGTCATCATCAACATCATTGCACTGGCTGTGACGTCACTTGAACAGGTGGATTAAAAACATCAACATTAAAAGGCGATATCTGCTTATTCCATTCATACACACACTCATATTGGCCGAAAGAACGATAAATATTCTCACGGTATACAGAAAGAAGGTAATGTTGAAGAGACTGACAGCTTCGAATATCGTAGAGGAAATGTTACGTCACCCAGTGACCTCATATTCATCTACGTCGATATCTGCTTATTCCATTCACATATACACACACTCATATTGGTCGAAAGAAAGATAAAAATTATATTCTTAGATGGCATGTTCAGCGCTTTTATAAACAAATCCAGAAAGCCTCGATAAAAGCTGATTTTGCGAAATATATTGCTGGTATCTGTGGGGATCGGGGAAGGCAGATGTGAAGGGTGTACACATCTGTACTCATCCGGTTGAAGTTTCTATAGATCGAGCGGAAACAAATATTTACAAACCATGATGTAGAAAAATATGAGCGCTGATTTCCCTATGAAAAGGAATTCGAATCGGTGGTATGTGTGGGAAGGTAAAGTAAAGCGCATGTGGGGAACTGAAAATAATATACAAGAAGTTCTATTGAGAGGAAATTTTGAGAACCAAATTTTCGATAGCATTGCTTGTAAATATAGAATATAGGTGGTGTGTGTTATGCATAGATCGGCGGGGAGGTATCTCTGCCTACGAGAAGTTGAGAAGAAGAGACACATGCACACACACACTCATATTGACCGAAAGAAAGATAAATATTCTATTTTTAGATCGCTCGTTCAGCAGCGCCTCGATAACCGTATAAACAATAGGATTTCAAATGTCCAATATAGAAGGCTTTGGGCGGGAAGCTTTGTGCACAACAGCGTAAGACATGGGGGGAGGTAAATATGAAGGGGTGTGCCATACAAGGTGATGTGTGATGCATAGATCTATCGGGCGGGATCGTTCAGCGCCTCGATAACCGTATAAACAATAGGATTTCAAATCTCCAATATAGAAGGCTTTGGGCGGGAAGCTTTGCGCACAACAGCGATGCCATGTGTGTGAGGGTGTGTGTGGCGCCACGGTAACCGTATAAACAAACCAGAAAAGGGGTATGCCTGGGCGAAAGTAAATATGAAGGGGTATGCCCTGTGTCTGAGGGTGTAAATATGAAGGGGTATGCCATACAAGGTGGTGTGTGTGTTATGTATAGATCGGGCGGGTAGGTAAATATAAGGGGTAGAAAGCTTTGGGCGGGAAGCTTTGCGCTCGTCCAGCGGGGGGGGGGGGGGGGGAAGGTAAATATGAAGGGGTATGCCTGCTAGGGAAGGTAAATATGAAGGGTATACCATACAAGGTGGGGTGTGTGTTATGTATAGATCGGGCGGGGAGGTAAATATGAGGGGGTGTTTTCCATAGAAGGCGTGTGTGTGGCTCCTCCCCCAGGTTGTGTGTAAGGGTGTGCGTGTGTGTATGGGTGGGCGTGTGGGTATGGATGTATGTGTGGGTATGGCTGTGTGTGTGAGTTGCACACGCATACACAGAAAGCTCAAAGTGACGGTATCTGAGGGGGGAGCGGGAAAGGTAAATATGGGGGGGTCCCAGAACCGCTCTTGTATATCTACTCGGAGCTCATATAAGATCCTAGAATTGAACTTTTCCAGGACATACAGCTTTTAGAATCAACGGAATCTTCATTCTCCATAGGGTTATAGATATTTGTTTCAACATGTATTAGAGCACGATCATTATTTTCATCTGTTTTATTTATGGTTACTTTGGGAATTTTCATTATTCCTGTTCCTACAGGAGGAGTGCGAATAAGCTTTCTTATAATGTTTCTATATTTTACGCTATTTGTTCCTTTTATTTGCTGGTTTTCTTTAAAATCACGTCTGTAGCATGTATCATTCACAATTGCTTGATAATTGACCATGTCATCTATTGAGTAACCTTGGGGCTTTTTCATAAAAAGTATTTCAGCTAAACCTTCAGTTATCTTATACCGCTTGTCGCCAATAAGAAAGTTTTCTTTATCAACTTTTAAGCTCGAATTGCCAATATTTAACATATCATTATGATATTACACCCCATAAGTTTTATCAATTTTCGTGCTACCATTTTCAAGTAGTTGTTTATATTTGTTTACTATCTGGTCTGGAGACTCCAATTTTTGTTATTTTATAGGCGTTACAAACTCTTCATCCTCATCATCATCAGAATAATCCTTGAGAGGGGTACTAGGTGTCCGCAACTTCTCTTCATCCTCACCATCACCATCATCATCATTAGAATAATCCCTAAGCGGGGTACCAGCTGGCTCCAGTATTAAATTTTTATGCGGTGCAAACGTTTCATCATTTCTCTGCCTTTTCTCTGGTTTAATTTTGCCTACATCCGTTGGCTCACGTTTTACTGATGCTATGAGCCCTTTTAGCGTGCTGGTTATTGGCTTAAAGGTTTCCTCAAACTGGGCCTCTACTTAAATTTGACCAGCCTTGGGAGCTTTATATTTCTTTCGTATTGCATCACGTGTTTTTATAATATCCCCTAAGAGTTTTACATCCATGTTGCTACAGTGACGACTACAGCTACACTTCAAACCAGATATATAGGTAGACAGTTATATAGGGCAGGCAGAAAATCCGAACCAGACAGACAGACAGACAAACAGACAGACAGGTCTGTTGACAGACCAGACAGACAGAGATAGACAGGTCTGTTTGTCTGCCTATCTGTGTCAATGAATAATCGATAGATATAAATGATAAATACCATAGAAAACTATTATAATTATAAATAGATTATTCCTCAATCTCAAAAATATTTCGCCATGATTCCGACATAAAACCGATCGCAACATAAAACATATCGCTATTTCCATTCACATACACACAACTTTTCTTTTACTAAAAATGCCCTCCACGCTCCTTACCAGGTGATCATAAACCTTGGGTATAAATTTATCGTACAAAAAAACAAAAACAAATGGCACTAGCGGTGCTAGTGAGTATTAATGTCAAGCGTTGTTCTTATCAGCAGCTCAAATTAATCACCGTTCATTCAAACCAGCACTCGACCGAAATTAGAATCGGCATTTGCGAAGATCTATTGTTTTGGCCTAAAAAGTTTTTTGTTTTTACTTGTTTTTGCTGATGTTGCCGTTGCTGCGAAAAATCACAGAAAAGTCTGAATTAAAGGTATTTATTTTCAATCTAAAAAAATATTTCGCCGTTGTTCCGACATAAAACCGATCGCAGCATAAAACGGTTAGTAAGACTCCTATGGTATTAAGCACTCTCGCACCAATTGTAATAAATGATGCCGTCTTGGTGTTGTGTTTAATTCTAAATTTAGCTGTTGTAGTCATACGAGCGGAGTTCTTCAAAAAGTTTATGGATGCTTACGTCAACTATGGGTAAGCTCTAGCCTTCTCACACCTGATATGCGAAAAATGCTTGTGATTGCTCTAATTATGCCCCACTTGAGGTATGGTAGCCTAATTTTACCCAAGCTTGATTCGGTGTGTAGGAGAAAAATGGAAGTTGCATTTAATGATTGTCTCCGTTTTGTCTATAGGCTAAGACGACATGATCATATTACTCCATATGCATCCAGCTTACTGGGTCTTACTTTTGAAAACTACCGCTCGTACCACGAATTAAAATTTATTTTTAAGCTTATGAATAAAATGTGTCCTCGTTATTTGTTTGAGAAACTCCGCTTCTTACAATCCAATAGGCAGATTACAATATTGATTCCTAGGTGTAACTCGTTATTTGGCGATCGTTCTTACTTTGTTCACGTTGCGCGTAAATGGAATGCCTTGCCTTGGGGTATTCGGAGTGCGACTTCTAGCCGAACTTTCAGCAAGCTTTTAAAAGATTACTTTAGTTGATCCTTTCTTTTTCACTCTTCTATCTCTTTCTTTCTCTTTTATCTTCTCTTCACATTCTTTTCTCTTTTTCAATCATTAAAATTTTGTATTTTTCCGCTGTTTTTTTGTACAGTTAAGATGTTTAATCTTTGTACTATGCCAATAAATGTTATTATTATTATTATTATTAAAACATGTCGCTATTTCCATTCACACACGCACACACACACGCAGCATGATCGAAAGAAAAATTAGAAAATTCTATTTTTAGATCGCTCGATCGCTGGCTCAGCGCATGCATACACAAATTAAACAGCAACACCCAGCAACAGCTACCGACCCCGGGTTCAAAGCCCGAGCAGCGCAACTTTGACTTTTTTAATTTAGCAACACTTGCAGCATCGACAAATTCTCGCGACAGGTAACGTCTTATCACTAATGGCCGACTGAAGGTCAGTTTTAGGCCGAAGCCGATGCCGAATGTTCTGCTCTTGCCATCAATCTAATCTTGGTATACTGGCTGGAAAATTATACATAATAAAGAAAATTCTTCACTGTTATTTTGTTTTATAGTCATACTGATGAAAATGATTGCAGTATGCACCGCCTTCAGCCCACCTCCAAGCTGTAAGATTACGTTCATGTGTTTTTCCACTCAACACTTCACTTGGGAATTGTTCCCTCTTAGCACTCTAACTAATTGTTCCCTCTTAGCACTCACACCTCACACAGCGAAGTTTAACCCGAGATCCTGCGGAAAGCCTTCTTGATGCAAAAGTTAATAATAGAAAAATATGTTGAATTTGTTTGACCCTAAAAATATGCAACCGTTAGTGGCGTCTCCATGCGGAAAGCCTTTTTCAATTCTTAGTGGAAATGTTAAACACCTCATCGGGGCCACCTAATCCAAGACACGCACACACAAACCTAAAACACCTCATCCATGTAGGCAAAGAGCTTTCACCTAAGGCCACACCACCCCAGGATCACCCCAGAGCAACCCCAGGACAGGATCACCTCCATCCAAGACACAAACCTTAAACACCTCATACACGAAGAGCTTTCAGATCCACCTCATCCCAAATCCTATGGGAGGCATGAAGCCACCTTATCCAAGACACATACCTAAAACACCTCATACACGTACACGAAGAGATTTCACCCCAAATCGCATGTCACTACTGCGCCACCTTATCCAAGACGCAAAACTAAAACACCTCGTACACGTATACGAAGAGCTTTCAGACCCTCCAAAATCCTATGTCACTACGGCGCCACCTGAGAGTGGCGCCGGAGTGACATTGCTCTACTACTGGCGAGCGCCATTTCCTTTGATTCTCCTAACGCGGAAGGATGCTCTGAGAATGGCAAACTGATCACGAAGGGTCACGTGTCATTTCTTTTGGTAGTTTGGTTAAAGTGTGATTCGCATCGTCGCTCTGCTGCCCTTAGGGGTATGACGCTAGTAGTAGGCTGAGTGTCCTCTAAACTCCAGAATTTTTCAACTTGTTGCCTGAGCTTGTCCTCATCCTCGGTACAGATGCCGCAGACAAGATCACCTGAAGAGTTCATGTTGTGAAGTTTTCCGGCAACAATCCAACCAAAAACAGTATTCTGCAGTATGTGCAACTCCTTGCTCATAGTGATTTGACCGACTGTCAAGAGGTGATAGCATATCTCCCTTAAGGCCGACTTTTAGCGGCAGCTAAAAGATCTTCATGGCGCTATTGTGAGGGACGTGCATCGAGACCTAATAAATGCTCTTGAAACTAGGGTCAATTGTCAAATAACGAACCTACGCGCAACTGTAGATGATATTGAACACCGTATTGATGCATTGGAGCGACGTCAACTTGCAGCTGACATTATATTAAATGGTATTCCCAATTCACCCGGGGAAAGTCTGGAGAATATGTTCTCAAAACTGTGCGCTTCGCTAATATAACAGCGCCTGCGATAACAAAAATTTATCGTGTGAAGAACAACAAATCAACCCAGGCAGTAGATGCATCCATAATAATAAAGTGTGTTTCTGGACGGGATAAAAACCTTATATTAAAAGCAGCAGTGACGAAGATTAAAAATTCCCATGCGCACCTGACTTCGCGGGACGTTGGAATCGACTCCTCCAGCAGAATTTTTCTGCATGAAAGCCTTAAGGTAGAAACAGAATGGCACGGCGACCGTGGCGGAGTCCGCCGCTCAGAGAGTTTCCCATACATTTAATTTGTCCGCGCCGCCTGGGGAGAAATTAAATGTATGGGAAACTCTCTGAGCGGCGGACTCCGCCACGGTCGCCGTGCCATTCTGTTTCTACCTTTACGAAGTCAAATTATTATATTTTTAGGAAAGCCTTACGACTACTACGCCAAAAAAAGCTCGCATCTGTTTTCTCCATTGCTGGTCGTGTTCACGTGCGTAAAGAGTTGAATGAGCGATCGGTAATGATCTTTAAATTGGCGGACTTTGATAATTTGTTTGGAGCTCCTGGAGCTGATTGACAATAATCCATTAATTTTTCATAAATTCATTTGAGAGCCAAACAAAATGAACCGGTATTGTCTACTCTACTGTGTACTTAACTCGAGGTGACCACATAACCAGATGAATTCTAGTATAAGTTTAGTGTATTTTTTATTATTAGTTTCTTTTTTAATACTTATAATTGCTAATTTTATTAATGTAGGACTTATTTTATTACCCTTTTTGTTATTACTCTTTGCCCTAATAATCTTTTATGTATTTGCTGATATAGTTTATTTACTTCTAATAAGAAAGTTGATTTTTTTTAAGTTTTATACATATGAAAACTTATGCTGCTGTTTTTGTGTTCACTTATAAATCTAATAATGATTAGCACATATTCTAATGTTCCTTCGTCTGATAACTCAGGGTTTAATTCCCGTATATTGCTTAATTCTATGGCTAAAAGGGGTAATGGTATGAAAGTGTGTCACTTTAATGCTCAGAGTATTCTCCCCAAGATCGATGAGTTTAGGTATATTTTCAATAATATTTCTCTCGATGTAGTCTGTGTTTCCGAGACCTGGTTAAGGAATTATATTCCTGATACCTTAATTATTCTAAAAGGGTTCAAAGTATTTAGAAACGATCGTATTGGCAGGATTGGTGGTGGCGTTGCCATATTTGTAAATAATTCGACTCCTGTTAAATTAGTGGCTCAATCTGACGAGAACTCAGTAATTGAATATATATTTGTTGAGGCTTATTGCAATAATCAAAAATGTCTGCTTGGTACAGTATATAAACCGCCCTCTACATCTAATTTGGGTCCCTTAGAGGCAGTTATTGCGGAAATTGGACACCAGTGCACTCACATAATAATCGGTGGCGATTTTAATGTGAATTATCTTGCTGACTGTTCAACAACTAATCAGTTTAAAGACTTCTTACGGTTCTTTGATTTAGCCGTTGTAAATTCCATTCCGACCCACTTCACGAAAACTTCATCCTCACTTCTGGACCTTTTTATTGTGAATGATCGCAAATCAGTACAATTTAATAACCAAATCTCTCCTCCTTGCTTTTCCAGACATGATTTGATTTTTATAATCTATAATCTTGGTAATCAGGAAAGCAGATCAAGCAGTTTTACCTATCGTGACTTCTATCATGTAAATCATGATTCCTTGTTCGCCGAAGCTGCTGAATTGAACTGGGATTACATTTATTCAATTTTGAATTTAGATGATAAAGTCAATGAATGTTTAGTGAAATACCTCTTCGATAAATTTGTACCATTAAAGAATAGAAACATAATTAATTCTAGCTGCCCCTGGTTTACAACACGTATTGATTACCTAATATTGCAACGCAACTCAGCTTATAAACGATGGAGACGTTTTCGAACCTCTGATTGCTGGGAATTTTATCGCATTTTGCGTAATCGAGTTAACTATGAAATTCGTTATTCCAAAATCAACTATTATCGGAGTAAGCTTAATGTTAAATTACCAGCTAAAAAGCTTTGGAGTAACTTGAGGGACATTGGTGTAGGCAAATCGGAAACCAATGATATAGCCAGGGACCTAAATGAGCTCAATCATGAGTTCGCTCATTCCCTTGGACACATGACATGATGTGAGTCTTAATTACACTTGTCTCACTCATAGCGATCCTTTTCATGGGTTTTCGTTTATTAATATTTCCCAGCAACAAGTATATGTGGCAGTGTTAAATCTTAAATCAAATTCCATCGGGCTTGACGGCATCAATCCTAAATTCATAAAGATGATCTTACCAATAATATTGCCATATCTAACTCATTTATTTAATGCCATAATATGGTCTTCGACTTTCCCCACTAAGTGGAAGCGGGCCAAAATTATCCCAATACCTAAAAAGTCAAGTAAGCAGGACTTTCGTCCTATTTCCATTCTTCCGTTCCTTGCCAAAGTGTTCGAAAAACTCATGCACGAACAGATTTCAGAATACATTGAGGAAAATAATTTTCTATCACCTTATCAATCTGGATTTCGAGCTAAACATAGTTGCAGCTCTGCGCTGCTCAAAATTTCTGAAGATATTCGGCAGGCGATGGTAGACGATAAACTCACTTTGCCATATTATGTTAATAAATAAAATTAAATCTCTTTTTAACTTTTCTAACCATGCCTGTAAACTCATAAAATCTTATCTTACAGACCGCCGACAACGAGTATGCTCGGGTGAGAAAATGTCCGACTTTGCCAATATTTTCAGTGGCGTTCCCAACGAACCATTCTTGGGCCTTTATTCTTTTCAATGTTTATTAATGATCTGACCAGTTGCCGATATCATTTATATGCTGATGACGTGCAGTTATATATTAGTAATCCTAAAGACCAACTTGAAGAAGGTGCTCGCTCGATCTATGAACATAGACTTAAAGAATACTAGACTTTAAATGGGCCGTTGAAAAAGACTTAGATTTCAATCCATCTAAGTCCAATGCAATCGTTTTTAATAAAAATCCACTTGATTTATCCACACTCCCTAAAGTATATCTGAACAACGTAGCATAAAAACCCTGTTAAAAATCTTGGAATTATTTTTAATCAAACTTTAACGTGGAGTAATCATATTAACAGTATTATCTCTAAGATTACGTGACACTTAGGAAATCATCCATATCCGCATCTTACACTCCTGTTGCAACACGTGTTCTCAAAATACTTATAATTCCTGTTTTGATCTATGGATGTGAAATCTTCTGCTCGGTAGACTGCAATATACAGAGGAAATTAAATGTAGCATTTAATTCAGCGATTCGTTATTGTTTTATGCTTAGATGTTTTGATCACACTTCTGCATATGTAAATTCCGTTTTGGGTTGTACCCTTCAAAAGTTCATAGATTTTCGTACAATTATCTTTTTAAAGAAACTGATTTTGTACCATAAGCCTGACTACTTATTTGCAATATTGAATTTTTCGTATTCGCAAAGAACACTGAACTTGCAAATTCCTAATTTTAATCGTAGAATTACTGAAAAGCAATTCTTTATCCACGCCATCAGACTTTGGAACACGTTACCAATTGATATCAAGAGAAACAGCAGCATTCCCAGTTTCCGTAAGCATCTTTTTATACATATCTGTAGATAATTATTATCCAATTTGAGTCCATCTATTTAATTTAGTTTTCTATTTGTAATTTAGTTTTGAATTCGTTTTTTATTTTATTACCTATTATTTTTCCTTTTTTTCTTGTTTTGTTTTTTTTTGTTTTTTTTTCCTACGCAAATTTATAAGTTTGTACTTAATTGTGTAGTTGTATTAAATAAATAAATAAATAAATAAATAAATAAATAAATAAATATCTCCGCTCCTAAGAACAGGTCAATTTGTTTTGGTTTGAAAAATTCTGGATGTGCGAGTTTGATGTTCATCGGAATCGGCCAATTTGTTGAATTAAATGGTATAGCTGGTTGCAATGATGTTATTTCCGGCAATATGTTTGCCTGCACGACTGCTGAGAACCCATTTATTCTGGATTTAATGACACAGGAGACATTACGTTCGGACTTTCCTACTCCAGGTAATATCCCTAGAATGCTGACTTGCCTCGACTGCTCGTCTAAATGCAGCTTCTTTACAAACTTTTCGGTGACGAAGCTAAGTTGGGATCCTGAATCTAAAACTGCTCAGCAGCTGACTTCGGCGCCATGCCTGCCTTTTACTATTAGATTGGCAGTGCCCAAAATGACGTAACTTTCTCGTTGTCTCAATGTCTATACTGCTGACGTGGTTGAATCCGATGGCAAGTTCGGGGCCTTCGATGAATATGATTGTTGTTTTGCGGTGACTGGGGTTGCTTGTGGTTTCGGTCTTGTGGTTGACTTCGAACCGTCAGGATGTAGCAATGTATTGTGCTTTTCGCTGCATTTGGTACATGATCTTAAGCTGCAGCTGCTGGTCGCGTGCCCTTCCCGCCTGCAATTAAGATATAAGTTATTTTTCTTTACCCAGGCACAGCGTTCACCGGGGTTCTTCTTTAGAAACGTGGGGCAAGCATAGATGTGGTGGATTTGTTTGCAAAGCCTGCACTGACTTCCAGATCCTGCTACTGCTGCTAATGTGGTTGTCTTGTATGGTCTCCTTGGTGGAAAGACTGGTTTTCCCCCTAGAACTTCTAAGGACTGGAATCGTGCTTCTAGAACCTCCAGTACTCCTTTCAATGAGTTCAATTCCTTCGGATGGGTGAGGGATTGCTCAAACAATGCATGGGTGGTCTTGTCGAACTTCTTCGTCAATATGTGGACCAGCATAGCGTCCCAGGAATCCATTGGTAGACCCAGATTCTTGAGGCCATGTACGCATTCCTTGGTGCTCGCTATCATGTAGATTTTTTAGCGCTGCACTGGATTCAAATGAAATCGATGGAAGCGCCAGAAATTTGTTTAGTAGCGCTGTAACCAACAGACGCTTGTTGTCATATCGACTGCATAAGATGTCCCAAGCCGAAATGTAGTTTTCTCCTGAGGAAAATTTTGGATTAATGAGTGCTGTTCTCCAGTGAGATTGGTAATTAAATAAAACAATG
Source organism: Thereva nobilitata (assembly GCA_963855945.1). Classification (NCBI taxonomy): domain Eukaryota; kingdom Metazoa; phylum Arthropoda; class Insecta; order Diptera; family Therevidae; genus Thereva; species Thereva nobilitata. The sequence goes on from OY979694.1 coordinate 150,787,694, forward strand.
GATTAACTGCCCACACAGTTCTCGAAATGGGATCCACCGTAAATAGCCCCCATCAAAGGTTGGCAGACCTATTTTTGGTAGTTTAAATTGGGTGGAAGTCGGTTTATAGAAGGATGCGGACCCATGTTCATCCAATCCTCCTTGCAAAGTTATGACTGTATCATGCATCCAGTCTAGTATGGTGTGGTAATAACTCAGCTCATACCCACGTGGGATTTCAACGTCTGCAACTTCCCATATGAGTTGGTTATTCTGTCAGCATTCTTTCTCGTATTGACGAACCAAATCTAATTTGACCTGGTAAAAGGTGCTTGAGCTGGTGTCTTCCAGTTTTTTCTCCACCTCTTGTAGGATGTGAGTGATGGTCTTGAATAAAGCCCTCTGTCGTTCGACGAGTTTCAATAAAATGTCTTCTTCTTTCTTGGGCGGAAGCTGGAAATCACGGGCTTGTGGCGGCCCTGTTTTAATTGGTTCATCTATTTGTTGAGATGACACCCTCGGAGCAAAAGCGGATTAAAATAACAAAGAGAGCGAAAACGGTTCGTTAATTTTTTTAGCGCAAAACAGGAATATCTTCGTGTTCTTAGAGTAAAAATGGTATAACTATACTTCAGCGCAAGAACGGTGTATCAAAAAACCGAGAGCAAAAGCGGGTTAACTTTTTATTCCGCTTTTGCTCTTAATGGAAACTTATACCGCTTTTGCGCGCAAATAAAATTTGAACTGCGTTTGTTCTCAGTTTTCATTAAAAATGTTTTGCTTATGCTTTTCCATAACTCGAAGATTTTTTACAGTCCCTTGCAATTCAAGTTAATGAGGTTTGACTATAGTGTTTGCATTGTATTGTTTATAGCTGGGTTGAGAAATCATTCACATCAATCATACATGCGCTCCACGTTTTTTCGTTTTAAATCTTACAAATATTTTCATAGCTATTACAAATTCACAATTACAAATTTTCAGGACTATATGTATGGTGTTAGGAATATGTATGGGGTTATAAATCTGTATGGGGCTAGGAGACTTTATTTTATACTTTTTAGTTCGTTTTAAAAACGTTTTATATTAAAAAGTTTTTTTTATTCAAGTATTTATTTTCTGCTTTTTAGTTTTGTGTGTGAAATTTTGCAATCAATTTTGAACATCTTGATGATATTATAGCAGATGCATCCGGAAAGATGTTACCTAAATCTAGGGAAAATCGCAAGTACTTACTCTGAGAAGTAGATTTTTAAGTGCGTGTCCTCTTGAGATGGCCGCCATGGATCTAACGCCATAGCCATTGAGTATACTATATTACTTATTGTATTTTACTTATAATACCCTTTCAATTGATTGCCATGTCGAGGCTGTTGTGAAGAAAGTGGTAATCCGCCCTCTTGAGACGGCCGCCATGGATCTAACGGTATTAAAATCATACTATATTGCTTATTGTATTCTACTTATAATACGCTTTCATTTGACTATCATGTCAAGGGGGTTGTGAAGACAATGGTAATTCGCCCTCATGAGACGGCAGCCATGGATCTAACGGCATATTGAGTATACTATATTGCTTATTGTATTATAATTATCATACCCTTTCATTTAATACCCTTGTCGAGGGTTTTCTGAAGAAAATGGTAATCCGCCCTCTTGAGACGGCCGCCGTGGATCTAACGGTATTTAGAGCATACTATATTGCTTATTGTATTCTACTTATAATACCTTTTCATTTGACAATCATGTCAAGGGGGTTGTGAAGACAATGGTATTCCGCCCTCTTGGGACGCCCGCCATGGATCTGACGGTATATTGAGTATACTATATTTCTTATTCTATTATACTTATCATACCCTTTCATTTAATACCCATGTCGAGGGTATTCCGAAGAAAATGGTAATCCGCCCTCTTGAGGCGGCCGCCGTGGATCTAACAATATAATGAGTACCCTATATTGCTTATTGTATTCTACTTATCATACCCTTTCATTTGATTCCCATGTCGAGGGGGTTGTGAAGAAAATGGTAATCCGTCCTCTTGAGATGGCCGCCATGGATCAAACGACATATCCATTGAGTATACTATATTGCTTATTGTATTCTACTTATAATACCCTTTCATTTGATTCCCATGTCGAGGGTGTTGTGAAGAATGTGGTAATCCGTCCTCTTGAGACGGGCGCAATGGATCTAACGGTATATTTAGTATACTATATTCCTTATTGTACTCTACTTATCATACCCTTTCATTTGATTATTATTTCGAGGGTATTGTGAAGAAAATGGTAATCCGCCCTCTTGAGACGCCCGCCATGGATCTAACGATATATTGAGTATACTATATTGGTTATTGTACTCTACTTATCATACCCTTTCATTTGATTGCCATGTCGAGCGTATTGTGAAGGAAGTGGTAATACGCCCTCATAAGACGGCCGCCATGGATCTAACGACATAGCTTATTGTATTCTACTTATCATATCCTTTGATTTGATACCCATGTGGCGGGGGTTGCGAAGAAAATGGTAAGCCGCCCTCTTGAGACCGCCGCCATGGATCTAACGGTATATTGAGTATACTATATTGCTTATTGTGTTCTACTTGTCATGCTCCTTTATTTGATTCCCATGTCGGGGGTGTGTGAAGAAAATGGTAATACGCCCTCATGAGACGACCGACATTTATCTAACGGTATATTGAGTATACCATATTGCTTACTGTACTCTACTTATCATACCCTTTCATTTGATTTCTATGTCGAGCGTGTTGTGAAGAAAATGGTAATACGCCCTCATGAGGCAGCAGCCATGGATATAACGACATAGCTTATTGCATTCTATCTATTATACCCTTTGATTTGATACCCATGTCGCAAGGGTTGTGAAGAAAATGGTAAGCCGCCCTCTTGAGACCGCCGCCATGGATCTAACGGTATATTGAGTATACTATATTGTTTATTGTACTCTACTTATCATGCCCTTTCGTTTGATTCCCATGTCGAGGGTGTTGTGAAGAAAATGGTAATCCGCCCTCTTGAGACGGCCGCCATGGATCTAACGGTATATTGCGTGTACTATATTGCTTATTGTACTCTACTTATCATACCCTTTCATTTTGTTGCCATGTCGAGGGTGTTGTGAAGAAAATGGTAATACGCTCGAATGAGACAGCCGCCATGGATCTAACGGTATATTGAGTATACCATATTGCTTGTTGTACTCTACTTATCATACCCTTTCATTTGATTGCTATGTCGAGCGTGTTGTGAAGAAAATGGTAATACGCCCTCATGAGACGACCGCCATAGATCTAACGACATAGCTTATTGCATTCCTTTGATTTGATACCATTTCGCGGGGTTGTGAAGAAAATGGTAATCCGTCCTCTTGAGGCGGCCACCATTGATCTGACGGTATATTGAGTATGCTGTATTGCTTATTGTATTCTACTTATAATACCCTTTCATTTGATTCCCATGTCGAGGGTGTTGTGAAGAAGGTGGTAATCCGCCCTCTTGAGACGGCCGCCATGGATCTAACGGTATTTAGAGCATACTATATTGCTTATTGTATTCTACTTATAATACACTTTCATTTGACTATCATGTCAAGGGGGTTGTGAAGACAATGGCAATTCGCCCTCATGAGACGGCAGCCATGGATCTAACGGCATATTGAGTATACTATATTGCTTATTGTATTTACTTATAATAACATTTCATTTGATACCCATGTCGAAGGGGTTGTGAAGAAAATGTTAATCCGTGGTTTTGAGACGGCCGCCATGGATCTAACGGTATATTGAGTATACTATATTGCATTGTCATCGGAGATATAGCTGGGTGCAAACTTTCAGCATGATAGGATAACCAGAAGTATTCGAAAAATCATTTGCAAAATTTGTTCCGTGAAGAAAACAGTAATCCGTCCTCTTGACACGCCCGCCATGGTTCTAACGGTATATTGAGTATACTATATTGCATTGTCATCGGGGATAAAGCTGTATGCAAAATTTCAGCATTATAGGATAACCGGAAGGATTCAAAAAATCGATTGCAAGTTTTGTACAGACAAACAGACAGACAAGAAAGCGACATAATAAAAACGTTTTAAAAAAAAACGTAAATTGAAAAAATTCATAACATGCAAACATTACAAAAATTAAAGTTAGTAATAATAGTACAGGTAAATGAAGCCGAAAAAGTGAAATAGCGGAAATAATTAGATACATGCTGAAAATTGGCAGAGAGCTTTCTTTTAGAGTTATTAATAAGGGCTTATAAAGTCTACAAATTAAGTGGGAAGCCCACTTTTTTTGCCGGGTTTTCATTAGTAGAATTAGCGGTAGAGTAACTGGTGTAGTTTTAAGGGCGTGCATAACTTTTCTAGGCGAAACAAAAAAATTTTTTTTGAAATTATTTTTTGAAGCGACTGTTTACTTTAGTCAAAATGACACAACTATTTAACAACATTTTCTGAAATTTTGGTAAAAAAATATTAATTAATAAAGCAGCAACCAGCCATTTCGTGAAATGCCTAAAATATGCGGTGACCACTATTTTTCGGAGTTCGGAATATTAGGTTCTGCTAACAGTTTTTGTGCTTTTAATCGTTCGATTTTATTTTTCGACAAATACTTTTTTGCCTATAACCTATAACGACTTCACTTTTTAGTCTAAAATTAGAATTTAACTTAACACAGCTACCATTTTGTTATAAATCGAAATTTTTCTTAAATCAACGACATTAGGGGCTTTTAGCCCTACCGTTTTTGGGTATTTTTGGATTTTTCTGCAATTTTGTTAGTAAAGGATAAAAATGGGCAGTGATCTTCCTTTTACGATTCTCAATAACGGGTATTAAAGTTTACCCTCGGAAACCCCACTTTTTGTGTTTTGCTCCCAAAATCAAACAAAATTTTTGAAAACTTCAAAATTATACGTTCAAGTAGAGTACATTCTCTTGCCACAATGTATTCTGCGGTAAAAGTGAATAAGTGAAATGCGTAAAACTGCAAAATCTGATCTTACGATGAATTTAAAACTGTAGATGAAGCTACATTAAGGGATACAGAAATAATTTATCTAGTGTTATTGTTTTTGATGGTTATAATGATAACACCAGCACTAAAGAGTCTGCTCTTCTCCAGATTTTAAAATACAGAACGACACGGCAGTTACTATAAGTCAACAAAAATTCATTTTAAATGCATTTAATAGAGAACAGATAATTCAATTGCTAACTCAAGCATATGCTGAAGAGCACATCGAAGTTAGAAATGCAACTGCAGATGTAGGTTTTAATTATTAATACTGCAATTGAAAAATCGCACGCAACGCAAGCAACTATTTTAAGAGAGGGTGTTGTTATATTAATTTCTCACCCTTTTTTTTAAATGCAAGATGTTAAGCGCCTTTGATAATAATGTCACATTTATTTAGTTTCACAATATTAGCTTTTTAAATGCAAGACGGTGAACGCCTTTGATAACAATGTCACATTTATTTAATTTCCCAATATTAGTTACAAAATATCGCTAATACCAATACTTGAAACAGTATATAATATAATTTATTGATTAATTGATTTATCAACTAATGTTCACTTAAACATAGATTAGACAATTATCTTGCCTATCTTAACACTTTTTAGAGTAACACATTAAGGTTATTTGATAGGTCATATAATTAAATTTCTTTTCTAACACCACTATATTTTAACAATAGAGTAACGCAGTAACGCATTGGGTCTGATGCAATAAGCATCAGCTCAGAGCTGGAGAGGGAACTCCTTGGAGGTACCTCGTCCAGCACTGAAGCTTCGGCTTCTCAATCGTCAACAACAATGCCCCAGACAGCCGGTGACGATGTTGTTGACGATATAACTGCCAAGGTTGTCGGTATGACCGTGCAGCCTAGCAAACGAAAATCTGGCGCTGCCAAAAGAAAGGGAGCCAAAGCTAGGAAGGCCGCAAGGGAATCGGGGAACTCCACGGAGCACACCCGAGTACCACATTTGCAACTTCCTTTGCAACGAACTGAAGGCGGGACAGCGGTCAGGACACAGGGGGGCTCCAAGGAGCGGACCCAGACTGCCGCTGCACTGCCAAAGGTTTCTGGACACTCTGGAAAATTGCCAGCACCAGATCATACATCTTCTGGGGGTCAATGCCACACGCCGAAACGGCAGCGATCGGAGGATTCTCCGGCTGGGCAGGACCCCAGAGGAAAAAAAGGAGGGAGCCGCAGGAACCCTCATACCGGGATTAGTTGGCCGGGATCACCATGGCGGTGGTACTGGGCAACTATCCCGAGGGCAAATTGACGGAGGAGGAATCCTCCTCTATTTGCGATGCAATATTGACAGAGGTGGACAAAAGTCCTAAAGGCGACTGCCCACCTCAGTTCTTGGGTGTAAGGGCGGCAGGGGGTCTCATCAAGATCACCTGCGCCAACGGAGCCACCAGCCGATGGCTGACGAATGGTAGTGGCCAGGCTGCAGCCTTGGGAAGGGCGCAACCGCAAGGCAATTGAGGAGAAGGACCTTCCCAAATTTAAGCGGATCGCATTCTGGGTTCCTAACGATGTTAGGGAACCGGAACAGGTGCTCCGCAGAATGGAGATTCAAAATCAGCCAATTGAGGTGACCTCTTGGCAAGTGATGGGTAGGTAGGTTGACCAGAACGGTCAAACCCTTGCCCTCAGCATTGACGAGAGGTCGCTCATGCAGCTGAAGGAGAAGGGCATGTCCCTATTTTACGGCTTCGGCCGTATTAAAGTCAAGGAGATTGGCTCAAAAAAGGAGGCTCCTGCTGACTCACAACAGCAGGTGCAACCACAAGATGCGGGTGGTACAGTGCAACCTGCAACATAGTAGGGCTGCCTCGGCAGTCCTTTGCAGGGTGCTGGCCACCCAAGGTGTTGACGTGGCTCTTGTACAAGAGCCATGGGTGAATAACGGTGCTATACAGGGCTTGCGGGCAGCTGGCTACAACATTGCATGCAGTGATGTGGACGGTGACCCTCGGACCTGTATAGTCTACAACAAAAACACTAACTGCTTTCCTCTCACAGGCAAGTCGTCGAGAGACCTGGCAGTGGTGAAGATACCTATTAGAAGGGGGCGGCAAAAGCATTTTCGTGTACCGTTGTACCACGAGGGAAGAATAATTAAAACCACTAAGTTTCTTTATTATTAGAAAGTACACTGATTTATTAGCTTAAGTTCTTTGGTTTTATAATAACAGGTTTTGTGGATATATATACATATATATACTATGATAGAATTATCGCGTCAATTTTTATTGATATCGTATCGTGTTCGGTTCATTGGAACTTTCACAAGAGAGTGGCTAGCGGAGATGCCGGAAATGGCTAGATCACTGAAATTTGGAGTTCAGTGATCGAGGGGGTGTTCGGACCGATCGTTTTGATCGTTCCGGAAGTTGTTGTGTGACATTGCGTATAGTTTAGTAATTAAACTTATACGCGGTCACCACATACTCCCTCCCCCAGCGTAGCGTTAACGGCATGTTACCGCTTTAGACGGCTTAGCTTCGTTGTCGCGGTCACAACCGAAGGCTGGCTTTAGCCTGTCGATAGATATCGACTTGGTTGTGCCGTTCAATTTGACTACGAAGTGTTTACGTAATCGTTTGATTACTTCATATGGGCCCTCATATGGAGGTTCGAAAGGTTTTCGAACTCTGTCGACTCGTATGAAAACGTAGTCGGCGTTCTCCAGGGCTTCTGGCACGTATGCATCCTTTTGGACGGGTTGCCGAGGATGTATTGCCTTAATGTTCTGCATATGAGAACGAAGGCGAGAAAGGAATTCTGATTCTTCAATTGGATTTTTATCGGTTGTGATAGAAATCGAATTGGGAAGTCTCAGATTCTGACCGTATACGAGCTCGGCTGGTGAGCATTGTAAGTCGGTCTTAATTGCCGTACGTATGCCTAACATGACAAAGGGCAAGTCTTCACTCCAATGAGTAGTGTTGTCCCTTGCCATTAAGGCTGCTTTTAGTTGCCTATGGAACCGTTCAACCATCCCGTTTGCCTGCGGATGGTAGGCGGTTGTCCGGATTCGATGAGTGCCGAGTAATTTGGCAACTTCATTGAACAGTTTCGATTCGAACTGCGTACCTTGATCGGTTGTGATCTCAAGTGGTACGCCGAATCGTGGGACAAATTCAGTGACGAATCTTTTTGCCACTGTTGAAGCTGAGATATCCCGAATTGGGTATGCTTCAGGCCATCGCGTGAATCTATCGACTATCGTTAAGATATAAGAGTATCCACGAGATGGCGGTAGAGGTCCCACTATATCCATATGGATGTGGTCAAATCTATTATTTGGAAGTTTGAAAGCTTCCAATGGAGATTTGGTATGCCGTGAAACTTTGGACTTTTGGCAACCAAGGCATGATCGAGACCACTCATTGCAGTCTTTATTGATCGATGGCCAGAAGTATTTCTTGGTAACGGCTCGTCTTGTAGCACGAATACCAGGATGAGAGAGACTATGTTCGGAATTGAACGCTAGTCTACGTAAGGAAATGGGTATATAAGGCCTAGGAATGCCTATACTAGTTTCACACCACACCTGATGGGCGGTAAATGGTATTGGTGTGAGGACTAGTTTTACGCGTGGGCCGTTGCTGGGGTGTTCTTGTATTGACTTCAACTCTGTGTCACCTTGTTGAGCCTGAGCTAGTGTAGGCAGGTCGAAGGTGGCCGAGTCGACGTTATCGGTTGCTAGTGAGCGCGACAAGTAGTCTGCGACAACGTTTTGTTTACCCGACACATGTCTGATGTCTGTGGTAAACTGAGAGATTAGACCCAAATGTCTGGTCTGTCTAGGGGATCGTTCGGTCTTTGTGTGAAGGGCGCGAACCAGTGGTTTGTGATCAGTATAGACCACGAAATTGCGTCCTTCAACGAAATAACGGAAGTGTTTGATCGCTGCGTAGATTGCGAGAAGTTCGCGATCGAATGCAGAGTACTTCCGTTCTGTTGGTGACAGCTTTTTGGAATAAAAAGCTAGAGGTTGCCACCGGTGACCGTTAAATTGTTCCAATACGCCTCCGATTGCATAATCAGAAGCGTCAGTCGTTAGACTGTATTTTGCATCCTCGATTGGATGGTTCAGCAGAGTTGCTTCAGCCATCGAGGTTTTAACCTTGAGGAATGCTGCCTGACATTCTGCTGGCCAGGTAAATACTTTATTGGCACGCGAGTGGTTGAGAAGTTCTCTCAAATGCTCGTTTATCGGCACCAACTGTTCAGCCAATTTTGGTATAAATCGGTGATAGAAATTCACCATTCCCAAAAACTTCTGGATCGATTTGACAGAAGTTGGAGGTGCGAGATCAACGATAGCCTGAACCCGATCGGGAGATGGAAGTATTCCATCCTTTGTGATGCGGTGGCTTAGAAACTTAATCTCTTGTGCACCAAAAACGCATTTCTCTAGCTTAATGGTTAAACCGAAGCTATCGAGGCGTTTAAAGAGCTCTTCGAGGTGAACGATATGTTCTTCCTCGGTTTTACTGGCGATAAGTATATCGTCCAAGTATACATAAACGAAGTCGAGATCTCTCGTAACTTCGTTAATAAACCTTTGAAAGGTTTGAGCTGCATTCCGTAAGCCGAATGGCATACGGGTAAACTCATATAGGCCGAATGGCGTAATGAGTGCAGTCTTATGCACGTCTTCTGGGGCGATTGGTATGTGATGATATGCACGTACCAAGTCAACCTTCGAAAAAATTGTGCAACCGTGAAGATTCACGGAAAAATTCTGTATATGCGGGATCGGATATCTATCCGGCACAGTGACAGCATTTAGGCGACGGTAGTCGCCGCATGGCCTCCAATCATGTGAGTCCCGTTTAGGGACCAGATGAAGTGGAGATGCTGCGGGGGACGACGAAGGTCGACAAATCCCCAATTGGACCATATGGTCAAATTCTAACTTTGCCACCTTCAGTTTCTCCGGATGGAGTCGCCGAGCGGTGACAAAAGGTAGTTGCCCTTTAGTCACAATGTGGTGTTGCACATTGTGCTTAACTGGAAGGTTAAAATTGGGCGGTTTTGTTAACGAAGCGTACTTCGTTAATAGCTCTTTATATATACCTGTAATTAGGCATGGATGGGATTCGGGGTTGTAGTCGACTGTAGCGCACACGTTGATTCGAAAATTGGTGCGTTTGTCAACTAAATGCCGATATTCGAAATCGACGGACAATTTGAACTTCGTTAAGAAGTCCGCCCCGATAATGGCTTTAGTGGTGTCGGCTATGATAAAGTTGTGGACATATCGTCGGCGTAAGCCGAGATAAAGTTCCAGCAACTTTGTGCCGAAAGTTCGGATCAGTGATCCGTTGGCCGCATGCAGGAGGACGTTCGGGCTTCCGTTATGGGCCGGGAACGCCTTGGCGGGAACAATTGATACGTCCGAGCCCGAATCAATCAGAAAATCCATCCGATTGTTGGTGTCTCGAACGAATAGACGATATGAGCGGCCGGTTATATGCTCGCTCATGTCGATCCCCTGCTCTAGTTTTTTTTAGGGGCGGAGGTGGCCTTTTTCTTCGCCGGCTTGGCTTGGCCACCACCGAAACTGCAGGGGGCCTTGCAGGTGCGTGCCTCACTGCCATAACGGTAGTGGAAGTAGCACAGGCTACCCCTCAGTTTATTGGCCCCTGGTGGTCGATTGGCCGAGGGCTGTGAAGGGCCGCCCTGCCGATTGGTAGGTGTTCGGCCTCTTGTACCTTTCTGGCCTTTCACCAAAGTGTCCAGCTTGGAGGTCAGCTTGGTTATGGCGTTTTCTAGCGACATCCACGGGGGCTCTGTGCCGGCTGGCGTTGCGCGGACGGCGGACGCGTATGAGGCGCTTCCGTGTGGAAGCACCTCCCATACCTTGTCCGCTGTCGTTGCTAGCGCTGCTAGCGTTTGATCGCCAGCTGTGGCCAATGTGACTTGGATGGCCTGCGGAAGTCTCCTCTCCCACAGGGTCCGTATCAGGTCGTCATTGACCGCTGACGATCCGCCGGCTAGTGCCTTGAGAGCCTGGAGGAACTCCGATGGTTTTCGGTCTCCAGGCTCTTGCACCGACAGTAGCTGCTCTAGCCGGCGCTTCTCGGAAGTGCCGTATTTCTCCATCAGATACTGTTTTAAATCCTCGTAAGAGGAAGTACCATGGTCTACGGTGCTGAGCCGCATCGCTGTTACCGCTTCTTCCGGTAACGCGGCCATCACATTGTAGACCTTGCTGCTATCTGATCTATAGCCCGCCATCCTAAACATTATTTCAGCCTGGTAAAACCAGGAGGCGGGCTGGTGTGTCCAGAACTTCGGGATGTCGAGTTTCGTCAGTTTGACGCCGTCGACTCCCGAAGTTCCGGGCTTTGGCTCCTCTACATGTGAAGCATCTTGTTCCATGCCCATATCTTCCGTATTCGACATGTATTTAACTTCTATAGAAGATAACACGAAAAATGAAGAAAAAGAAAAGAAAATTAAAGTGCCCAAAATCAACTTGGATAAAAGAAAATTAAGTATGGGAACGGCAAACCAACCTAAAGTTAAATATGTATACCTATATATATATGTATATATATCCAATAAATGTATATTCGAAAATGTGTAATGAATATGTTTGTAAACGTTAAGTATTTATATAACCAAAATATGTAATAAATGTAACGCAATACAATATGTATATAAAAATAAAGTAAATTTTATATAAAGGTAAATGTGATAATATGTTAAACGTAGTAAATTTTATATAAAGGGGAATATGTTATATATGGAGTATGTTAATATATATGTAGTAAGTATTTATATAAACGCAAATGTGTTAATATATACGTAAAATGAAGTAAGTGTTATATAGAAGATTAAATTAGCTAGCGCTTTTAAATAAATGAATTTCTTAAGTTAACTAGTATTAAAGGTTATATCTATAGTTTTATCAAAAATAAAAAAAAATTTTAAAATATAAGGTGGCGGAATCGTCTCTGCGATTTTATTCAAAAGGATATTATATTTATTTTTAACCAAAAATCAATAAAAAAAATGTTGATCGATGTCCTTTGTTCCGCCAGATAGATTTTCATTCCGCAGTGTCGAATATGGCAAAATATTCCTTCCAGATTTTTTGAATTTAAAACCCTTTATATTTCTTGTAAATTTTATTTAATCCCGGAGTACAATATAGGAATTTTATTCGTATGGTTCTGTATAAGTTACTAAACCGTAATCACTTATCATGGAAATTATTGTCAATTGAATCAATTTAAAATTTCTACTTCCCCGTTATTTTATTCCTGGTTGAGCCGCAGCTGTTCTGCTTCTTTAAATGTAATTTCACTAACTGCTTGTTTTTGTCGTGAATTTATGGTATTTTTATGTACTTTATTTGTGCGCTACTTTAATAATATTTTAGAGGAAAAAAAATCTTTCACAATATTATTTGTTGTATGTACTTTTATGTACTTTATTTGTGCACTACGTTAATAATATTTTAGAGAAAAAAACTTTCACAATATTATTTGTTATATGCACTTTTGTTTTGTCGCGTGTTGCGACGTCGGGGTCACCAATTTCGTGTACCGTTGTACCACGAGGGAAGAATAATTAAAACCACTAAGTTTCTTTATTATTAGAAAGTACACTGATTTATTAGCTTAAGTTCTTTGGTTTTATAATAACAGGTTTTGTGGATATATATACATATATATACTATGATAGAATTATCGCGTCAATTTTTATTGATATCGTATCGTGTTCGGTTCATTGGAACTTTCACAAGAGAGTGGCTAGCGGAGATGCCGGAAATGGCTAGATCACTGAAATTTGGAGTTCAGTGATCGAGGGGGTGTTCGGACCGATCGTTTTGATCGTTCCGGAAGTTGTTGTGTGACATTGCGTATAGTTTAGTAATTAAACTTATACGCGGTCACCACAGCATAATCATATTATGCTCAGCATACCTCCCCTACGACTCCAGGGACCCACCACCATCCAAAGAACTCAAGGATATTGTGGGTCACTCTAACAGGAGCGGTCTACAGATCATCATAGGATGTGACGCGAACGCCCATCATGATGCCTGGGGCAGTAGCGGAGTGAACAAAAGGGGCGAATACCTTTTTGATTACCTCTTAACTACTAACCTGGACATATTAAATCGCGGCACGGATCCTACCTTCGACAACGGTAGGAGACGTGAGGTTATAGACATTACGCTGGCCACTCAACACGTTGCCAATTACGTGAGTTACTGGCGGGTCTCAGATGAGCCATCGTGCTTAGACCACAGACACATTCACTTTATGGTGGGTGAGTCTTTGCAAAGAGTGAGTGCATATAGGAATCCCAGATATACAAACTGGGCAGGCTTTCGGGGCGAACTCAGTAGCGTACTGAAGGGTTCCATGCACTCAATCAAATTACGGAGGCGGTTACTGCTGCTTACAACAATAACTGCCCCCTTCTGATGAGGACGCGCAACAGGAAAACTCCATGGTGGAATAATGAGCTCTCTAAGTTGAGATCCGCCACTAGGAAGCTATTCAACGCAGCCAAGAAGAGCGGCAACTGGGAGAGTTATAAAGGCTCGCTAACCACCTATAACAGGGCGATCAGACGAGCAAAAAGAAACAGCTGGAGGTATTTCTGCGAGAGTATCGAAGACATTCGAGACTCAGCAAAGATCCACAAGGCTTTATTAAAGGGCACATCGGGAGATCTCGGATCTATTAGGAGAACCGATGGCTCTTTCACACAGTCTAGGAAGAAACCTTGATAATATTGCTCCAGGCACACTTCCCAGGCACAATCATTTATTCAAATGGGAATACAGCTACTGCTGGGCAACTAACAGGCTCACTTTCTAAAGCGACCAAAGCTGCCTGGACAGAAGCAAACGCCGTGTTTAATCACGAAGCAATTAGGGAGGCGATAGGATCGTTCAAACCATACAAGTCCCCTGGAGCAGACCGGATCTATCCCATTATGTTACGGGAGGGCAGCGACCTGGTCACTCCCTTATTATGCAAAATATTCAGGGCTTCCTTCGTACATGGTTATATCCCATCTGTCTGGAGGAATGTCAATATAACATTTATACCCAAGCCAGGGCGTTCGGACTACACCTCGGCTAAAGCTTTCAGGCCGATAAGTCTCTCATCTTTTGCCTTGAAGACAATGGAGAAAATTGTCGACAGGGTGATAAGGGAAACTTATCTTCAACGCCAACCACTAAGCTCCTATCAGCATGCGTACCAGGCGGGCAAGTCCACTGAGACGGCACTGCACAATCTGGTGCTCAAGCTGGAAGGCGCAGCACTAAACAAAGGAGTTGCGCTGGCGGCCTTCCTCGATATCGAAGGAGCCTTCGACAACACATCCTTTGATACTATAGCTAAGGCTCTAAGTAGACGAAGTCTAAGTAGCACTTTCTGCGACTGGATCGACTCTATGCTGAGAACTCGCAAACTAATGGTTTCTCATGTTGAGGGGTCTCTGGAGGGCACTATAGCAAAAGGTTGTCCGCAGGGAGGAGTTTTATTTTATTTAGGAGTGGTGCCTTGTTGTAGATGAACTCCTGGAACTACTCAACGGCCGCAACTTTTTCGCCCAAGGCTACGCAGACGATGTCGTCATCGTAGTAACGGACGAAACTGAAGGAGCCATGTCAAGACGTCTGCAGCAGGCACTAGATCTAGTATCTAGTTGGTGCGACAGCGTAGGACTAAAAGTCAATCCCGACAAGACGATTCTCGTTTCCTTTACCAGGAAACGATCACTACCGGGGCTTTCGGAGCCGACACTCGCAGGCAGAACTATAGGCTTTTCACAACAAGCCAAATATTTAGGAGTGACGCTAGATGCCAAGCTCAACTGGAACCAGCACATGGATACTCTGATGAGCAGAACGCGCCGATCCCTGTGGGCTTGCCGCAGAGCTTGTGGCTCCATATGGGGTTTGCAGCCGAAAACCATGTACTGGATATACGCCACCATCGTCAGGCCCATAGTAACTTATGGAGCTTTAGTTTGGTGGCACAGAACGGCGCTTAAGGGTTTCATAACCAATTTGTGCAAAATTCAAAGAATGGCCTGCCTTTCGATCACTGGAGCCATCCGCACTTCCCCGACGGCAGCACTGGAGACTCTCCTCAATCTGGTACCACTCCACCTTGAGGTAGAGAAATCTGCGATAAATGCGGCGCTGCGGCTGAAAGCGAATGGCTATCTGGGCTCTGGTCTCGAGCGAGGACATTCTACAATTATTATCAACATTATAGAAGGGATTTCGGAAGCGGGGATGCTCTCCGATTGCATGCCTTTCAAAATCTCAAAATTTAAGCAACCCTCTGTGCACATACAAGATAGGCTAACCTGGACCTTTCCTAAGGTATCGCCGGGTGGACTAGTATGGTACACGGACGGCTCCAAAACAGAGACAGGTGTGGGCGCCGGAATCTGGAGCGAAAGCCCCAGATTCAGTAGAGCGATGAGCTTAGGCACCCTAGCAACTGTCTTCCAAGCAGAGGTGTACGCTATACTGGCATGCACTCATGAGAACTTAAGAAGGGCCTACCAAAACAAACGGATCTTTATCTTCTCTGACAGCCAAGCGGCAATTAGGGCGATAAGGTCCCGTAGGACCAAGTCTAAATTAGTTTGGGACTGCCAACGTGCTCTTGGTGAGCTGGGCGTTCTCAATCAAGTTACCCTTATCTGGGTCCCGGGACATCGGGGCTTCAAAGGCAATGAAAAAGCGGATGCCCTAGCTAAGCAGGGCTCTGACATTGCATTCATCGGTCCAGAGCCGTCTATCGGAGCACCTACCAGAGTGCTGCGAAGGGCCCTAGTCGATCGGACTTTAATGAAACATACTGAACGCTGGAGGTCCGCGCCTGGATTGGCTAACTCTAAGCGGTTCCTGCCTGGGCCGTCTCCTAACACGGCCAAGAAATTGTTAGGGCGCAGTAGAAACGATGTCAGGACACTTGTTGGCTTGATTACCGGACACTGCGCCCTAAATTACCACTTATGGAGGATAGGAAAAGCGGAGGACCCCACCTGCAGGCTTTGCCTGGAGGAGGATGAGTCTGCTCTCCACGTCCTCTGTGAATGCCCCGCAATAGCGAGGAGCAGGGTTTCTTTATTCGAAGAGTCGCTGCTCGATTATTCAAGTCTAAGCGACAAGCCACTAGGCAGACTGCTGAACTTCTTCAAGCGGTCTGGGTTAAAAATATGAGGTATAGGGGTGTAGTACAATAGGCCAAATGAATGGCCGCAGTACCTATGGACCCAGTACCTCACACAAGAAAAAAAACGCATTAACGTTATTTGATAGATCATATACTTAAATTTCTTTTCTAACACCACTATATTTTAACAATAGAGTAACAACATTAACGTTATTTGATAGATCATATAATTAAATTTCTTTTTTAACACCACTATATTTTAACAATAGAGTAACAACATTATCGTTATTTGATAGATCATATAATTAAATTTCTTTTCTAACACCACTATATTTTAACAATAGAGTAACACATTAACGTTATTTGATAGATGATATAATTAAATTTCTTTTCTAACACCACTATATTTTAACAATAGAGTAACGCATTAACGTTATTTGATAGATCATATACTTAAATTTCTTTTCTAACACCACTATATTTTAACAATAGAGTAACAACATTAACGTTATTTGATAGATCATATAATTAAATTTCTTTTTTAACACCACTATATTTTAACAATAGAGTAACAACATTATCGTTATTTGATAGATCATATAATTAAATTTCTTTTCTAACACCACTATATTTTAACAATAGAGTAACACATTAACGTTATTTGATAGATAATATAATTAAATTTCTTTTCTAACACCACTATATTTTAACAATAGAGTAACGACATTAACGTTATTTGATAGATCATATAATTAAATTTCTTTTTTAACACCACTATATTTTAACAATAGAGTAACAACATTAACGCGACCGCCGCCAGTTAAGGTTTTTACAACACTCCACTTTTTCAAAAATTGTCACCGCCGCCGAGCCGGGGTTCTTCAAACAAAAACAAACAAAACGCGAACACGAAAAATGGTTCTCACGCCAACGTCAGGGTCAAGATCAACCCGCGTTAGAAGTTTTTTTATAATTCGACCGCCAGAAAAGTTTGGACTTATGCAAAGGTAAGTGTATACCTTGCAAATCTCACGGTGCGTCTGGGAATGTTACATTTTCCGTTGATGTGGATTTTTGTACTTTGAATATTGCTCCGTTAAGGAATTTTGTACATTTGAAAATGGAAATTAGATAATAATTTTCCGTTTAGGATTTGTTGTTCGCAGGGAGCTCATATTGCGTTAAATTCATTAAGTGTGAATTTCATGTAAAGGCTCCCTGTATGAAGGGATATGAGAATTTATCTAAGGATTTCGTAGTTTTTGACCCTTAGAAATTCTGTATGTAACAGTGTTGATCTAGTTGTTCTTTTAACTGATTTAACTCCAACACAAAATGATATTTATTTTTAAGCCAAGAAGTGCTAAAGTCAAACCAAAACTTAGATGTATTTAATAATGTCGAGTCCACTCATGAAGAAGCACAAAAGGCCGGTGAAACTTTATTCTTTTAAAACTGGAAAGCATTCATTGAATGAACAAAGATATAATGCATTTAAACAGTCCCTTCGGAAAGAAAAAGCAATGTTTCACTCATTTAGGGCTGTTCAACCCCAAACCTAAAATTAAAACATATTAAAAAACAATGAAATATAAAAACTCATGATCATACTTACCTGAAATGAATTGAATTAATCACCTGAAGTACCTATCTGAAATCAGAAATTTAATAAAAATAATGAATTAATAAAGATGAATTACAGCTAAAATAATGAGTTTAATTATAAAGTAGAATTTAACTAATATAAAAAGGTATTATTATACAAAACAAATTATTAAAACCGAATTTATGATGAGTTTCAAGTGACATGCAAAAACAACAACAACAAACACACGCAAAACTAACAATAGAAATATGTCTCGAACTAACATATTTTACAAACATCGGATATAAGTTATCTCTAAAGAACATTAAAATGAACACATTATACAACTTCTACGTGAAGTTTCTTTTGAATTCCACATAGAAATTGGTCATTAAAACACCTAATGACAGGTGTATACAAACACAAGGAAATTGCCGAATTTTGGAGTTTTCACGCAATTTCTTCCACAAAACAACACAGAAAACACTAAAACAACACTACATGAGTGTATAAACACTATACTCACCTGCGTAGTGTCACCAACACCTCACAAAACGCGAAAAATACACTCGCGACTTCGCGAAAATTACCGCGGCAACTTAAACGTCAGATTTTACTGACATTCATGACGCGATGTGTCGATTTCATGTAAAATTCGACGGAGAACTTAATGGTGATGCCAAAAATACGCAATTTTGTTGAAATAAAAAGATATTTAGATTTATTTAAAATCTAATATATTATAACTAGAGGGAAAGAGAAGGCAAAAATTGCCATTTAGAGCGGGATAAACATAAAATTTCCAAAAAGGTCATTTTCGAAATTGGCAACTACTATACGAATCAAAATGATGCAAAAGGCATACAAAGTTGGAAAATTTATGATAGTTATGAAAAAATTAAATTGAACAACATTTAGAAAATATGGAGATGAAAATTTAAGATGCATGTTTAGTGATCATCATCGAAGCGTGGCTAAATCAACAAAGAAATTAATTATTTAGTACACTAACTGGCGATGCAGTGCAGCAATAAAGGTCAAAATTTACCTATATAAACCCGGCCTCAACATGGATCAAGCCTCACTTTTTCATCGAAAATCTTATAAGGTAATCGTTAAAGCAACATGCCAGCTTGGTAATAGCTAAACAACATGCCTTTTTTTTATTCAATTTGAAAATATGAGAAACTCATGCTCTTTCTAATTTCAGATACTTAAACCTGAGTAGACAAGACATTTCAGCGCTTTCGAGGAAGGAACTTATCCAAAGCTACGAACGTAATCAAGGCCAAACAAGCAGTGTATAATTGTTCAAGTGGAATTTACAAATATTAAATCAAAAAAAATAGTAATAGTACCCTCACATGCCCTAGAGGTGAAAGTGAGTATTAGCATGCTATTTTTTTTATAAGTTAAGAGGTTTTTTTTTGATAGAAAGATTACTGTGTAAAAATATATTTTAAAGGTTACTTAGTTAAGGTAGTGAAAAGGCTACTTGTAATAAATATTTTAATTGAAGATTTTGTTAATAAATGCTTGAAAGTTAAACCACCACGAGTTCCTTTATTTATTATTCAGAGAAGTTATCCTTCATTTAACTTCTTTCTGTATTAAACAAGGGCATACCAACAGGTACAATGTTGACTTGGGAATGAAAAAAAATCCAAGCGAATGGGGTTGGGAACTAGAAATGGATTTTACGAGCTTATGAAAACTCAACAAGAACCAGAACTATACTATATGTACCAACACATATGTATCTTATATATTTATTTATTCAATAACTGAAGCAGATACAATTTTTCTAACAAAAGGAGCAAAAAAGGCCAAATCTTCATTTTCTCATAAGATTTAAGATTGAAATTGAATAAAAAATATCATTGGGATAAAAAAAACACTGAAAAAAAATCCAAAAATATACCGATTTTGGGGGTTAAAATTCCCTAGAAAGGGGGTTTCCCGAGGTGAGAAATCGTGAAACTTTAATACGTCTTATTAAGAACCCTAAAAGGAAGTTCTCTGCAACGAATTGCAGAAAAATCTAAAAATACCCATTTTGAGGTCTAAAACCCCTAAAAAGAGGACTTCCCTTATTAATAACCCTAAAAGGAAGCTCTGTGCCAAATTTCAGCCTGTACCTAATTTTTTCCGCTATATTTCCTCTTTTACCTGATAAAAGATAAAAATGACGAAAATTTATGTCAAAAATGCAAAAATCCCCAAATAAGTAGTCAAAAATGAGAAAATGGCAAAAACATAAAACTTATCATAAGTCATACAAACACATCAAACATACAAAGAATTTATGTTACAAACGCGGTAATTCCAAAAAAATCAAAATTATGAATTCAGTTGCATTGTCTTGTCTAGTAAAGTGAAGAAAATGTTGTCTAAATATAGATTTCCAAGTAAATGTAAGCAACTGCGGTATAAAAAAAACGGGGGAAAACAGGTTTATGTTTTCGTTAGAGGGCAAAAACGGTTTAGAAAGTTAACTCGCTTTTGCTCTAAGATTTTTTCCGTTCCGTTCTTGCTCTGAATAATTGAACCATTTTTGCTCTGAAATATTTTTATTCCTCTTTTGCTGCAACATCAAATATAGCCCGCTTTTGCTCTGAGGGTGACAGATGTGCTGGGGCCTGGTTGTCCGTCTTTGGTGCTTGTTTGCATTTCCTGGTGTAACTGAAGTATTGCGGCCTTCAGTTTCTGATAGACCTTGGCGCGCTCTTCGAAAAATTGGTTTTCGAAATGGGATGGTCGGCGTCGGTGGAGGCCAGCGGCATAAGTTGCCGATGGTTAGATTCAAATTTAACCCACAGCTCCTCTAAGCGTTGGAGTCGATTCTCTAAATATTCTGTGGTCTTCCTGGTAGACGAATCCTTATTTGATATACAGTTTGTGAATCTCGATCCCTATAGTGCTTTGTTTAGCAGTCAGATCTTCCATGATGCTAAGAAAAACTTTTTTCTCTTGCAAAGTTTCTGCTACGTGATCTTAGGCGATCGGGGTCACCAAAATGTTTGCGTCAAATTCCTATACTTGACGCAATATCTATGCTATTGCCCAGATCCTATATATGTGCAATAATATAGATTGTGTCACATAACAGTACCTGAACAATAAGCTGAAATCTGTTTTTTATGTGATATGTTGCCCAGGTTCATTACCTGTGCTACGATTCTGGCTGAAAAAAAGTTATTAATAAGGAAATAAGAACGACTGACTTAATTTGATGATGACTGAATTTAGACTAAATTTATTTAAAGCTAATTGGAACCATGTTAACAAAACTTAACTTAAAAACTTAACTTAAATTGCTGATAAATGTAAAAAATGAATTGAGTGCACATGCACCTTGACCTTGCTTGCAGGTGCTGGGCTGGTGGATGTAATGAGATGTGATACTTGTTCGAAAATTTATTTTGATAATGTTAATGAATATAAAAAAATTGAATGTGGGAAAATGAAAATTTGCATGACTTAATATAAATTAATCCTAATTCTTAGAAAATAAATGAAATGAAATTAAATGGGATTTAACAGCCTCATTCATTCATCCAGGCATTCCCCGCTTCAAAGATGGGAATTCCCCGAGTATTGGAGGCGTTCAGCATAGTAGAATATTAGTACCGCATAAAAAGTCTAGATGGCTGTAGAATTTTGATCTAGATGAAAGTAAAAAAATACAAGTGCAATATATATGTAAGTGAAATTGGGACTAAACGAAACCTAAATAGGCATTGAAAAATTAGCAGTAAAAGTAATTTTAATTTAAAAATTGTAAACCACCGGTACTACTTAATTGTGTATACGGGAACATTGTACGGGACCTCTGACTCCAAGTACCACTTAGGTAGGTACTGAGCATATTTTGATCAAGGGAACTTGTAGACATTGGGAGGCCCCCAAGAACCAGAGGCCTGGGGCGCACCCCGCCTTCGCCCACCCTTAGTCCGCCACTGTTATGTACTTAAAAAAATCCTAACAGTTTGTACTGTAATTTTACAGAGGCCTAATTTTAGAACATAAATTTTCAGTATAATTACAAATTGGTTATTGGAATGTAAGGTTTAAATTTTTCCTCTCATGGATATAATTCATAGGCAAAAATAAAATACTAAGCATATATATCCAATTGTTCTTAAGTTAAGGCAAGACCTTTGACTTTGATCAGGGTCTGAATTTTGATAGACTTACGACTCATTTTGCCTCACGTACATGCTTAACAAGTCATGGTCAAAGTCTAAATATAACAAGTCTTTCATCTTCATACAAAATTTCCCCCCGTTAGTTGTGTGCGTGCATATATGAACATCATTGCTGAGTACAGCTCAACGCATACATCGTGAATTCGGCGAGACAAAGCCAGATTCTCTCTCTTCGATAAAGTATGCACAAGAGAAATGGAAGGAAAATTGAATGCGCTGTTTTTTTTCATAAATAGTAAATATGCACCAATACATCAAGTTTATCAATATGAAGATGAAAGACTTGCTACAAGACCCTCGTAAGTACAGGCCTGGAAGCAGACTTTTTGGTTGTGTCTGTGCGAGGCCAAAATCGTCTGACAGTTGTGGAGTTAACATCGCCGAAGCCGTACGAAGCAATTTTTTAACTTTGGTTTTGGAATAAAAAGTGGTAAAATATTGTATTTTATCACTTTTTAGTGCACACGGATTATCAGTGATAAGTTATTTAGTGATCTGAGTCCATAAATTAAAAAAAAATGAGTGGTTAAGTGTATTTTAAGAGTGTTAATTGATTAGGTGACCATTTTTGTTTACAATCGCGGTGGTTTTTTCGTGTTAATTTAGGGAAAAAGTGTTGAATTTGTGTAGTAATGGAATTAAAAGTGAATTTAAAGTAGTTAAAAATTATTATAGAAGAGTTATTAAAAACATAAGTGCAAGTACTACCACACAACATGAATAACAATAACTTTTTCACTTTTCCTTCACATTTTTCTGCAATTATGTTTTTAATAACTATTCTATAATAATCTTTAATCACTTAAAAAGCACTTTTTATTATATTACTACACAAATTCAACATTTTTTCCCTAAATTAACACGAAAAACCCACCGCGAATGTAAACAAAAATGGTCACCTAATCAATTAACATTCTTAAAATACACTTAACCACTCACTTCATTTTAATTTTTTTTATTAAATCACTAAAGCACTAATCACTGATAATCCATGTGCACCAAAAAGTGATAATATACAATATTTTACCACTTTTTAGTGCAAAAACAAACTTAAAAAATTGCTTCGTATGGCTTCGGCCATGTAATTCCACAACTGTCGGAATATTTTTGGCCTGTTTTCAGCTATGTTAGTATTAGTTGGCCTGGCTGCTTCCAGGGCTGTACTTACGAGGGTCTTGCTTGTTAATATCTAGACTTTGGTTGTGGTGAGCAAAATGCTATATTCTATGTATTGTATAGGGAGTGGGCATAAACTAGGAATAAGATTTGGCGCATGAAAATATTTCAGCAAGGCCCAGCGGGAATCTTTAGCTTTACGTTTTTTCCTGTTCCACTCTCTGGTAAAAAGTTTTGGAGATTTACAAAACACTGAAGTGAAAGCTCCAATACTGATTGTATTTTTACATCCCACAAATATTGTATATTTACTGCACAGTTGGTAAAAATGCCTAAAGTAGATTAGGAATATTCCTAATAATATACATACATATGTATATTAATCCAGTGAATTTGTGTATGAAAGGGGCGCTAGAGGGAAAGTTGAAGGGTGGTTTTGATTTCTTCGGTTTCTTATGTATTTTGGGGTGCTCATTATATCATGACAGTTGTAACAAGTGGTAGTGTAGTGAAAATTAGTGTCCGACCGAAGGTCAGTTTTAGGCCGAAGCCGAAGCCGATGCCGAATGTTCGGCTTTTGCCATAACCTTCGGCCGAAACCGAAGCCGAAGGTTCAATCATACACAGAAATCTTGGTATACTGATTGAAAAATACACATAATAATGAAAATTTTTCACTGTTATTTTGTTTTATAGTCATAGTGCTGAAAATGATTACAATATGCATTTTAAATAACTAAGTTGCGGCTTTCCAAAAATAATAAACTAAGATTTGTTTATTTTTATTTGAGGAATACCATACGTTTCAATCTCACATTCACATCACACTCTCAATTCTTTTCGTTTTCAGCGACTGGCCTGGCTGGATATAAAAACTTCGGCTTCGGCTAACCTTCGGCTTCTTTGGCCGAGGCCGATTGTGCGGCCGAAGGTGTTTTTTTGGCCGAAGTTGGCCGAAGCAGAAGCCGAAGCCGAACCTTCGGTCGGACACTAGTGAAAATGTCAGAGAACGAAAAATGAATTATATCTTTGATACGTTGTGGCGCTAGTGGAATTGAAACAAGTAATATTTAATTTTTTTATATGAAAACAAGTAATATTTTTTATAAATTTTTAAGTAAAATTAAAATCAAAATCAGCTGATTCTGTAAAAACACCTAAAAGCGGGCTTTGTAACATGATCTATCGTTCGACAGATGGCTCTCTTTTGAGATTTCTTAATCGATTAACCAAAATTTGCCTAATCGGTTTTCTCAATTGATGAGGCTCACATTCCTAATTAATGCTGAATTTTCTTCATAAGTGCGTACGTGTGTCGAGGCTAAAACTCGGAAACTATCAACTTTTCGTCAATAACATTCATATAGTAAATGAAAGAGTACAAAATTTCCTACAAATCTCACTACTGAAGTGTCTCTATCCGACTTTCTAGCGCTAGTTCAAAATCTACCTATTTTTCTAAGTCGGCAAAAACCCGATTTTCCATATTGAAAACGGTATTATATTGGGTGTTTTGCACTGAGTAGCTAATCCGTTAGGGGGTGATTCCTGGATGTATTTGGAGAAAAAAATTGTTCTAGATAATGGGGCTATCGGCCCTATCCACTGAGATACAGGGTGTATAAGAAAAAACGTTTGGACAATTTTTTAATTAACTTAAACTTTAATAACTCCTCAGCTATCATAGAGCAATGTAATTAGGCACATTTTTTAGAGAAATTTACATTCTTTATTTTGATATCAATACCATCAACCTCAGTCAGTTTAGAAAATATGTTAGTTCACATTTTTTTTAACTAAAATTTCAAATAAAACCATTTTTTTCTCCCAAAAAATACGTTGTGAACCCATAATTTTTTTTTTCAAAAATTAGAAAGCTTGGAATATTTCCTATGAGTAATGTCCTAAAAAGTTTTACTCTTTGGCCTTTACTTTTGAAGTTTTAAGCAATTTTGATGTTAAAAATGGCCTTATTTGGTACTTTTCGACAAAGCTTAGGTGAAAAAGTACTAAAAAGGAACGAAATACCGGCTCTATTCGTACGAGTAGAGCCGAATAAAGTTTTGGATAATTTGCATTTTAAAATACAATAAAATAACGTTAAGGAGTGAAGTTGCTGTCGTTTATATTCTTAATGTGTGTATTGCATTCAATTTCAACTTTTACAAATTAAGATTTAAAAAGTTTTATTTTCCCAAATAGGCTAGTGCAAAAGCGGATTTAAATGAGGAAAAAAAATAAATTAATAGCAGGGAGGGACCGACAATGAAATGTCGTTAAGGTCATAACTAAAAGAAAAAAAAATTGTTAAACTCGAAAAAAAGGGAAATGGTAAAATGGGGATGCTATTTAGGGGTTGAAAACGATTTTTTGCGATTTGCGGTGAAACATGTATACCTTGTGTTGCGTTAAATAAGCATGATTTTTTTTTTGTTTGGAAAACGGATAGTTTCCCAGAAATTAACATTTTTCGAAAAAAATACCCTTGTCTTGCACGGACAACTTTATTGATGTTTTTTTCGAATTTTGATATTCAATAAGTGCTCATTTGACCATTGAAATGTCTAGTTTTAAATGGTCTATACATTTTGAAACTTTATTTTCATTAAACCGCTTAAAATTAAGAAAAACCGAACACCTGATTTTTCGATTCACGTACATATTTCTCGATTTTTTCAATTTTTTTCAAATTTTTTAATTTTTTCTGTTAATGAGGGATTAAATTTTAATGACAGAGCTTAGTGTCATATAATATTACTTACATTAAATAAATTTAATTACAGAAAGTGTGGGAAAACCATCCTGAAAAAATTTAAATAAATAAGAAATAAGAAATATTCTATTAAAACTAGCTTGAGATTTTCGATGAATGTGAGCGGCTGTTAATTTTTCAATTATTTTGTATTTGTGTTGAAATCTTTGTTTGCTCGACCGTACCAAACTGCTTTGATTTCATACAAATCATTTGGATCATCTTTTTTGGAAATAATACGGTCATATTGTCAATCTATAATTTTTAAATTAATTAAAATAAATAATGTATAAAAAATCTCGCAAAACCATATTGAGTATGATGCTGTAAAAATTTTATTACGAAACTGGAACCATTTACCTAGTCACGGCGTAATTCAATTCAAACGAAATTGTTATTTTATTTCTTATTTATTTAAAATTTTCAGGATGGTTTTGCCACTCTTTATGTAATTAAATTTATTTAAGTTCTGTCATTAAAATTTAATCCCTCATTAACAGAAAAAATAAAAAATTTGAAACAAATTGAAAAAATCGAGAAATATGTACGTGATTCGAAAAATCAGGTGTTCGGTTTTTCTTAATTTTAAGCGGTTTAATGAAAATAAACTTTCAAAATGTATAGACCATTTGAAACTAGACATTTCAATGGTCAAATGAGCACTTATTGAATATCAAAATTCGAAAAAAACATCAATAAAGTTGTCCGTGCAAGATAAGGGTATTTTTTTCGAAAAATGTTAATTTCTGGGAAACTATCCGTTTTCCAAACAAAAAAAAAATCATGCTTATTTAACGCAACACAAGGTATACTTTTACAAAATTTTCATGTAAATTGAATTATTTTTACGGGAGAAAAAAATTAAAAACTGAAAAATCGATTTTCCGCCATTTTCTTCGAAATTTGAGGTTATGTCAAAATATGTTAAATACAAAAGTTTTAGATTTTTTTATTATCTACAACTTTTGTATTAAACGTTTTCCACTAGGAGGTCATGTTTCACCGCAAATTGCAAAAAATCGTTTTTAACCCCTAAATAGCATCCCCATTTTACCATTTCCCCTTTTTTCGAGTTTAAAATTTTATTTTTCGTTTAGTTATGACCGCAACGACATTTCTTTGCTGGTCCCTCCCTGCTATTAATTTTTTTTTCCAAAAAACTATCGGCACTAGCCTAAAATAAATTAATGGAAACTTATCATATTGCATAGTTGTATATTTTACATAACGAATAAAATTATATAGGTACGCCGGTATCGTTTTGAGGGTCTTGGTTTGCTCTTCTATGGCATTTCGACCGGCGAGCCCGAATGGTGCTGTAGTCACCGTTGGTGATTGTTCATCTGGAAAATTAATGAGACGATGTGTAAACAACAGCTTCTGATCACATCCAAAGGAAAGATGAATTACTAATAAATACCATGTTAGTTTACGCCTATGTGCTGGGGGATATGTACTGCTCTGCATCATAAACCTGGCTTCGAATGTCCTCAACAATAATTTCAGCAGTCGTCTTAACAGTACAGAGTCTTTTATCTGGTTCATTCTTTAATCCTGTTGATACTTAGCATCATTCAAAATCCGGTATCATGTGTTTCTGAAGCACACTACCGATCTCTTGTTTGGATGTGAAGTAATCATTATATCGCGTCCATTCCAGGACGATAATAACCCTTGATTTGTTCCATCAATTCGTCAAGATAAAACTGGCACTCTGCATCATTATTTTCCAGATAATTATATACATCTTCCATTGCTGTTTCAACATCATTGAAAAATAGACCGCTCTTTCTTTTCTCTTGAGTTTTAGGGCGATTGTACAGTTTGCTCATGCAAAATGCGCGATATTGACAATCAGAGGGAACCAAATCTGAGACAGGTAGAAGACTTTCCATTATCGCTTGTCCATAGCCACCATCACGTTCTCCAGCTCTTTTAATATAGTTTCCTAAACTTTCAAATATCGAACCTGATATACATACATTATTACGGTTGGTTTTCTTCTTTTTTTGCTGTTCAAGAAACTCAGGAGTAATGACAAGGTCACACATAAAACACTGAGTTTTGAAACCTAAAGGCGAGTTTTGAAATGACGCCTAAACACAGTAAATGTAAACACCACCGATACATTTTCAATAAGAAATTAAAAAACGAGTGAAGCTATTTGAGTTGCAAATGAGAATTCATAATCGAATATTGGCATTCACTTAAATAATTGCCTTGAGCCTGAAAACGCAGCCACACAAACGGTAACATAAAACTGGGGGCATGGCTCGTCTTTGATATAGCCAAATGGCAGAAAGGAGAACCTTTAAACCAGTGTGAACAGTTAAAAGATCATGTAGTGAGGACAATATTCTTAGCAAAGGAGATTGAAACCATTATAGTTGAAACCAGTCCAAACTGTGTTAAGCTTTAAATAAAGCTAGAAGGATCACTTAATTGACAACCTTCAATAATATAATAGTTTTTTCAATTGGAAAATCGGGTTTTTGCTGACTTAGAAAAATAGGTAAATTTTCAACTAGCGCTAGAACCAAAACGGTGAGTCGGATAGAGACCCTTGAGTAGTGAGATTTGTAGGATTTGTTTGTGCTCTTTCATTTAGTAAATGTAAGGTTATTGACGAAAAGTTGATAGTTTCCGAGTTATAAGCGAAAAACCGCAAATATGTTTTTCATATTTTTGCATTTTTCTCAATGTTCCGTCACGAAATTTTGTCAGCAAACCTCAGATTCGGATTCAGCACTCCAAAATACATAAGAAACCGAAGAAATCAAAACTACCCCAAAACTTTCCTGACTGGACTATGTTGCAAATTTACAAAACTGCTGGTGAATAAAACTTCTAGTATTTTTTTTGTAAAATTACCACAGACATTTTTTACAGTGTAGAGATGGAGTCCATCACTCACGCGCGTATTCATTTAGTGGACAAATCAGTTTTACTCCTTTTCAGGGGCCTGAACTTTTTAACAGAAAGAGAAAAGTAATTTGGGATCTAAATTTTTGTTGGACCTCCCCGCTATGCATTTGTAGTTGTTGCACCAATTTTGAGCAGTTATTCATCTCCTTTCTGCTACGCCTTATACCGCCCCCTTCTTGTACGCATTATGCGACGTGAATTGCAGCAAAATAATACCAAAATTAATGTATTATACTTATTTTTTGTCATGTACAATTATAATTGTTTCTTTAACACTATTTCTACCAAGAGGTGTCAAAAGACACTTTTCAAATTTTAACTTAACATTATTCTCTAAGTTTAATCATTTCTCCACAATTAATTTTTTGACTTTTCATACAACGGTTGTTAAATTAATTCAGGAATATCATTTTCCTCCAGCTCATCCTGGATCTAAAAATATGCATATCGTATACCTATTTCTACCATGAGGTGTCTTTTGACACCTTAAGGATTTAAGGAGCAACGAGAACGGGCTTGCAGTGCCAAAAGTATACGTGTGGAAAGTTCGTAGTAGGGCAACCATAGATTTGTAAAAACTGTAGTATTGAATAAGGAAATTTTTTTATTACAATGCTGTTTTTATTTTTTGTTACAAAGATAGAATTTTTATACATGAAACTGAAAGTTCGTGATATTACAATATTTGATTATCTTTCTAATAAAAATAAAAAATTAAAAAGGTAATATTTTTTAATTATATTGTTCCCATTATATAGCTCAAATTATCTATATTTAACTGATAATTTGAAATCCCAACAGTTTTGACAATTATTTGCATTCAAAGGCAAAGGTGTCAAAAGACACCTTTTGGTTGAAATAGGTATACACAAACTCGTGGTAGAAATAGTGTTAATCCAAATTAATATCACATAAAATTATCACGCATCCCAAGTACCACAAGATGAATGGTTTCTTGCCTCCGTTTAATTCCTCTCTACCAAAAAATGTTCGTCCTTCCAACAATAACAAAGAAAATCCTGTAGAATTCCTTCACAAATGTACGGAAAATTTCCAATCCTGGTCAGGGTAACGAGTGAGTTTTGATTGCAATTTCTTTCCCGGATGTCTTGGGTATGTGGTGTCTAACATGATGAGGTACTATGATCTTTCCGCCCCAGCAATCTTCCACAGATTCAAATGAATGGATGAGATTGTTGTGCTTCAGACTCCTTTGGGAAATGAAGTTCGTTAAGTAAAAAGAAATGACTTTCTATCTACCGAGAACAGTGTAGTAATTTGTGGGGGCTTTTGGCAGGGGTTCAGGGAAAATGAAGTCATTTCTTATCTCTGCGGTGTATTTTATATGAAGTAAGAATTTTGTATCACGTCAATTTTTGCAATCAATTCTGCATGCGTGTGTAATAAAGGCTTATGTTGGCTTCTTTTCCATTCTATACACAAGTCTCAGGTATGTAAATTATGAGCAATCAATACTAAGGTAAAGGTGTGTTTTTTATGAATAAAATAAAATCCGATACGAGTCTCACACATCATAAAGGTTTGGAGTAAATTTAAGATATGGTTTTAACTTAAAACGTCTGAGATACCATTACAGAAAATATTGAATATTTTGATGAAGTCTAAAGGTCCATGAATTTGTGAGAATTGCGAGAATCTAAAATTATAGAGTACATGAAGTTCGAAATATGCAAATTAATTTGTTTTTGGTAATTCATTCATTTTCACATATCAGTTGTTTAAACAGAATTTGTTCAACACCAATGTCAATATATACTTTTAATTAGAGGTGCACCGAATATGGGTTCAACCGAATACGAATATTCGGCAGAATATTCGGTCAAAAATGTACCGAACCGAACATTCGGCCGAATTATTCGGTTCATTTTGCTCTGTGGAAATACAGTTTGCTAGCGATGAGGGAAGAGAAATTTAAGGCTTCTAGAAAGAAAACCATTAACAATAAGGGATAAATGAAATCCTTTGGAGCAGCCTGGCTTAACGTAACCGAGCATTTCATTTTTTCTTAACAATTTAATAGATTTATTTCTCTTCAGATTTAGACAATATTTCAGGAACAAGGCAATGTTTTTTTTCTTCTGGAATATTTTTGAGGAAGAACTTTGTCCCTTCGTAATAAGATTTCCTTCGACGTCTGAAGAGATGGTGGACATAAACCATACAGCATCAGTGAACATTGCGTCCATTTTCTAGTAAACTCTGCTTTACTTTGGTTATATTACGCCCTTCGATATCTCCTGGTTTTCTCCATAAAAGCAACATGACTATCAAATTGTCTCCTTCTTTTTATTTTAACTCGAGAATATAAGAATAATTTTAAATTACCAAAAATTTAAAAAAAAAATTTCCTTTCCTTCGTCTCTTTTTATTTTAAAAAAATGATAGCGCTACCTAAACGTTTTCCGTGACAATAAGTGACATATTATCCATGAGAAATGCAACTATAAAAGACTTCGGGAATGCCACACTCTCACTTTTGTGACAATTGTCACTGAGGTGCTTATGAGAATACGAACGTCACATGGTTTGTGAAGGTCAGGTGGTTTGTCACATTTTCCGATAGGTGACGTGACTATGGTAATAGGAGCCTGTTTGAATTGCATATAAATGAGTCGGTAATTTTTTTAATTTTGGATTTTTTAAAAAAATAATGGTTACACAATGTAGTGTTTGTTTCATTTACAAATACTACCTATGTACGGTTCGAGAATCAAGCCTCTTTAACATATGTAAATCTTAAAATAATACTATTTAAATATTCGGTAATTGTTCGGCAAACTAACCGAATATTCGGCCGAATACGAACATAAAAAAATACCCCGAACATACTGAATAAAAATATTCGGCCGAACATTCGGCGCATCTCTACTTTTAATCCAAATGAATATCTTCAATAACTATACAATTTTTGAACAATGCAACCAAGGTCTTATTATCTTCGTGTCAGCTTAAGGCTACGGTTACTGTGATAATAATAATAATAGAGTTTATCCTTCTAGCTCAGAAGGTACACTTCTCAGCTGGGCTGAGAAACGGGCCACGCCTATGTGCAGGGACCGAACCAGCCGAAAGCACCAAAAAAGGTATAAGAAGAGAAAACACCACATAACGAGCATGCGATCGAAAATGCAGGCTCCTTCTCGACCCTCCCCGGCACTCCGGTACCAAGCCGGTCCGGTCCCCGTACACAAACGCGGTCACATTTACCACTGCACAGTGGCTCAGCTAAGACAGGCAACAAAAAAATGTTAAAAACATATAACTTAAAACGGTAAGAAATGCAATACACAAAGAAGCGTGCAAGAAAAGTCAGTCAAGTGAGATTGAAAAGGCTCCTTTTAAGAACGTCCTTACTAATGCTCACACTAAAAACATCAATATTTTTATTCACATTAATGAACATGCGATTAACAGGCTCGAATCTGCCGTAATTCGTGTTAGAGGAGTTGGTGTGTAAGAGAGGTGGTCCTCTCAAATTGTATCCACTCTCTCTAAACGATGTACGGCGACTTAGAAAACCTGAGTCGACCTTTCCATTAAGGAGCTGATGAACAAATACAACATCGGCTACCTCACGACGCCTGCAAAGAGTGCTTAAGTTGAGTAACTTAAGCCGAGATTCATATGGTGGAAGAACTATTGGGTTATGCCAAGGAAGATGATTCAGTGCGAATCGAACGAACCTCCTTTGAACTGACTCAATTCTTCCAACGTGCGAAGATTAGTGAGGAGACCAAACCTGGGACCCATACTCGAGTAATGGTCTGACAAGAGAGATATAAAGGTGTTTAGTAATCAAGGGGTTATTGAACTCTTTAGACCACCTTTTTATAAAACCCAGGACTAAACTACCTTTGGAAGCAATATAGTTAATGTGGGCAGCAAAATCGAGTTTACTATCAAATCTAATCCCGAGATCTTTTACAAAATTAACACGACGGACACTTTCGTTAGAAAAGGTGTAGTTAAAAATTATAGGAGTACGACTTCTCCCAAAAGTCATGGTTTCACATTTACTAATATTGAGAACCAGGTTGTTGTTCACACACCAAGAGTAAAAGGTGTCAAGGTCAGCTTGCAAAAGTTTGCAATCCTCGATACTCTTTATGTGACGATACAATTTGATGTCATCTGCGTAAATCAAGATTCTACAGTGTCTTAGCAAGGGAACAATGTCATCAATTGATAGGATAAAGAGCAGGGGACCAAGATGACTTCCTTGAGGAACACCGGATAACGCTTCAATGGTTGCCGATTTGGATCCACGAAAAAGAACTTGGTAGGTCCTGTCAGCTAAGTAAGACTGGAACCATGCTGGAAGGACTCGTGGAAAGCCTAACATCCTTAATTTAAGAAGTATAATGGAGTGGGAGAGCTTGTCAAATGCCTTACTAAAATCAGTGTAAACACAATCAGTCTGGCAACCGGAAACGAAGCCCTCGAAAGCATGAGAAGTGAACTCAAGAAGATTGGTGGTAGTGGAACGAGCCGCAA
Source organism: Thereva nobilitata (assembly GCA_963855945.1). Lineage (NCBI taxonomy): Eukaryota > Metazoa > Arthropoda > Insecta > Diptera > Therevidae > Thereva > Thereva nobilitata. Next base: position 150,821,006 of record OY979694.1, read on the forward strand.
GAAAGCCGTGTTGGTTTGTTGATACCAACCTCTTGCAGATAGGCGCGATTGCAGAATAGATAATCGATTCAAAGAGTTTCGGAATGACAGACAACTTTGCAACTGGTCTATAATTCGATATTTCGTTCTTGCTACCACTCTTGTGAATAGGGATTATGAACGAATTCTTCCAAAGAGTAGGGAAGTACCCTTTGTCAAGGGATTTTTGAAATAGGATTTTCAGAAGAGACTGGAGAACCTCTGCACAGGACTTAAGGACAGCAGGAGGAATACCGTCGGGGCCAGAGGTGAAGTCAAATGGGAGTTCGTTTATATGTTTGACGATATCAGCACTGGTAATTGAGAGAGGTAAAATATTAGCCTCACGGTTAGTAAATATGTGACGGAAATTATTGTCATTAGGCTGAAAGTCAGAAGGTGAGAAAGATTGACGAAAGAATGACGCAAACATGTTGCAAATCGCAGGCGACTCACTACTAGACGAGTTCGTGTGCTGCATGGTATTAGGGTAGTTATCAACCTTTTTCTTAGAGTTGACGAATTTAAAGAAATTTCTCGGATCGGTAAACACTTTATCGCTCATACGGCTAAGATATTCACGATACAGAGCAGAAGAGAGTGAGCGAAATCGGTTGTAGCAATTTATAAATGAATTGAGACTCGGAGTATCCTTTCTCTTTAACCCTAGAAGCCTAATCTATCTTAGAGGTACATAAAGCCTTAACATACGTCTCAGAGGCGTACATATATAAATGACATCCTGCTGGCTAAAATATACATCTATGTCCTATTTTTCGAAGGAAATATAAGGTTGGGATATAAACTAATAATAAAGCACAGTTAAATCATTTTACTCTTAGGATAAACATTAAAAATAATCATATTTTTAATGACTAGCTATCGGTTTAGAGCAATCTGCACAGACATCAACTTAAAAATACGTCTAAAAATACGTCTCGCAGGCATGCTGTACCTAAATAGGGAAAAAATTGCGGGACTTTTCTTAGCGACACAAGCACCATTAGCAAGCTCCCGTGGGCCACTGAGTTGGCTAAATAGCACGAAGCGCTAACTTCAACCGTTAGAAAGTGGTAGAGAATTTCCGGTTCCGTGTACGCCTCGCAGACGTAGATTAGGCTTCTAGGGTTAAATAGGTTTTCCAGAGTCGGTTCTTCTGATTTTTCAAATGCTTGAGCTCATTATTGAACCAAGGTAGAGATGAACTGGGTAATTTTTGAGGCTCATAAGGTACACAAGAAACCAGGGCTTCGTATAGTACGCCATAAAATCGTGCCACGTCGTTATCCAACTCATTTGCAGAAAGTAAACTGTTGAAATTAATCAAGGCAAGTTTAGATGACAGCTCATTAAAATTAGCCTTTTTGAAGTTAAAGGCATGGGATACCTCCTCCGGACAAGAATTATTCTCAGAATTGAAGCAATAATTGAGCAAGAGAGGAGGATGGTAATTGTCAACAGACAACATAACTATTGGACTGGGTTCAATAGTCATGTTGACCGAGTCCGTAAAAAATACGAGATCCAAATGCCTCCCCAACACATTAGTCACCCCACTCATTTGGTTCAAGCCGAGTGAGAATAGGGAATTGAGAAAACAGGACTCTTTAAGATTAAGGTTCCCTTCAGGGAGGTAGTTTTCGTCATCTTCGACATATACCCAGTGAATGTTGGGTAAGTTGAAATCGCCTAGAAGCAATCGCCGGTGTTCATCATACACTGGATATGATCAACACAAGAGATGAGAATATCATAAAGGTTTTTACCTCCATCGTCAAGTGTGCTTATCATATCTGGTGGGATATAGCAGCACAGCAGGAAGAGATTCGATTTAGAAAAGGAAATTTTGAGAGCGACAAGCTCAACGTCAAGGTGGTTGGAGAAACTAGGAAGCGAGATTGGGTTACAAATTAGATGGCTACTGCAAGCAAGAAGTACGCCACCCCCGCGAGCTTCCGAGTCAGTGAAACGATCCCTCCGAAACACTTGGTAGGAGGAATCAAAGAGTTTAGCATTAAGAATCTGGAGCCAGGTTTCAGTGAATGCTATGACATCAAACCCGCTAGCCGTCGATGCCTGAAGGATTTCGTTTGTTTTAGACCGTGTCCCCCTTACGTTCTGGTAGTAGAGGGAAAGAGTCTCGAGTTTTATGGCATCTGTGTAGCGCTCGGAGTAGAAGCGTTTCCATGATAGGCTCGAGTACGTGTACGCGGGACAAAAAGCTTGGTAAGGGCACCAGCGGGCCAGAAACCAGGGTCTAAGAGAGTCTCGGCAATATGAGGTGACGCAGACAAAAGAAAAGAAGCAACAGGTTTGGAAGCCTTGCTGATGCATCTGCAATGAACAGTTCCGGGGTCTATAGATTTATTCCTTAGATAATCGCAGATAGTCTCCGTCTTAGTTTCGGGAGAGAATCTCGAGATGAAGATGTTTAAAGGTTTTGGTACCGTAACCAGAGGGGTGCAAGACTCAAGAGGATCTGCACCATCGCTGGCCGGTTGACCATCAACTATTAATGGCAGAGAGGTTGCTTCCAAGACCGGTAAAGAGGACGATTCAGTGACTGGAACTTCCGTGACCGAGGAACTCATGGTGACACCATTGCCACTGGTGGGGCGGCGATTTCGACCATTCTTACGAGTTTTGCAACGCGCCTTACGGCCTGGCACGACTGGGTAGTTGGCAACCTGTTGGGGGATGACATTCTCCGAAGGAGAAGCAGCCGCGGGGCAGGGTGAAGAAACAGGTTGCTCTCCTACCTGCAGGGCGCCATCAGATACTACCTCCACTGAGGGGGAGTTTTTACTGTTAAAGACGCTTTCGAATTTTGATGATAGAGCGCTTAGGGCATTATGATTTTGAACCACTGCTGTTGACAGCGACTCGATATCAGCCCTAACACGCCTCGTGCTCCTTTTGATGTCATCCAATATAGGATGAAGAGAAGCCGAGGAGCTGGAGGTGCAGGAGGAGGTGCCGATAGGGTTTAAGATTGACGAATGTATGTCGTCCATCGAATCTAAAGCCGTTGCAACCCGGGAAGAAACTTCCTTGAATTTAACCATCAAGGCCCCCGAGTTGGTCGCAACAAGAGCAAGGGTGTCAGATAACGAATCGAGCCGGACGTTGATGGACTGGACGTCATCGGCTAACATTTGAAAATTGGAGATATTGCCGGAAAAGGAGCTGAGACGGCCCAGTACTAATTCATTGCCGTCAAGAAAAGCGTGAGAAATGTCCTTCATCAGTCTCAGGACATGACAGGGCTTAATATCAGAGCACTCACTACAGGTTAATCCTCTAGGAGCCGAAGAGTTGGCACTAATTCCAGCGTTGAGGCATGTAAGGTGAAAAACGCCTCCACATACACCATCGCAGGAAACCCCATCCCGAACGATCTCCAAAGAGCACAACCTGCAGGCCTGGTGACTCGCCATGAGAGAAAGACAGTTGTCAAAAATTATTTAGAAAAAGTGAAAAAACGATTATAGCTTTGTTCGTTTACTTTTGGGCTGATAAAGTTTTATGTAAAAACTTTATGAGAGGGTGTAGAAATTGCGACGGAATGGAGCTCTCTTAATTAGACTGAATCTTGACAAATAGAAGCACTAAAGAAAATAAGATTGAAAATTAAGACTTATTTGCAGTTTTCTAAGTTTGAGAACCACTCCTCAAGATTAAAATCCTTGCATACCTTTAGGTAAACAAGAAAAGAAAAATAGAAGTAGAAGAGAAAATAGACAAATAGAGGTTATGTTAGAAATCAACACAATTTTAAACAATAACGAAGTAATCAATAAATTGGTCAAAAACTGATTAATTCAATAAGAAAAGAAAAAGCATTTAAGAGAAATATTCCTTCAACACAAAACACCCTTTGCCACTGCTTGCGAATACATGAATTGACACACGCAATACACCAGATCACTGTATCACTGAAAGTAAACCACTACCGATTAGTGATGAAATAATTAAATTATTTATTAGAATGGCATTAATTTTATTAACTATGTAATAAAAAAGAAACACTTAAAACTTTAGGAAACTACTCAAAACCACAACACAACAAGCAGCACAACTTCACTCTTGACAGACAACTGACAACTGTGCATGCGAGTTCTGACGAAAAGGTGTTCGAACCAGTACCTACGTCCAAAATCCTCGTCAGTACAGGGCGTTTACACTGTGCCCGTTTTCTGATATTCTGATAGTCAGTACGTTTCCGCCGCCCAATGCCATTCATGATGAACTTGATGAATTTTATTTTCTTCAAAGTCCGTTAATGAAGTTTTTGTTGTTAAATGGTGGAAAAACAGAGCATATCAATCAGTTATTTCCTAGTAGCGACGACAAAGGAGAGTTTCAAATGTTATTTCAAGAATTGTGGGACCAACCGGAAAAGTTTTTCGAGTATTTCAGGATGAGACCAGCAACATTTGAAAACATACTGAGGGGGGTAGCAGTGCCGCGGCACCCATATGTGCAGACTGTGCATGTTTACATTATATTTTATAAACGACGACAGCCGCCAAAAGACAAAGCATTTTTGGCGATGAGAGCAAAAACTTAAATGAGCGGCGACGATAAACAAAAAGAAGACAAACATCTAGCACAACACTCAATAGACTACCAATAATTAATTAGCACACGCACCATGTACACAATAAACAAACGATGAACGAAGGGCGACACAAAAACAAGCCAGTAGGGAATAGAAACCTTCTAGAGTCGATTCCGTACATTATCCTTCGAAGGCGTAATGTATACTTTCGAAACATCTCTTCGATTAATTGCGAGGTCCCAGGGTCGAAGCCTTTGGCATTACAATTCATTCCAATAAAAAGATATAAGCACAGATAAGTAAAATGCATATGCCTAGTCGAATAGACGAAACGTGTTCCATGTTGCCGAAAGCGATCCAAGCAAAATATTTAAATGTGTAAGCCATGTAGCAGGCTAGAGCAAGGCAACTTCTGATCGAGCTCCAGCAACAGGCAGCGTAAAATTCTACGGTGTGCGAAGCAATGAGTGTTGAGAGTGACGTCTGCATTGCAACATTGAAACGCAATCCCTCTTGATTCTGAAGTAAGAGAGAAACTGCACTAATAAATGACGTGGTTGACTTTGCCAAAAAGAAAGAAAATCAATTTAATTAACAATTTCTTATATACTAATTATTCCTATAAGGAACAAAAACAAAAACAGTTTGCCCTTAAAGGGGCGGCATCGGCGGATGTGCACTGGGCGGTAAAGTGCCTAGCCGCGGCCCTGGAGAATAGAAGAAAGCATCATAAAGCTTTCCAATTTTCGTGAATGTCCTGGCTGTAACTTTAAGGTAAGAAAAAGATTAACAATGTATTCAGTTCTTTACTTAAATGGAAATTCGAAATATTCAAAAATGAAAATAGTACAAACAAGTGAAACAAAATACGCAACACTATTGAACAAATGGCACTTGCATTTTTAATTTACATATATCGTTAGGCGCTACACTTGAAAAGAACCAAGCAAGGTCTTCATGTGGAGGGATAGGCTATCACTCCTCGATGAACCAGTTATGCTGTAAACATGCTAAGGGCGACGGCGAAACAATTTTCCTCGGCGACTGTCAAAAACGAATAGAATTTTTTTTTTTTTTTATGTGGAAGACTAGAGCTCAGGGAAAGCCCTTTGTACTGTCGACAATCTATTTTCTTCGTATAGAGTGCAATGTCAAACAGCAAGCTCTAGTCGATAGATAGTGAAGGGGAAGAGAGAAGTAGGAAGGAACTGCCACAACCACCTAACCCCAACCATTTCTATCGCGACTCTGGCATCGGGGCAGTGAGAAACAACTCGCTGGAGTGTTATGCCTCCTGAAACGAGTTGAATCCCATCAACCAACCGATGACATGCGCTTGGTGGAGCGGGGCAGTGCTAGCGGAAGGCTATGACAGCAGGAATGAGGAATGTAAGGAGGGAAGAAGAAAGAAGGTGGGAAAGGCGAAGGACCGTGGGGCTCTGCCGGGATTCGAACCCGGGACCTCTGGGATAGTAGCCAGGCGCCTTACTCCCTAGACTACCGAGGCCCCCGAAGAATACACGGCTTATATATGAAGGCGCACATTCTACAGACGACTGCGACGGCAACGTCGCCAAGCGTGGCTACCGAATCAATCCAATTTCTATTTCGTAGCCGTCGCCTGTCAAAATTGCATGGGTGCAGTGGTATGGGGTTGTGTTGCTATTCTCGTGTAATCCTGTGTGCGTGCGTAGCATGCGGCTTTCCAAGATGATTATGCCGGTGTGTGTTTTTTAATTTGTGTCGCCGTCGCTCTTAGTGTGTGCACACAAGAAATCTAGTCGGGCCCTTCGCCGTGGCCGAGGAAATTTGTTTCGCCGTCGCCCTTAGCATGTTTACAGCATTACGTGTTGGATTGTGGAGGGGTTGTAGTGTATGTTGACCTCTGAACCGCCTAAAAGATCCTGTTCGCAAAACGGTGGCGCACGAATTGCACAGATTACCTTATTAAGGGCCCTGTGCTGAAAGTCGAGTCGTGTTTCGTGACAAATCGTTTGAGTTGGAGAAAGTGACTTTTCAGTCGAATTGCGACTTTCAGCCCAGGAGCCTAGAGTAGAAATGTTAAGTTGAGTTTAAGCCCCTGTACTGAAAGTCGTGATTCGACTGAAACGTCACTTTCTTCAACTTAAACGACTTGTCGTGTCGTCACGACTCGACTTTCAGCACAGGGGCCTAAGATTTATGATCCCTCGGGTGACAAGGGTCTTCAGCAGGCTACTTGACCCCGAGCTCGAGCATGCGTTGTCGTAAAACTTGTCGCACCTACTTAGGACAACGCAAAATGTGCCCGGTGGAATTCAAATTTTTAACGAATGTGCAGGAGAAGATAAAATGTGCTGGGTGGAATTGAAATTTATAATTGTGCAGGAGAACTTAGAATGTGTGCGTTGAACAAAAATGTTTTGAGCATGCGCAGAGTAACTTCCGCAGTATTTTAGAGCAAGTTTTAAGATATTTATTTGTACATATTAGTATATTATTTTGATCTTGATTTTTCCAAAAGCAGCCAGAAGGATTTTATTTTCAGATAATTTTCGAACACATGTCTTGTAAAAAGGAATACTTGAAATACTGTAACTTTTATCAAGATACAAATTGTTTTTCGTAAACAACCTGTGGCTTAGTGGATAGTGGGAATAGACCCCCTCTGTACAACAATTTTTGTCTCCAAATACATCCAGGATTCACCCCTGAAAATATTAGCCACGCAGTCCAACAACGGATTTATTGAACATATATGCAAGTCGCGAATGAGTGCATACATGTATTTTAAATTTTTCCCAGAAGCCAAAATGAGCTCACAAAATCAGAAATTTATCGTATAATTCACAATGAGCTGAATATGATGAAAATATGACACTCAAAATGCAAAAAAAAATTAAATCATTTGTGAGAAAATAATGAGATCATAATGAGAGGAAGTGAAAAAGAAACCGGTAAGACTTATGGGGTGCGACAGCGAGGGAGACCCAACCTCCGCTGGAAGGATGGCGTAGACCAGGACGCTCAGAGCATAGGGGTGCCAAACTGACATCGGCTCAGAATCGGGACCGGTGGAGAGAACAGTTGCGAGAGGCCAGGACCGGATCCCGGTTGTAGAGCCGTTAAAGAAGAAGAAGAAAAAGAAACCGAGATTGAATGTTCCACTTATTGTTGATTGATTGGAAGATTGTTATGAGCTAATTATGAGAAATTCGTTTGGTAACATATATACAGGCGCCACATTTTTGTAAGTTTTAAGATTATTATCTCTCTGGAACATGAAACCGACACTCTTTCAACTATACCTCTGACACTTAGGCACTACTCACACGGGGATACGCAAATCTCGGATACTCGGCGACTAGGATACGGATACTTGGAGACTCGAGACTGTAGTTGCTCGTCATCCTCACACGGCCGCGACTGAAATTGCCAGTTTCCTATCAACATACCTCGCTTATATTAGTCATTTCGTTTCTAGTTGAAAAAAACCAAGCAACTGAGCAACTAAGCGACTGGGAGACTAGCATGTTAAGTCTCCTAGAAACTGGTTGCTTAGTCGCCGAGTATCCGCGACTGGAGTATCCCCGTATGAGTGCCGCCGTCTGGTTACGTATTACGGGTCTCTTAGTCGCCGAGTATCGCAGTCGCTCCGAGATTTGCGTATCCCCGTGTGAGTAGTGCCTTAGGCCAATCAAATTAGGTTTTTTCGGGCCAACCAAGCCATCCGAAAAGTAAAATATGGGTACAATATGAAAAATTCCGAAGAATTTGATGAACTACTTTTGGCACTCGTCAGCCTTTGGGAAAGTTTCCAAAAAGGTGTCAAAAGAGGGCCAAAAACGGATTTTCGCGTTTTAAAAAAAACCTACACATTTTACAAAAAAAAAGGTTTAAATAAAGTTTGTAGATCTTCTTCATACTAATAAAATGACACCAGTTTGATGTCAATACATAAACAAATAAAGGAGTAATTGCAAAAAAACCGCTAAAAATCACGTTTTTTTAAATGCTCATATTTTTTACCAAAAAAACGATTTTGTAATGAAACTTGTGGAAAGTGTAGCCCTTGGGGAGTGCAATAAAACGTTTTTGTAAATTTGCAAAATAATAAATAATTTTTGCAAAATACGGTTTTTTCAAAAAAAAGACCTTTGTTGTCGAATTCGATTAGCTCATAACCATCAACACCTACAGAAATGTTTTTGGGCTCAAAATGTTCTGGAAGAGTTGTGCTAATAGTTGTGTTCTGTGCGCACATTGCTACTTCATTGGAAACATGCGAAAAGATTGCCGGAAAAATGAAAAAAACTAAACTTTGCTCACGAAATTCGATTAATTGCCTATGGATAGGCAAAACAAAAATATATATTTTTCGACCATCACAGAAAATTAACTCCTATCGATAGGCAATTAATAGAATTTCGTGAGCAAATAGCGTAGAGTAGCAAAACTCGACTCATTTCCATCATTATTTACAGAGTGGTAGAATGTCTCTTTGAGATGCACTTCTAAAATGCATATTTTTATTGCAGGAAATGCATTTTTTCAAAATGAATTCATCATTACCGGTCACAAAGTTTGCAGACGCTCTCACGAATCGAACACAAAAAACCGCATTAAGATCCATCTTACTGTTCAAAAAATCCTAGGTTCATTGCTTTATTTCCTCGACTATTTAGGGTTCGATTTGACATGGAATGAGCGATATACACCTATCAGGAACGACCGTCTATTATTATTTGTAGTATAAATGAAAACAGATGTGCGCAGCACATTTAAATCCATCATATCACATCTAAGATTAAGATTAAGTCAAAATTCTAATTACTTAAAATTTCACTTTCTTTCTTAATTATCAATACTAGTATCGCCCATTGGTCGAAATTCGACCCTCTCTCTCTACTCTTCTCTCAATTCGTCCCGTTAAAGTTTGCCGTCTACGCATTTCAATAACTCAGAAATAATTTAATTGAACTATGACCACTTTTTAATTTCTCTATCAGTTCTAAAAAATAACAAAAAAATTGTGTAGTGTAATTATAAACTACATTATCATCTAAAATTGCATCTCTGAACAAAACTTTCTTCATTTAAAAAACACCATACCCTACCGTATATATTTTGATAATAATTTCCACTTTCTTTTATTATTTTTGTTTATTTTTTTTAATTAAAATTTTCCGGGGCGTTAAAAATCTTCCCAGAAAGAAAACCCTTTTCAACATAAGCATAATGACACTGACTTAGTACATACATATAACGCACTACGGCAAGTAAACTGGCACAACTCAAAAATAGGTTTTGAGTTATTGCCGCCAGGTGACTGTTGGCATTAAACATTGATTATATACTAAGTAGATATGGACAAACGCGAGTCAAAATAACATCAGACTACGACGCTATGAACTTCGTGCGCTAGTATCGCAGGGTTTTGTTCTCCTCTATATGGTTAGTTTCCGAAATAAACTTTTCCTTGTTTATGAAAAAGCCTTTCGCGCTTTTGGAAAAAAAATCATTAGCTGCGGCTTTTATTTTAGTGGCTGCGGATCTAAAAATAGATTCCTACGTTTTTTGTGATGATGATTTCGTGGCCGATGGGTGAAATTTGACAATGGGGTAAAGAAATGAATGGGCGAGACGACTTTAATGGGAAATTTGGCATCAAGCGTTTCTTATTATGTTGAGAAAAATGAAATGGGTTTTAAGGGATTATTTAACTTTTTTTAGCGAAAAATGTGACAAATTATTAGATTTTTTTCTCAGGTATTTTAATTCGTAGAAACTTGTAATTTTTATGGATAATTGTACTAGTATTGAGATATATAAAATGATTTTTATTTTTGAATTTTTTTTAATGGGCATGGTCAAGCTAAGGAATCTCCCTTTGCAACACTAGTCCGTCATGTCGTTCAAGTCATGGTGTAATGTCTAGTAGTAATCTTGGTCTGAAGGATAGAAGAGAAGGGATAGGTTAGAGGTCTGGAGGGTGTGTGAGTAGATGTCGATGAACCTTGCGTTTGAACTCTGCTGGGTTCAGAAACACCGACTGTGGAAGCAGTCGCTATGGTAAAAGCGGTAAAACTTAATGAGTCCTACTACATTCCTACGGTGGCTTAAAGGGTCTATGGAGGAGAAAGGTGCGGCCTGGCACCTTCTCCAGCCAAAATAGTTTTTGGGACGAGTTATATACAAAGCAGGGTGGAATGTAGGACTTGTAAATTGAAGCCAAGGCAGCTGGCTGAAGGAGGAATCCTAGGCATTGATAAGTTTTTTTGGCGATTTGGAATATGTGATTATTCCATTGTAGATCTGAAGATAAAATTACGTCTAAGATATTTAGATATGAGTCAGACATTATATTCTTTTTGCCCGCTGAGATAAAGGGAATGACGGTGCAGGTTTTGGTAGAGATAAGACAGTACTTTGTTTTTGTAGCGTTGAATTTGACACGATTCATGCGTTCACGGTCTAGGAGATAAGGTCTGGAAAGTCTTATATTGTCGAAGGCGTAGGATTAACGCAGAGTACCGACATAGACAAAACTATGAAGTGGGATGGATGGGATTGAGAGCAGATCATTAATGAATATTAGAAAGAAAGCAGGTGAGGGAATCGACCCTTGGAGAACGCCAGCCGAGATGGAATTATTGTTGGATTCGAAGCCACCCAATACCACCTTGATTGAACGGCCAGAAATAAAGCTCTCATACCAGCTCCTTAGAACTGAGATGTAAGTTAATTTTGCAGTTTTACAGAAGGCTTTGAATTAGAGTCTGCAACAATTTTCCGCTTTTCCGTTGCACGCATTGATCTACTTTTAAGTTTCTGCAAAGAACAAAAATGTATGTAGTTCAGAAGACGGCCGGCCTTTCTATCTACTCAGTAATTTGCAAAGTAACAACTTTTGAGAAAAAGCCAAGCATTTAAAAAAAATACCTTTGAACCAATAAAAAAATATTAAAAATTAATGAACATATTGTAGATATGTATATTATAGAACTTATGGTGGGTCCACTTGAAAGAGGCTTTTGTCGGTCGTATTTTTAAGTGACGGAGTGCCTATGCGGTCAATGTCGACCGAATGTTTGTGCTAAATTTTTCAAGCGGCTTTCCTTCTTTCAATTATCGGTTAATTTGTAAATACATACTAGAGTTTTCTATCCTAGATATTTCTTCGTCTGTGCTTATGTATGTATCTCTATTTCCGTTTTCTAATACTTCTGTAACACCATACTCCCTTTTTGAAGCTGGTCGTCCCAAACAATGGTTTGCGTCCCCTCATATTGCTTATAACTACACAATATGTCTACATCTACAACTTTCTTCTTTGATTTTGGATCTCGTTGCAACCTGTACATCAAGAATTCCAACTTGTTTGCAATCTTTTTGTCACCACAAAACCAGAGAGTTTTTGTGTCGAGGGACTCGCCACTAATTATGGTTCACGGCAGTATTTTTATTTCCAATTCTTGGATTATTTTCATTGAATTTTAAAATTTGATGCCATCGGAAGTAAGCAAGGAGGTGGTTTTATTGAAACGGCGTGGAATATATAGATGAACTAGCTGTAACCCGTTGCGCCTCGCTGCACCCATAAGCCAATAGTAGCTTCCGTTTATTTTGCAGTTGAGGTGATACGAATTTTCATATATACTATGAGCGTTTCAAAAAAGGCATTTTTTTTCGTATTTTTGATTCGAAATAACAAAATGTGAAACTCAAAAACGAATCCTAAATGAAGCCAATGATGAACCCTAAATGAAGACCATTTCGAGTTTCACAAATTTTGAACCCCCATTTCTCCTTCTCCGGTTTCGGAGTCTATCGGAACTGTTCTCCCTTCAATGATTCCACTACTCTTGCGAAATTCTGATTTTTTTATTGTTTTTTATTACTGTAAACAATTATATTCAAATTTATATTTTGAAATAGTTTACCCAAACTAAATGACTCATACATATTTTCTCTCTATAATTATTATATAATTATAATCAATAATAAAATCAATACAAAAAGGCTTGAATTTTTGTTCAAAAAAAACCTACATACTTCATTTTTCTCAAAATAGAAAAAAACACGATAGCAAATTTCCGATTACATTCGCATATCTCTTCCATTCATAATTCCCTTCATTGATAAATTTCAGCCACCGACCAAGAAATCGTATTTTCCAACAACAACAAAACAACAAAACAAAAGGAATATGCGCACAGGAATCTATTTTTAGATCCAAAACTTCTGGCTTTTCTTCCAACATGCGTGAAGGGCTTTGTAATGCTTTTTTAAATTCAGGCGCAAACCTGCTTTTCTTCACGTTTTACTTAAAATTAATAAAATTGAAAATTTTTGTATGTTATGATTATTATGCACGTAGAACGAAATAATATTATAAAATTAATGTTGAAAACCCACCCCCTTTGATTTTAGAGGTTTACAACAGAAATTAGAATCCCAAAAATTCAAGCTACCGGGAGTTTCCCGGTGGGCCGTGCGGAATGTTAAATCAAAAATGTTTCCTCTAAATATTTTTTTATTGAAAAAAATAACATTTTCCCACGAAAAAATAAAAAAATTTCAAATTTCAAGCATATCACAATTTCTTTAAAGAACACAAATCTCGCGGTCTCCTACGAAATTGCTAATTAGTTTGTTGAAGACTGTTACTTATTGTTATTATATTGTGTGGAATTTAAAAAAAATCTAAAAAATTCAAAATGTCAACGAAACGACGAAGAGGTTGGCAGAAAAAAAAATTAAAAAACAAGAACTTTTAAATGCGTAGTATAAAAATTGTCCGGACATTATTCATAAAAAATATTCCAAGCTTTCTAATTTTGGAAAAAAAGGTATAGGTTAACTATACGTAATTTTTGGAGAAAAAAGTAGTGAAAGTTGAAACTGTAGTTAAAAAAACCCAAAATTTTAACTTTGGCGACTCATAACTCTGGAAGTTGGTAGGGTTGGTAGTACCAAAACTGGTGCCTAAGTAATGCTGAGAGAAGCTAGTTCAAATAACGATAATAGGTTCAAATAACGATAAAATACTCGTCGGACTTGACCGAGAATTTTTTTTCAGTAAATGTAGGACGTGGAAAACAGTTCCCCGTCCAAAAAGGGGTGATCGAAGGATTGAAAAAAATAGTGACGTTGGAAAAGGGTAACGTAATTTTTGCACGGGTTTTAAAGAATGCTCGGATTTTGTTGACAAGTGATGTTTTATGGGGAAGCTATCGGAAGCTGAATCCAGAAAATATAATTTCATTTAGAACCGGTTTCATTACATCGAGTTTATTAGATGGTGCTTGTGGCTCTTAGCCGAAGTCTTTTCAAAAAAGGGCTTGACCGAATGTTATGAAATTTTTTCCAAACCACGTTTCCGTTAATGTGCTTTGATCGGTATCGTAACGAAACCGATATCATTTTTGGTTTTGCGTGATATCTTGCTGGTACAAAAATCACGTACGTCGTTTAAACAAACAAACGGCTCAACCGAATTTTATGAAAATCATTTTAGATCATGCTTTAGTTAATACGCTTCGATCGGCACCTCAGCTAAGACGATATCTTTTTTGGTTCAGCCAATATCGTGCACGAAAAAATTACTACGGACGTACGTACAAACACACCTACACATGCACATAGTTGTTCTTCTCATAATTACGCTTAAAGAAAAACTTTTGAAAGCAAAAAAGATTTTTACTTGATTGTTAAAATGAAATGTATGGAAATGGGCCGAAATTTTTGAATTTTCCGGTCCTAAACTCATTCTCAGTCCAGCCCTGTCTGTCACTCAGAAATGAGTATTGCACTTCCCAATATAAAATGATAAAATGAGTAGAAATGACGGTTAGCATATAAACGGGCGAATTTAAAAATTTATTATCTTCGTGATAAAGAGGCCTAAAATTTTCAATTCATTGGTGGAGGTGATGGAGTAATCTTTGACGGAGATGATGGGTGGGTTGCAGTTCTTTGTTCGACAGATGTGGAGTAATTCAGTTTTGCTCTTGGAAAAAATTGCTTCGGCAGAAGAAGCCCAGTTTAGCGCTGTTTTCAGTGCAAGGGTTAAGTTTCTCGAAACCGACTAGGGTTTTCCTGAGCTGAAGACCAAAACATTGTCAGCATACAGGAATGATGTGATCTTATTAATTTTGTTTGAATTGGAACAAAGGGAGATGGTGTACAGATTAAACAGAGCACATGAAAGCGGAGAACCTTGTGGAGTTCCATTCTGTAGCGGCATAATCGACGAAAGGAAGCCGTTAACTCGTACTTGAATGGTCCTGTGGCTCAGAAAGTCGACGATGAGAAGAATGAAGCTTTTATCAACCCCTAACTTGTTGAGTTGGTTAGCGAGGAAAGGGGCACTCAGTCTGTCGTAAGCCTTTTCCAAATCGAGAGAAAGAACCGAGGCGTGCTTGCGTCGAGCCAAACTATCGGAGGCGTCCGCTTCTAGGAGGTGTAGAAGGGTGTGCGTGCGTTTTTGAGGAATGTATGCATGTTGTGATTTAGAGAAACATTTAGATAGCACAGCGTTTATTCTACTTAAGAGTACTTTTTATAATATTTTTGAGAGACAAGAAATAAAGGTTGAAAGTTGTTGACACACAAAGAAGTAACAGCTACTTTGGGAATGGGGATAAGGATGGCGTGTTTCCAGGCACAAGGGAAGGATTTTTTCACAAGGATCTGGTTATATAGGTTAAGGAGACGAAGTTGGAATGAAATGGGAGATTTCCTGATTAGATCATAGGATATCTTATCGAGTTGTACCCTTGAAGGAATTTGAGGCATAGTTAAATTCGCTTAAGGTAATGGGATGACTAAGTGTAACGCCTGTGTCACCAGCATATTGCTGCATATCGGAAGATATATTCTTTTTACGTCGCTTGTGCTCAGTGGTGAAGTTGCTGTCTGCTGAGTAACTCGTCCAAACTCTGGCAAATTCCTCAGCAATGTCGGGAGAGTTGGTAAAACTTACACCGCCTGAGTGAATGTTCGATATGAGCCTGACGGATGGACCTAAGGAAACAGCACGTACCTTTGCCCAGACCTCTTTAAGATTAGTCTGAACGTCTATGGAATTCACAAAGGAGATCCATGAGTCCGGTTTTGCCTTTTTAATGGTTCTTTTTAAGATGGCTGAATCTCTACGAAATCTCAGGAAGTTAGACTGAGAGGGATGACGACGACAAAGTTGCCAGGATCTGTTTTTGATCTTTATCAAGGAGAGAATTTCGCGCGTCATCCAATTAGGTTGGGATGAGGATTTGGGATGGCTAACAGGGATGGAAACAGATGCAGCACCACGTAGAATTTTCCTAAGTTTAGCCGCTTCCTGGTTGATATTTTCCGAGCATGTACAGGCTGCCGACAGATCAGAAACAGTTGCCGAGAAAAGGTCCCACTTGGCTTTTTTCGAAAGGAAGTAAGGAACGTGTTTTGTACTGGAAAGAGAAATGTTCGAGCGGATAACGATGGGGAAGTGGTCACTGCCCTCGAGGCTGGAGTGGGTTACCCAGTTAAGACACGGGGATATGTTGGAAGAGCAAAAAGTAAGATCAATGGATGTTAGGGTGTTGTGGGTAGATAGATGGGTGACAGAGCCATTGTTTAGGAGGACTAGGTCTTGATTATTGGAAAGAAAGTCTTCGATTACTTGAACTCTGGTGTCGTAGGAAGGGCTACCGCAACAAGGGCTGTGGGCGTTGAAATCACCGCCGATAATAAAACATCTCGGGAGTTGTCGTATACAAAAAATGCACGGGGCCGGTAAATGACCCGTGCAGAACATTAAAATATAAAAAGGTTCCAAGTGTAACCCGAAACCGCCAAGAAATTGGCAGAGGAAAACTTCGCGCAATTTGCCTTACGAAATAAATAAAAATAACGTAAGCAAATTGCGCAAGTTCGGGGCACTGGCAGAAAAGCCGACGGGTGCGCTTTTCCGGCCGGCGCCCTCAGCCTTGGGTGAAAGACCAGCAGCTGACTTTTGCCCCAAGGTTGATGGCCCGGAAGAAATTCGCAACGGCGGATTTTCTGGAAAAAAGTTTTTGAAACGGAGATCGATGAATTGATCAATGAATGAGAGTAGTGTCGTAACCATGATCCGTGGCGGATGTCTTTAAGAGTTGATAAGAAAAAGTTTTTTCTTCCACCCTTGGTCGCGAGCGGGCGTGTCGTTTTGAGTGAAAAACCTTTGAAAAATCAAAAAATTAAGATTAACTTAAATTATCAGTATCAATCATTGTGTCTAAAAAGGTGTTATAGAACGAATAAAATAGTGTTAATAAGAAGAGTTATAGAACGAATAAAATAGTGTTAATAAGAAGTTATTTTGATTTTATATTAGCTTAACAATAACTTTAACTTAAGGTATCAATCATTGTGTCTTTGAAAGTGGCATAGAGCGAAGAAGATAGTGTTCGTAGGAAGTTATTTTGATTTTATATTAACTTAGCAATAATTTCAACTTAATGTGTCTACCATTGTGTCTTTAAAGGAGTTATAGAACGAATAAAATAGTGTTAATAAGAAGTTATTCTGATTTTATATAAACTTAACAATAACTTCAATTTAATGAATTAATCGTTGTGTCTTTAAAAGTGTTAATAAACAAAAATTAGAAGACAATAATAATAAAACCAGCAACTGCTCCACCCCAACGTGTTTCGACAACAAAAACGAAGACCCGGCGTTTGTGACAGGGAACAAATAAAGGTTAGTAAGGTATTCCACACGACCCAAATATAAACAAAGATCTGAGTTACAACGTAAAAATTACTACGTAACATTTGGCGCAGCCGGTAGGATCTGGGTGCGCTAATAATAAAAAATCGCTAACACTGCTGGTCAAGGCACACTAGACCGTTTGCCCAAGGTTCAGCCTAACTTGGGGCACCGTCAGCGGTTCCAAAAGTGCAGCAAATCCTAGATCCTACAAAGAACCATCGCTCGGGGGTGTTCAACAAAGTGCCTCTGATCCAGGCGAACAAGCATACACCCCCCTAAGTAACTTCATCGAGGGAATTTTGCGGGCTTCATCCGTGCCCAGGAAACGCCCTATGTCAGAGGTCCAACCAGGGGACAACCACCACTCAGAAACCCCCCCACCGAGGGATCAACAAGCACCAGACGGCCTTTCTACAGCATCAGGGACCAACGACACCAGCCCACCATTCAACGAGGCAGGCGAAGCAGCAACCAACATCCCGGCCGCATCAGACCTCGCAGCATTACAAGGATCCAGTCACATCCCATCAGAACACCTGATAATCCAGCGAGGGAACACATCCACGCCGACGGCTTCAACTTCAACAGAGACACCCCAGACGTCCCCCCGAATACTAAGAAGCGGGAAAGTAGTGGAAAAAGGGGTCAAACAAGTAGGTCCTAGTTTAAGTTTAGAACAAATATTACAGAGAGCGCTCGAAACAGGTGACATAAATATCACCGCGTGTCAGGCACTGGAACGGGAGACAAATAAAATCCGTAAACGCCGCCTGACACAAGTAGATAAACTCAAACAAAGTACCCTCCAATTTAGAGAGGAATTAGCTAAATTTCAGTCTCTCGAGCGCCCTCTGCCCGGCGAAGAACCTAGCGTAGGAAACAATAATATATTAGATCACTCAAATATAAGTGAAAAAAATTGTGAAACCGAAACCAACGACCGCTCGACCACCACCCCCGCTACGAACACAACCAGTCTCGCAGAAGAACTCCTCAATTGGATAAGCGTGTCCCTCACGGAATCGGAGAAGGACGACCTTACCCTGAACAAAACTGAAGGAAACGTTACCTCGGAAGAGGAAAATAAACCCCTGTTGAAATTAGCCATGGCAGAAGCTTACATTAAAGTCGCCAAGCTAACCTCTCAGTTAGTACCAATATTCTTTGGTGGGCATAGCCCAACCCTAGCAAGTGAGCTCCAGATGTTCTTAGGGTGCTGTCGGAGGGTAATTCAATGTTTGACGGAAGCTGAACAACCAGCATTCCTACAAATTTTCCCAACCAGGCTTCGAGGTGAAGCCTACCAACTGATAGCCGCCAGTCAACCGGCTACTTTTGACGATGCTGAGAAGCTCCTTAATAGGACGTATCTCCCAAGAGAGACGTACCAGGAACTAGTGAACAAACTAATTACCCTACGTCAGCTCCCTCTCGAACCACTAATAGCCTACACTACAAGGGTGAAACAACAGTTATCTCTATGTGAAGAGGCAGCCACAAACAAATACGGCGCAACAGCGGATCCAGTAAAAACACAACTGGCGGATTTCGCTAAAAACGCCTTAAGGAGTGGGATTACAAACCCTCATTTGTGTCAGTATTTACTGGCAGCAGGAGACGACACCTTGGACAATTTAATCCAGAAGGCCCTAGACATGGAGAGACTCCAACAAACCTCCATGTATATGCAAGCCCCGTACCAGGTGTCGCCCAACCTCCCGATATATAGTCCCTACACACAGCCAGCTCCTATGACACAAATCGAAAGTATACAACAAACAATGCCCGCTGCGAACTCTCAATACCCAAATACACAACGCACCGCCCCGCCCGTAATAATCTCACCAGCAACACTCCAAAACACCAACAACCCACATGTGATGTACACTACGTATGCTACACCACCAAGCAATCACCAAAACATACAACAGCCCCCACTACAAAGCGCTCAGCAGGCGATTGCCGCTATATCTCCCACAAAACTTGCGGCGAAACTCCCGATAAATATAACCTGCAGTTACTGCCGAAATAGAGGGCACACATACACTGATTGCCTGAAACGTAAAAATACACCTATCTGCTTAATTTGTAGGTCAAACACACATGATGCCAAAGACTGTCGTCAACCAACAGAACCACCAAGGCATTTTAATAATAATAATGGACGTTACCAAAATCAGGGACCCCCATTTAACAGCAATAATAATATTCACTACCCAAATCAACGATCCCAATTCCAAGGTAACAACCGATACCAGAACCAGAGGCCTCAACAGGTAAGTCAAGGCTATAATTGTTATCACAACGACCGACCCCCTAACAATGAACCCCAACAGCAAATTAACCGTCAACAACCCACTAACAATACGAGGCCGGTATTCAACATTAGATACCGGTGTGATTTCTGCCACAGACGTGGGTACCTAGTAGACGACTGTCACCAAAGACAGCGTTGGGAATCACAACAGGCGGGAAAATCCCCGCAGTCGGACCAAGAAACCCCGGCCCGACACTAATTTCTAAAAATAATACTAAAGGGGGATCTCAAGCGCCCGAACCAAGTGTCCCACTCGTCACTCTTCCACTAGACATAAGCCTTAACGGCAAAGCCGACCTAGCAGTGGACACTGGCGCTGAGGTCAGAATATTAAAACACAAGAAACTAAAGGATCCGAACATAATAGATTCCACAAAAAGGTGCACATTACAAACGCCATTCGGCCAAGGAAAAACACTAGGGAGCTGTCAGGGGAACTTCCTTTTCAATACCCCCCTACCATGCACCTTCCAAATCGTGCAAAACATGCCAGAGATTCCTGACGATGGCCTATTAGGATACGATTTTGTTACCAAACATTGTAACGTTGAGGGCCCAAACCAAACACTGTGATTTCCTCGCACGGAAATCAATCCAGAAGAAATTGCAATTCCACTACGCAGTAATACCACCAAATCGGAACCCAGAGAGCAGCAGGAGCAAACCCAAACCAGGGAGTATCAGTTCGCAGAAACTGAGATAATCCCCGGTGGTGTCTCCCAGGTACACTCAGAGAACCAGCTGCCTATCTCAAGATGGGTGAAGGTGGGAAAACAACCCCAACGATTTTGAGACTCATTCAGGCATAAGTCATACAGTAGCGTTGGAGAAACCCCTTCGCTTACCAAGCCGGTCTCAAATGGTAGCGTCAATCCCACTAAGGTTAGAGGAGGAAATGCTCTGTGAATCATACGAGCCGAGCGAAGGAGTATTCCTCGCCAATGCCCTCTTACCATCTGAAACCAAAACAGTGTTTGTTGGCCTCCTCAACGTTAATACCCAACCAGTAGTCCTGACGAGCCTAACTCTAACGCTCACGCCAACAAAAGACTACTCCACTATATCTCTAGCCCCCAACAACAACCCCAAGCCTCTAACGAACACTAACGACGAATGTGGGTATCCTTCAGGCTCTGAACCAGTCGGTCTCAGGAACGCCAGTACCCCATCGTCGCCCAACGCAAGGCCTAAAAGTATACCCAAAAATGGTGCAACCCCGCACGGTATACCCAAAGGGATAAGATTGAAGTTACAACTAAAGGAAAAGGAAATCGAGACCCTCCACCAGATGAGATACATATACCCGGACTACGAAGATCCGGAACTTGAGCGCGAAGCGCGCCTCAAACAGTCTCGACCACCCCTTAACGGCCGATGAGAAACAATCCATAAAGAAACTCTGTCACGAATATGCCGATATATTTCACCTAAAAGGGGACAAACTTTCCTACACGGAAGCCATAAAACACGAAATCCCCATGATCTACGACAAATTTATAAACCAAAAAATGTACAGGTTGCCAGAGACCCAAAGACATATCATAAACGAACAGTTGGAAGAAATGTTGGATAATGACATCGTCCAACCGAGTAGAAGTCCGTGGAACTCACCCCTCCTAGTGGTTCCCAAAAAATCGGGCCCCGATGGCAAGAAAAAATGGCGCGTAGTTGTAGACTACCGCAAAATAAACGAAAACACAATAGGTGACGCATACCCACTACCAAGAATCGAGGATATCCTAGACCAACTCGGTCACTCGAGATACTTCTCCACCCTCGACTTGGCCAGTGGCTAGCATCAAGTTTATTGGAACCACAAGACCGCCCCAAGACAGCCTTTAGCACGAATTATGGACACTATGAGTTTAAACGCATGCCGTTCGGGCTGAAAGGAGCCCCGGCTACGTTTCAGAGACTAATGAATTATGTCCTCACAGGCCTACAAGGCCTCGAATGCTTCGTCTACCTAGATGATATAGTCATCTACGGGAAGAACCTCGAGGACCATAATTCAAAGCTCCAACGGGTATTCGACCGGTTGAGGGAAAACAACCTCAA
The DNA here is from genome assembly GCA_963855945.1 of Thereva nobilitata. Classification (NCBI taxonomy): domain Eukaryota; kingdom Metazoa; phylum Arthropoda; class Insecta; order Diptera; family Therevidae; genus Thereva; species Thereva nobilitata. The sequence goes on from OY979694.1 coordinate 150,842,677, forward strand.
ATTACAACCGGAGAAATGCCAGTTCCTAAAGAAGGAAGTAGTCTATCTGGGTCACGTATGCTCCGAGAAAGGAGCCCTCCCCGATCCCAGAAAGACAGAATGTGTCCAAAGTTTCCCAGCGCCACGAACAATCAGGCAGGTGCAATCATTCCTAGGCCTCGCCAATTACTATAGAAAATTTATCCCAGATTTTTCTAAAATAGTACGACCTCTAACGAATTTGCTAAGAAAGGGCGTGAAATTTTCTTGGACACCGAAATGCCAGGAAGCATTTCAAACGATAAAGCGTTCCATAGTCTCCCCACCACTGCTGATCTATCCTGACTTCGACAAACCGTTCAACCTAACAACGGACTCCAGCAGTGAGGCACTCGGAGCAGTGCTCTCCCAAGGAGACGTAGGCAAGGATCAGCCCATAGCATATGCCAGTCGCACTCTAAATAAGGCAGAACGCAATTACTCCACCATCGAGAAAGAGTTGCTCGCCATAGTATGGGCTGTAAAAAAATTTAGATGCTACCTAATGGGTCGTAAATTCACGGTCTACACAGACCGCAAACCCCTAAAGGGCGTTTTCAACGTTAAAGACCCGACCACGAGACTTGTAAGATTCCATCACAAACTGTCCGAATACGATTATAATATAGAATATAAACCGGGCAAATACAACACGAATGCTGACGCTCTCAGCCGAATTCCTCAAAGAGCAGAAGAGCCCAATACCTCCACGGTGGAAGCTCTAATTCACCAACCCGGTGAGACACCATCAATACTTCCAGAAAACGTGACTAACTCGCCTTCTACCGAAAGGCTAAAACAATGTAATGCGGTCACAAGGGCTCAGGCACAGAAGATGCAGGACAACGGTAAAGACCAACGCGTTCCAACCCCAAGAGCCCCCGATATCGACGAAGGGCCTAACGATCTCGAAACCGAAATACCCCAACCTGCCGAAACCTCCCAAAATAGCCCAATCACGCTACAAACGAAAATTGAGGTAATAACAAGTCCCGAAGAAATCAACACAATACTGAAGGACTACCACGACTCCCCCTTCGGCGGACACCAAGGAACTGCCAAAACCTACAACCGAATTCGCCGAAAGTATTGGTGGAGGCGAATGTTCAACGACATAAGTCGATATATCCGGAAATGCAAAAAATGTCAAACCATGAAGGCTTCAAGGCAATTCAAAATGCCCATGGTCATAACGGACATCGCAGAAAAGCCGTTTGACAAGGTTTACTTGGACATTGTGGGTCCACTGGAAGAAACTATTTCAGGAAACAAGTATATCCTAACCTTCCAGGATAACCTGACCAAATTCGTCGACTGGTATGCCATGCCTAGGGTTCGAACTATCGGTTTCTAGTATCGATACCAAGTACTAATAACAAAATCAAACCGTGGTATCGATACCTAGAAAGTATCGGGCTGAAAGTATCGATACTACTCAGTATCGAGTACTTTTTAAAATACATATATTTAAGAAAAAAATATTTATTTAAATTTACGTAAATAACATAACCCAACGGTATGAACACTCCGTCGACAAAAAACAGCACAGACACATATGAACAAAGGCATGACTAAGGCCCGTTTTCATCTTCAGCCCAAGATGGAAACGCAAATTGAGCATGTTCACATTTTTGGTAGAACAGAATACAAACTTCTGTGTGGTAGAGAGCTCCATTTTGGGTTCCCACAATGCGTTTGCGATGTAAATGCTCCTTTAAAAACAGCTACTGGTTAAAGCTGCATTCAGAAATAAACGTAACTTGTATGTAGCGACATCTCTGAAGATTGAAGAATATTCCGATTTTTGCGGTTTATCAGTAGTACATACAGTGGCTGTCAAAATTATTGGCACACCCAAGAAATTTTACAACTGAGGAAGATATAAGACTAAACTATGTTACCAAATTTTATTGATTAAAATTTTATTATTTAAATTATAAATAATAAATTTAAAAAAAAATATAACAGAAAAAAGAAATTCATCAGTTTAAAATTTCTTGCGTGTGCCCACTGTATGTAGGTTGACAAAGTACTCGATACTTTTAATGAGTAGTACTTGACGATACCATGATCTTGGTATCGAGTGCTCAGTATCGGTTTTCAAGACGACAGTATCGATACCTACTCAGTATCGAGAGTATCGTTCGAACCCTAGCCATGCCCAATGCAGAAGCCCAAACGGTAGCACAAATTTTCTTCGACGAAATCATCACGCGCTACCGCATACCAAAACAAATAGTCACCGACCAGGGATCGAACTTCCTGAGTGACCTTTTTAAAGGCGTGTGTAGGCTCTTAAAAGTTAAGGAACTCCAGACTTCAGCCTACCACCCCCAGTCCAACGGTGCACTAGAACGTGCCCATAGACCCCTGATCGAATACTTACGCACTATAGTAGATGAAAGCCCAAACAGTTGGGACCAGTTTTTACGTACAGCAGCGTTCGTGTACAACAATAGTGTACACGAGGGGACCAAACTCACCCCCATGGATTGCCTATATGGGTTCACCGCCGACGTCCCATCCAATCTGAAACGTACCCCGGAGCCTCTGTACAATCACGAGAGCTATTACCACCAATTGAGGTACAAACTGCAAAAATCGTACGCAATGGCAAGGAAAAATTTAGTCACAAGCAAGAATCGCTCCAAAGCATATTATGATGGGAACATACGTACACTCACCCTACACATAGGAGACAAGGTCCTCCTACGCAACGAGGCCCGAAAACATAAGTTATCCCAAGTTTGGATCGGGCCCTATACCGTGGTCGCTGTCCCAAGCCCACCATAATTCCAATCCAAAAAAAAAAAACATAAACTCAATAAACATTTAACATATAACAATATAATAATAAAGTTTTTCGCTCCAAAATACAAAAACAAACATAACATAAATAGTGCAGTGAAAAAAAAAACAGATAGTGAAGATCACCACACGGGACCCACAACATCAATACAGACGGACGACAAGTAAGTTTTCCCGTTTCCACATCTCCCGCACTCTGAGCTAGACATCGCCGGCGCTGCAGCGCTTATCGGCCAGCTGATGGGAATCGTCTTGCTTTAGCAGGCATAACACTGCGGCAAGGTTGTTCCCGTTAGCCCCGATGGTTGCATCGCCGGCGGAGTCAGCCACAAATGAGGTCATGGACCTTGCGCAGGAGAGGACCCGAAACAAAAACAATGATTTTTCTATTGTTTTTTGTAATATCAGGGGCCTCCTTGCGAACTTCTTCCCTGTAATGTGCCATCTCCATATCCATGCCCCGGCCATTCTCGCACTAAGTGAAACTCAAGTCACCGATACTGATCTCGATCGATTTCAAGTGACTGGGTATACCTTAGTGCACAACTTCTCCAACCATAGAGGAGTCGCCATGTATATTAGGAACGACGTGGCTTTCCAGATGGTGTACAATAGTACATCTTCTGAATTTAATCATGTATGGATTAAAATAATTCTTCGTAGCCACGTCATATTCTTCTGTTTTCTATACAGAAGTCCTAATATAAGTAATGAAGCCTCGACGTTAGCCTTCGACGCTATCTCCGAACGAATCTCCGGATTTTTATTTTCCCACCCGGAGTGTGAAATCATTATTGCGGGTGATTTCAACGTCCATAATGAAGAGTGGCTAAATTACTCAAATGGCACCAGTGTTTCTGGCAAAGACGCAGAGATCTTTGCATACTTAAATAATTTGCACCAATTAGTGAACTGTGCGACTCGAGTTCCGGACGTTGAAGGTCACGGAGCCCATCTCCTTGACCTATTTCTTACAACTCATCCAACTCGATACTCCGTCGAGGTTAGCTCACCCCTTGGCAACTCGGACCACAAACTAATCAGCGCCAATTTCCCATATCCATCTTCTACTCCAACCGGAGCAGTTCCCAAAAGAACTGTCTGGCACTATGGGAGACAACTGGTTGAGACTTATTCGCTTTTTCCAAGCCACTGACTGGAATTTGTGTTTCCGCGCTGCCAGTGCGAACTATGCCGCGCTCTGTATTACTAAAATAATACGGGCTGGAATGTGTTTGTTTATTCCTCGTTCTACCAAATCTATTAAGCCTAGGCCAAATAGATGGTTTAATAGGGAGTGCATGAACGCAATTAAAGCTAAGGAAGCCGCATATAGAGCGTACACCTGTTCCCCAAACGAGTCACTTCGGCGTGAATATATCAAATCGAGAAACTCCTGTAATTCCACCATCAGGAAGATCAAATCAGCACTTGATGAGAAGTTGAGAAGAAAAATCCTCAACACGCGCGTAGGCAGCAAAAACTTCTGGTCCTTGGTAGCCTCCATCAAGAAGAATTTTACCTCTTCCTCAACCCCTCCATTTATTAATGGGAGGGAGGTGATAACAGAAAGCAAACCCAAGGCCGATTTATTAGCATCTCTGTTCGCCTCAAATTCTTCTTTACCTGAAACTGATACGCCACCCCCGGTTCTCGAGCGCAACGCCCATTCAATGGATGGAATTTTTTTCAGAACTCGAGAGGTGTATAAATGTCTCAAAGAACTCGACGTCAATAAATCCACTGGCCCTGACAATATTCCCCCTATGGTACTCAAGAAATGTGCCTCACCTTTGGCTAAACCCCTGCGAAAACTTTTTGCCCTGTCTTACTTCTCCGGAGTGTATCCCGACTCTTGGAAACTAGCTCATGTTCAGCCCATTCCGAAAAAAGGTGAAGCCAGCGACCCTTTAAACTACCGCCCAATAGCAATTACTCCTGTTCTCTCCAAAATCATGGAGACAATAATCAACCGAAAGCTGATGAAATATCTAGAATCTAACCAAATTATACACGACAGGCAGTACGGCTTTAGACCGAAAAGATCTACTGGCGATCTTCTTGTGAGCCTGACTGAGGATCTCAACCAAAGCATCCATCGCTTTGGTGAGTCTGGTCTGGTTGCTCTGGATATTTCCAAGGCTTTCGACAGAGTATGGCATCCCGCTCTGCTGTCTAAACTCCAAGCTATTGGTATCGACTCAGTTCTAAGGAACTGGATTGGGAGCTTCCTTTCTGGCCGTTCCATCAAGGTAGTGTTGGATGGCGTAGAATCTGACCCTCATTCCATCTCGGCCGGCGTCCCCCAAGGCTCGATCCTCTCTCCTGCTCTCTTTCTTATATTCATTAATGACCTGCTCTCAATCCCCTCCAACCCACTTCATAGTTTTGCCGATGACGGTACTTTGCGTTACTCCTACGCCTTTGACAATATAAGACAAGCACGTGCCAGACCTTGTCTCCTAGACCGCGAACTCATGTCCAACTCCATTAACAGGGACATTGAATTCATTCTTGCTTGCGGCCTCAAGAATCGCGTCGAATTCAACGCAACCAAAACAAAGTACTGCCTTTTCTCTACAAAAACCTGTACCGACCGTCCCTCTATCTCAGTGGGCGAAAAGAATGTAATGGCTGACCCATCTCTTACTATACTAGGCGTAACCTTATCTTCTAATCTGCGATGGAATAATCACATATTCCAAATCGCCAAACAAGCTTACCAATGCCTGGGATTCCTCAAGAGATGCAAGTTCCTCCTTCAGCCATCTGCTCTGGCTACAATCTACAAGTCCTACATTCGGCCCCGCCTTGAATACAACTCGTACATTTGGGCGGGCGCCCCAAAAACCATCTTGGCTTGGCTGGACAAGGTGCAAAACCGCGCCATTAAACTCATTGGCGATAGGACCATTTGCTCCTCTATCGACTCTTTAAGCCACCGTAGGAATGTAGCAGCCCTCAGCAAGTTTTACCGCTATTACTATAGCGACTGCTCCACTGAAGTCAGAAACCTCATGCCTACACGGCAACTTTTTTCCCGCAACACAAGACTAGCCAACTCGGCTCACCCCCACACCCTTCAGCCCCCCTCTTCACGCACATTACGTTTTAGAAGTTCGTTTATAAATAGAACAACTCGATTGTGGAATTGTCTTCCGCAGTCGATATTTCCGAACTCATATAACACCTCAGAGTTCAAACGCAAGGTCCACCGACATCTACTCACGCACCCTCCAGACCTCTAACCTATCCTCTCTTTCTCTATCCTTCACATCAAGCTTACTACTAGACATTGCACCATGACTTGAACGACATGACGGACTAGTAGTACAAAGGGTGATTCCTGAGCTTGACGTTTTCACATAAAAAAAAAAAAAAAAAAAAAAAGCGCGGTAAACACCACCATAAAAATAAATAAGAGATTAGTAACTGTCCATAATAACCGCTTGAAGCCGTTTTATGAAGATAAAACCCAGCTTTAAGGAAAAGCCAGTCCCGCCAACTATTGTCTAAAAGTGTTTTACAAGGTAAAACAGCCGAATAGACGGATGGCATACGGATAACCTACACCTAACGATATAAATTACGGCCCACCAAAACTAATCTCCTATTTATTAATCTCATTACAGCGCAAAATGAGGACACTAATAGCATTATTACTGCTACACGCGACGCTGGCCGACCAAAACGTACCCCCTTACACGTTCTTGCAGATCAACGCGACTGGGGTAATCTACGAATATTTAGGAGAGCTATGGTTATATCACGATGAATGGAACATTATCACCGACGTCGACCTCCAAGAATTAGATACCCAAACAATTCTGGTGGAACAGGCGGGACAAACCACTATGCGGAGCTCAACAGGCACACATCCACTCGATCTTAGAACACATAAAAAAACGCACGCACACCATACAAGAAATGTTACCAAAGAGTCGAAACACTAGATCTATATTCGACGGCATTGGTCACGCCCTAGACTACCTGATCGGTACCATGGATGGAAACAACGAGCGGGAGATATACAGCCGGGTAGGAGAACTGGAGTCAAACCAAAAGGCCCTGGCGGATTTAGAAAAATTACAGATAACAGTGGTCAACAATACACTCCGGAAGATCCAGACACCACTGACAACCCTCCTAGACCGACAGCATAGGATCACCGAGCAGATTAGAGCCTTGAACAACGCAATAGAAGGCAGGGAAAAAGACCAGCTACGACAGGGACTAGTAACCAACCTCCTATTCCAGTTAGTGGAGATCGAATCCAGGCAAAAAACTTTGCTGGACATAATAATAACCAGTCAAAATAACAGGATCCACCCTCTACTAGTATCGCCAGAAACCCTGAACAAAGCCTATCGGGAGACTCACCCCGAATGTGAATATTGTATACCGATCCTCCAACAGACGACAAGGATCCATACCCATATGATCAGAGACAAATTAGTAGTAAAAATAACACTACCCATCTTCAATATGCCAAAAATGTCATACTACCAAATAAGGTGCTTTCCAACGTTATCTAACACCGGACATTCAGTAATCCCAGTCATCAACTACTCACACATAGCGTCCGAGGTCAAATCACAACAATTCGCGCTATTTACCGCAACAGACGTCAGGAACTTCCAAAAAGTTACAGGGGACCCTAGAACCCATTCATACGTAGGACCACTCAGGACTCCGCTCATATACTACCCCGATACTCAGGAATGTGCAATCAAACTACTATACGATCCAGCAGAAGAAAAGGTACAGTGCCCAATAAAGGTCCTAGAGTCACCCCCTAATGTCCTAATAAGCCTGGCAAGACCCAATACATGGCTATACGCCTTAAACACGCCGGTACCATTTCGCATTACATGCAGTAGAATGACACACACGCTAAAGGTAGCCAAACAAGGGATCCTGACAATAAACGAACCCTGCCAGGTTCGAGTAAAAGACAAGACATTAATATACACAAATCAGGCGAAGGGAACATACCAACTGGATCAACGACCGTACTTCTCAGGCATAGGGACCGCAAATTACAGTCTAGAAATACCAAAGGCACAAACGGACACCAAAACAGATGACATTAAATTAACCGGGGACGAAACCAATAAAGTACTACAAGAGGGCGCCAAATCCCTTGAATCAATAAGCAACCAATTAGATCGGGTAACACAAAAGCACACCCACGTACTATCAACCACCTCCTTCTCACTTAGTGGTATAACCATATTAGCTGTCCTAGGATACCTAGTCTACCAAATCATCCCCTGGCTAAGGAAAAAGGTTAGGACTCAAAACACTCAGACACAAGGCACACCAGAAAACAGCACGCAAGTATATGCGGAAGTGCAGGGAAACGCAGAGGGGAAGCAACAGGGGGCCGTACCGAAACCACTAAACCGGTCTCAGACACTACCAAGGAGCGCCTCCCATCAATTAGTATAGGCGCAGCACCTCACACTAACCACCGGATGAGACAACATAAGCGGAACCTAAAGAAAACGAATGAAGTAATCGAGCTAACACTACCCTTCTAATCAAGTAATTTAACAAAATTTTTGTATGACAATTAGAACTATAAATAAATGAGCAAATATTAATAAATTCCCATTGAGGCATGTTTTCCAATAATAAAATCGTAGATAACCACAAGCATGTAGAGTAAGTAGCTCGGCGGGCTTAAGGTTAAATCCGACTAAAACAAAAGAAATGCGGATAAATGCAAACACCCTTGAACGGACAGCGCTAAATAACCGTGACGTGGAACTGGTAGACAAATTCTGTTACCTCGGTAGTATTATTACCGAAAACGGCGGTACAGAAGAAGATGTCAGTTCCAGAATAAATAAAGCAAGAAGCGCATATGCATGCCTGTTTCACATATGGAGATCAACAGAGATCTCAATTAACACCAAATTGCGGCTGTTCAACTCCAACGTTAAGGCAGTTCTTTTGTACGGTTGCGAAACATGGAAAGTCACCCAATTCATCACAGGGCGCCTACAAATTTTCATCAACAGATGCCTACGTCGTATCCTAAAAATCCGCTGGCAAGATAGAATTTCAAATGAAGAACTATGGCGCCGTGCCGGCCAAGAAAGGATAGACGACCAAATCAGGCGAAGGAAATGGAATTGGATTGGCCACACCTTGCGACGCGAAGACGATAATCTAGCCAAACAGGCCCTTGACTGGAATCCGCAAGGATCCCGTCGAGTCGGAAGACCTAGAACAACGTGGAGGAGAACCCTATTATCAGAGGCCGCAACAACCGGGAGATCCTGGTCAGAGCTGAGAGCAGTCGCGCAAAACAGAGTCCGCTGGAGGGCAACTGTTTCCGCCCTATGTCCCATGAGGGATTAAAGGAGCAATTAGTTAGTATGTAGAGGAAGAACTGATCACCCCCAAATAAAGGAAATATCTCCCAATAAACGATATATGAAACAAAAAAAAATTTTTTTTCGTCAAGGATATCAAATCCTCCCCCAACCTACTCCGTCCCAATATCAATTGTAAAATTCTTACCCATACTTACATTCCACTAATCAAGACACCTCAATCAACTCAAGTAAGGCGAATTAAACATCTGAAAATAAATCGAACCAGAACAAAACTGAAGAAACAACAAAACAACGACAAAAAAAAAAACGAAAACCAACCCTGAAAAATAGGAAGGGGAAAACACAAAGAAGAAAAATACATAACAAAAGTTTCTGATTCAAAAAATAGTAAATTTATTGTCCTATCAAACAACAAAATTAAACTTCATCAGCAAGCAGGATAACGTCGATGCAGGAACCCCCCTCGCCGTCGGAGGAAACACGCGAATGATCATCGCCACAAAAGACAATTAGTAAAGCCCTACGTGTGGTAAGGAAGCAAACTTTACTCACCATTGGCCAAAGCCGTGACAAAAGCGGCCACGGAAGGGGTTCCACCACTAGCACGCTCATCCGCATCATCAGCAACAGTCAACAGCTGAGATCCACCGCCACTAGATGTAACACCATGGCTCCGGGACACCCGATGACGACGCCTCCTCCTGGCCCCCCTTCTTACCGGACACTGCTGAACCCTATGGTCCAGGGACCTGCAACGCAGACAGGGCCTGAAAGGACCAGCACGTTCCGGGACGACAGGATCGGGGGCCAACAACAACATCTGAACAGAAGCGAGATTGGCCATCAAGTCCCGAACTAGTTGAGACATCTCCGCTACAATTTCCCGCAATCGTACTAAACTAAAAGAAAATAAATTTTCAAATTACAAATACCAATAACGTAAGGGTATAATTACTTACTCCATCTTACAGCAATCAGGATTAGACAAAGACTAAGTGCTCTCGAAAAACCATAGTACCTAACGGTACCAAAAAACGACAGATCAGCGAGAACAAAATCACCAACCGTCAAAACACACATATACGACCGCAAAAAACATTGGATCAACAAACAACAAAAAAAAAAGCGGGGATATATATATATTATATGTACAGATCCAAGTAAGATTATCACTTGTCCACAAACAAATTACCAAACATAAAACACACATTAAAAACTTCAATTGACATCTAACACCTAAACGCAAAAACAAAAACAAACAAAATCAAAACAAAACAAACCGATCACACAAATTTTTATTTCCCTTCCAACCCCACAAGTAACGCTGATAAGAGAATCGCCCACTCAACTTCGTATCACGGCGATTCTCTTGTTCCGGTGGGGAAGGAATGTCGTATACAAAAAATGCACGGGGCCGGTAAATGACCCGTGCAGAACATTAAAATATAAAAAGGTTCCAAGTGTAACCCGAAACCGCCAAGAAATTGGCAGAGGAAAACTTCGCGCAATTTGCCTTACGAAATAAATAAAAATAACGTAAGCAAATTGCGCAAATTCGGGGCACTGGCAGAAAAGCCTACGGGTGCGCTTTTCCGGCCGGCGCCCTCAGCCTTGGGTTAAAGACCAGCAGCTGACTTTTGCCCCAAGGTTGATGGCCCGGAAGAAATTCGCAACGGCGGATTTTCTGGAAAAAAGTTTTTGAAACGGAGATCGATGAATTGATCAATGAATGAGAGTAGTGTCGTAACCATGATCCGTGGCGGATGTCTTTAAGAGTTGATAAGAAAAAGTTTTTTCTTCCACCCTTGGTCGCGAGCAGGCGTGTCGTTTTGAGTGAAAAACCTTTGAAAAATCAAAAAATTAAGATTAACTTAAATTATCAGTATCAATCATTGTGTCTAAAAAGGTGTTATAGAACGAATAAAATAGTGTTAATAAGAAGAGTTATAGAACGAATAAAATAGTGTTAATAAGAAGTTATTTTGATTTTATATTAGCTTAACAATAACTTTAACTTAAGGTATCAATCATTGTGTCTTTGAAAGTGGCATAGAGCGAAGAAGATAGTGTTCGTAGGAAGTTATTTTGATTTTATATTAACTTAGCAATAATTTCAACTTAATGTGTCAACCATTGTGTCTTTAAAGGAGTTATAGAACGAATAAAATAGTGTTAATAAGAAGTTATTCTGATTTTATATTAACTTAACAATAACTTCAATTTAATGAATTAATCGTTGTGTCTTTAAAAGTGTTAATAAACAAAAATTAGAAGACAATAATAATAAAACCAGCAACTGCTCCACCCCAACGTGTTTCGACAACAAAAACGAAGACCCGGCGTTTGTGACAGGGAACAAATAAAGGTTAGTAAGGTATTCCACACGACCCAAATATAAACAAAGATCTGAGTTACAACGTAAAAATTACTACGTAACAGAGTTGATCGTAGAGATCTTGGAGGTCGGTAAGGTAGACGCTTTCATCTATTTCTAGATATACATTGACAATGGCTGTAGGGGGGCATGAATGGATAAGAACGGAGTTCGTTACAAGATCTGAGCGTAGAGGTATGTGAGTGTGAGATATGGATTTGTGAACAAGTATGGAAACGCCACTTTTCCTATTTGGATAGATCTTATTGTGGTGATAGCAAACATACTGGCCAACGCGGGACCAAGTAACAATTTCGTTTCCTGTAGCAAGACTATGTGAGGTTTGTAAAATTCTAATAAGATATGTAAGTTTGCAAGGTTATTGTAAAAGCCGCGAATGTTCCATTGAATACATATGATATTTTTTATTGAGATCATGTTTAATAGCAAAAGAAAGTAAATAAAGAGGAAGAAAAGAGTCTATGGCTGAAAAAATTAAAACTGAGTGTAAGAAAACTTAACCGACGGTTTTAAGTAGATCTTTTAGTAAAGCTTTGAAGTTAATTTTCCCCTTGGTTTGTTGTTTCTTCTTTTGGCGTGGTTTAAGTTTTGAAGGTACAGCGGAGGCTGCGTAATCAGATTCAGAAAGAGAAGAAGCGGTTTCCATTATTTGACTGTCTGTACTTTTTTGAGATGTATTTGGTGCAGATAGTGTAGATTCGACAAAGTTAGCAAAAATAGTGTTTGATTGAGTACTTGTTGTAGTCGAGGGGAGCAATTGCTGGCTAAGAGAGGTGAGTTGTCAATTGAGGAGCGTCAGAACAAAAACCGATAAATCCCATTTTGACATTATTTTTTTTTATGATGGCAATTGATTGTTTTCGTACATATCTATAACCATCGCTCATCGAACGTGTTCAGAAACGGCTGAATCCGCTTCAGAAACCTTCTCAAAATCACTTACCTGAACATAAACCGATAAATACATTGAGGGTGTCTACAATAGTATTCCTTCAGCAGCAGCAGATCCGGTTTTACAACTTAATCTAGGTCTGTACTGGTATTCCGCACACAGGAATGCGACATTTAGGTTTTCACACAGTGTTATCAACACCAATAAATTGGAAAACTTCGTTCACCTCAAAATTATAAAGCCATAGACTTGCACAGATTTTGTCAATTTCCCAAAAAAAACGTTTATGTGATATATCGGTTTTTGTTCCGACGCTCCTCAATTGTGTTCGGTTAAATGTTAGAGTGCGCAACGGGAGATTGGGTGATGCTTTGCGAAGGTGAAATAGACTTAGAAGATGAGTGCGGTAAAACTAGTGGAGCGGTCGAAGGAGAAGAGGAGGATGAAAGATTTGGTAATTTAGACATTGTGGGTGGGGAGGTTGAAAGAGCAGACGAGTAGGAAATGTTGGGGTCGGTAGACGTGAGCTGCTTAATGCTTTCTAGCCTCATATCTGGAGCACTTATGTTTGGTCTGGATTTTAAGAACCTCCTTGGCTTCCTTGTATTTTGGGCAATCATTTGCTTGAGACGTTTGGGAATCTGCTTCACAATTGATGCAGAAGGTTCTAGTGCAGTTGCCTTGGTGAGGAGAGTAACCACATGAAGCGCACAATTCATTACCGGAGCATCGTAAAGCGGTGTGACCAATACGTTGGCATTTGCGACAACGCATGGGATTTGGGATGAACTCACGGACTTTGACCAATTCGAACCCAATTTCAATTTTTTCAGGCAGTGTCAGGCGGTCAAAAGAGAGGAAAATGAGGCCGGTAGGAGTGTCTTTATCCCCATCCTTCTTCGTATGGATTCTGACGTCAGTTACGTTATATTTAGATAGTCCGTCAACTATCTCTATAGGAGAGAGATGTGCTATGGAGCGACAGTAAATGGTGCCTCTCGTCTGGTTCAATTTTTGGTGAAACGCTATATTGACTGGTATGGGACCAGGCAATGTTTTTGTAGAAATGAATTTCTCAGCAATCTGCTGATTGTCGCAAAGTAGGAGCAGAGATCCATCGTGTAACCATGAAAACTTGTTATATTGTTTGCTGATGGCATCAACAGCCAGTTTAAGGATGAAAGCATTTTCGTCCCTCAAAGTTTTTTCAGGTTTGCTCGATTGAATCGTTATAAACTTTGCTGGATTTGAGTGCTGTTGAACAGGTAAGGGCGGGAAATCAAGAATGGTGGAGGGTGACACAAAAGTTGTTGTGAGAGCACGTTTCGATCTTTTTTTAGGGATGGATAGATTATTATCAGCCAAAAGGGCGTAACGGTTAGACCCACCGGGGTCTGGCCCCATATTGGAGACTATGCTCCAAAAGTTATGAGAAACAAACTTATACTAAATAAAGCAGAAATTATATGTTAAATTAAATATAAGTAATGGATTAACAACTTCAAAAAATAATTATCCTTTTTAATAACCAAAAAAAAACTGTGAAAACGGTCCAGAAAAATCCCGATTAAATTCCAGTCATACAATGTGGATTTACACAATCAAAAGAAAGAAAAAAAAAACAAAATCAATAGAAAACTCTGGAACTGGCGCAAAGTAAAAAAACCGCAATCGATAGCACTGCTCAATACAAGAGCTCGCAAGCGACTGTGGGTCTAAAATTATTATTGAAATTGTTATTCCGAAAAGTTTATGAATTATTTTGAAAATTATTATTTCGGAACTAACCCGAATTTTGATTAAAATTACTATACCGAATTTATCTCGAATTATTATGGTTTTGTCGGAAATTCTGGTTTGGTCTAGGTACATTCTGTCCTTGATTGTGTCTGTCTCTTATTAATGGGTTTGGTCCGTTCAGTTTTAAGTTATAAAATTCTTGGCCAATATATTTATTTATTATAGTTCTAATTTAAATTTGTTATATAATTCGGCTGCCAGAGCCCCTGCTGTGATATCTTTAATTTTTAAGATTAAAACACTACTTAAATTATTTATTATATCATTTTTAAGTTCACTAAAAATTGAACATTCCGCTATATCATCAATAAAAATTTTTATTTTGTCCATTAATTCAGCAATAGTACTCACTCTTAGCATATTAATTTCTTTCATAATCTCCCCTTGTTCCTTTGTTGGTTTATACTGTAATTTTAGATTCACTTTACACTCATCCCACGTTGCAGGAGGCGACACTTCCAGATAATTTTTTGCAGGTCCCGTGATTTTTAGGTTGTATATTACGGTGTATACTTGAGAAGCTTGATTTCCATAATCTTCAAGTGACCTTTCCACAGCTGTGATAAAACTTGGTAAACTGCCAGGTTGTCCTTCGAAAGTCGGTAAATATCGAATCTCCTTTTCAATCCTAGTCCTTACCGAGAGTGGTTGATTTTGCCTGTTTATGATGTCAGTCAAAGCTGCCAAACATTGTTCCATCATAGTCTAAGAGCCAGAGCCGAGATTTTAACTTCATCCGTAATATGGACAAACTTTACGGTAATATCTTCCGAAGGTAAGGGTGATAACGATCCTACGCAGGCGGACAGCTCAATAGGGGCGGAGGGTAGAAATAATGGGTCAAAGTAACCCTTTTTTTTTTAAATTAACCTCATCGATATAGTGAACGAAAATTTGCAGAAAACATAGATCAAAATAAACTAAATCCAATTCCAAATTAAGACATAATATGCCAAAAGGGCGGACAGCTAGGTAGGGGCGATAAGCTGTAAAACGAGGTTAAATGAGGTACTTGAAGAACTAAACTTTCAATGAACGAAATATAAAAAAAATCTTTAACTACGTGCCAGTCGGTACAACCCGCTGATAATGTCACCTTTTACTAATTTGGGTACGGTGAACTCAATAAAAATAAGACCAACCCTCTAACTTGATCGGAAACTACCCCAGGACAACCCTTATTACTAAAATTGAGTGCCTCGCACTTGCTTATGCACATAACCCCCCAAATTTTGGATGCCGCATCATCAGTAATATGTCCGCCATTTGCACTACCGTATTGTGCGACATTTAAGACACAATATGCTAAAAGGGCGGACAGCTAGGTAGGGGCGATAAGCTGTAAAACGAGGTTAAATGAGGTACTTGAAGAACTAAACTTTCAATGAACGAAATATAAAAAAAAATCTTTAACTACGTGCCAGTCGGTACAACCCGCTGATAATGTCACCTTTTACTAATTTGGGTACGGTGAACTCAATAAAAATAAGACCAACCCTCTAACTTGATCGGAAACTACCCCAGGACAACCCTTATTACTAAAATTGAGTGCTTCGCACTTGCTTATGCACATAACCCCCCAAATTTTGGATGCCGCATCATCAGTAATATGTCCGCCATTTGCACTACCGTATTGTGCGACATTTAAGACACAATATGCCAAAAGGGCGGACAGCTAGGTAGGGGCGATAAGCTGTAAAACGAGGTTAAATTAGGTACTTGAAGAACTAAACTTTCAATGAACGAAATATAAAAAAAAATCTTTAACTACGTGCCAGTCGGTACAACCCGCTGATAATGTCACCTTTTACTAATTTGGGTACGGTGAACTCAATAAAAATAAGACCAACCCTCTAACTTGATCGGAAACTACCCCAGGACAACCCTTATTACTAAAATTGAGTGCTTCGCACTTGCTTATGCACATAACCCCCCAAATTTTGGATGCCGCATCATCAGTAATATGTCCGCCATTTGCACTACCGTATTGTGCGACATTTAAGACACAATATGCCAAAAGGGCGGACAGCTAGGTAGGGGCGATAAGCTGTAAAACGAGGTTAAATTAGGTACTTGAAGAACTAAACTTTCAATGAACGAAATATAAAAAAAAATCTTTAACTACGTGCCAGTCGGTACAACCCGCTGATAATAGCCGTGTTCCTTTTCTACTTTTGAGTACTCCTGAGTAAAAAATTAAAGGAACGCAAAATTTGTCGATATGAGTAAAACCTAGGAATTCTCTGTGAGAGCAGGAGTAGTTCCAAGTAAATACGAGTAAAAAAGAGCAGAAAAGGAACTCGGCTAATGTCACCTTTTACTAATTTGGGTACGGTGAACTCAATAAAAATAAGACCAACCCTCTAACTTGATCGGAAACTACCCCAGGACAACCCTTATTACTAAAATTGAGTGCTTCGCTAAAAAAATTATTTATAAAAATCAAGATGGGTAAACAATTAAACAAATTTTTAGGTGCAGTTTTGTAAAATTTTTTATTAAAATTAAGATATATGCCAAGTCAATTTAACAGTTCCCTGGGCCTTCCAATCTGTCAACCCTATAAGAAAACTATTTAATATTGGAAATATAATGTAACAAAATATAAGGCATTACATCTATGTATTATCGTCGCTCGTACAATCATAGTTTTCGCTATCGCTGTAGTTATAATCGTCGTCTTCATCGGTTTCACATTTGGCTTCATCAATCTCGTCTTCTGATTCGCTATCTAAAATTATATCGCGAACTAACTCTGGCAGTTGTGAACCCTCGAACCATTTATGTCTGTACTTATTATCTCGTCCTAGCTCCCAACCATGTTCTGTGGGATCAAGTTCTGTTGGATCTATATTATGAGCATTCAACCAGATATTCGTAATATAACGTGCTCTCAATAAGTGCTGATGTAATTCAGATTGGGAAGGTGGTAGGCTTGACGCGTCAAAGCTCTTTACTTTTTTTTTAAATAATGGTTCATTTATATTGTGCATTTTGTACTGACGATTGAATAGCGTGAAACGCACATCATTAACTTCTCGCTTAGTAATCGTTTTTGTAATACCGCTACCATATAAATGCGATACAAACGTTTCCAATGTTTGAAATACCACCTCGTATTCACGACTTACATCTCCAAGAGCATGAAACGCTTTCTGATACTCCTGAAACTGACACATTATGTGGAAAGGTCTCTTTTTTCCTTTTTTGAAAAAGCTAGCGTTATAGTCACAACCAGTGACAGCGTGAAATCCCGCTAAGGCTTTGCATATTGGCTCACCGAATTTTTCATATACCTTACAAACATCAATATAACTTTTTTTGCCTGATACTCCACTTTTAATCCAAATTTTTGAATTACTTTTCAAATTGTGCATGTTACTTAATAGTATTATCAGAATGTCTGTATCAGAACATTGTATTATAATATTACAGTCTTCTTGTATTTGACACGCATGAAAAACAATTTTAGTGTCTGCTTCTTCGTGTGCAGGACAACTAAAATGAGAAGCAATAGAGGTGTTGACATTTAAATTTGCATCAACAAAAAATTTGTGACATTCCACAAAATTAACAAAAATTGTTTTATTCTGAATGAAGGATGCTACTTCTAGACCGGACCAATGCAATATAAAAAATCGAACCAAAGCTTCTTTAAATTTATTATTACGCAGCTCTTTTACGAATTCTACTGGACGCTTCTGTTGGGGACCTGTGATTACGAAATCTCGGTCGGCTTGTTCATTTCCCCTCATGGACCTTTCGTAATCTTTTATCGACGGCTGAAAATATTGATCAAATATCAAATGAATTTCCTTTGCTGGTGTGTTCGTAATCATTTTTAAAAATGCAATTGCTATGGTGCCAAACGTAAGGGGCACATCTTTCATACAATATAATACATAAAACCCGTCGATTATTTCAATATCACTAAAAGACGGCACAGTTCCGTTGTCTACACGCAAACATTCCACAAGTGCAGATTTTTTTGTTTTGCAAATGGTTCCGTCGAGTTGACACATTGCCATGGGTACGGGTGTTATCGGAAAAGTGAGAATTTTCTGTATGTCAGTGTTTTCTGTTAATGATATTGCAAGTAAACGTCCAAACAAGTCTCTTTGAAGTCGTACTTCCTGCACCTTATTATTGAGCACAATTTTTTTTTTGCATTTGCAGAAGCAAAATTGCGTACCTTATTTTGCTTGATTGGCGCTTCGAATCGAATCGCTGATTCGGCACATTCCTTTATGAAAGTTTCTCTCAAACTATTGCCAATCGTTCTAATGTTCAAAAGAAAATCGGCAACATCATTTGATGCTGCTTTTCCTGTTGCTATATTATACAACTGATCGTAATGTATTTCAGTATGTTTGAATGGATTCATATTTTGATTTATCGACATTTTTAACGATTTTACTTGCTTTTTTGAAATACTTATTTTACTTGTCTCTAAATCGGCCGTAACATCTTGATGTTTTTTCATACCAGTAACATCATATACGTGAGATATTATTGCGGTGCGAATGCAGCTGCTTTTTGCCCATCGCTGTCGAGCTGAAATGGAGTTTGTAAAATGACTGACACCCGTTAAACGCCGTGCAGCATCTGCATTAACAGTTTGCTCTAGCGTCAAATCGATCGGAATTCTCGAGAAAGAATTGCTCGTTCTTTTAATACCGAACATCCCTTTTTCAAACTCTTCAGCAAGTTTTGGGTGTGATGTATGGGCATTTAACAAATTATCATGATACCTGCAAAGCCATCGGGAGTAATTTGGATGATTGAACGAAAAAAATGTGTTGATTAGTTCTGGAATTATGAATTTATATGTATCGAAATCACCGGTGCGAATACTTCGAGAGAAAATAAAATAATTTTGTATAAGTTCCATTAAATTCATGTAAAACTTTGCAGTCTTGCCAAATTTGCCATTTGCAGTATCATTTTGGTACGCAACGTACTTGGAAAAAAGACTTGATATTAATCCATTTTCAATTGTGGCTGGTGATATTTTTTCACGGTGCATTATGTCAAGTATTTCACGTATTTCATCGTTGATAATCACATCTTTATCTATCAGAAACTGTTCGAAATGTAACGTTTGTAACGTAATGTATATTATAGGATATAAACGTTTACATCTGTTAAAATGTTTACCGGATATGAATCCATTAACCGAACCACCGGCTATAAGTTCTGAATCAACCATAAGGGTAGTAAGCCCGCAGCCATCAATGTATTTTCCAATAGCGTGGAAGTAAGCCATCATGACATGAAAACCACCCAAATGAATAAAAATATTATCAAACATAGGTCTCTTTTGGTGTTGTATTTGCAAAGCCACTTTCGCGACAGCCAAATCATACGTGACTTGCATATATTCTTGCTGACATTCCTCGGCAACTTGTTGAGTTTGATGCATCGTCAAATATACAACCGATTTATCGGTAGGAGAAAAATTTATGGGCGTTAAATAAGATACTATTTGTTGAGTGCTGTTATCTTCAATGATCTTGCTGTTGAAACCAACCCACATAGGTGTATTTGGCATTTCCAGGAAGTGCGATAAAACCCAAAGAAAATCAACCTTTTTTATGAAATCGATATTATTGCCAGTACCATGGCGTAATGGGCTATCTAGCGGTAGTAACGTATCATTTAGAATCGGTTTTTTGGTGTAAGCTTGTAGATCGGGAGTAATCGCTTCAAAAGTTCTTCGTCTTCTTCTTAAAGGAGATTCTTTTTCAGGAACAGTACTCGTAGACACGATCTCATCCATAGTTTGAATGTTTTGATACAAAATGCCGACGGTATCATGCAACGTGTCTTTGCCGGTAATAGTTTCTACATACCGATCGTAATTGTCGTATGCAACACCAGTACAGAGACCGGGCAACATAACTGCATTTAAAGGGCAAATCGTAGACTTTTCGTTGGCAAAAAAAGTTGCTTCAGTTTCCATTTCTTCGATGATGTGATAACTGCAGCAGTGACCAAATCTATTGCATATATCAACAACTTTTCGGCTGCTAGTAATGCTTTTTAACGTAAAACCAAGCGTTAAGTGCTTGGAGGTCTTAATTTTGCCATTAAAAGTAGCGAATACAACATCTTGAGCTATGGAATGAATTTTTCGCATACAATTTTCACTTTTTAACCTTCTCGGGTCATTATCAGTAATAATCGATAATAAAAGATTTACCAATTCCTGGGGAAGATCACCATTATCACACTCACCAGCAATCAAATGACGTGTTTCTAAATTTTGTGGCAACCTTTTTTTTTTAATCGAAAGAATTGCTTTTCTGATGCGTGCACCGACACGTGATATCTCTTCGATTTCGTTTACGTGAGAAAAAGAACTTTCATCTATAATGCAGCCTTTTCGAGGAGCAATGAATTTTTTTTTGTACATCGAAATTACTTGTATGGCATCGTCAAACGTTTTTTTCAATTTTTCTAGTAAGTGCTGTGGAGTGATAGTTTTATCAAAATCAATTTTTTTCTGTACCGCAAGGTCGGACAAGACTGATATATAATTATTTGTTAACACATGTAAGGAGTAACATTTTTTTCCCCGATAACAGCAATTTCCACGTATTTACAAATCTTTTCAAAAGCTTCTTGATGAAGGGCTCGCGCATCATGCCATTCTGTTCGCTGACCAGTGGACGCAAGCCTTACAAATTTACGTAAATAGTCTTGCTTACACGAAAAATGGTAACACAATTCTTTGGTAATTGACTTCAATTTATCGAGCAGTTCTGTATCACCCAGATCATTTGCAGTCATTACAATCGAATTTTTTAGCGTTGCATCTAACGACCTATGACACGGTAACACCTGCCTTTGTTTTCTTTTGCGCGATAAATTACAAAATAAACATACCCCATCTGTGGGGTTTCAATTAGTGTAGAAGTTGATGAAGATGCTTCGTCTGTCGTTGGAGGCTCGACTGGCAGTACTACAGAACTTCCAGAACTTCCATCTGCAGTTGACCCGGCCGGTAATGGTTCTGTAAGATTTAAAAGCGTGGTATAAATGTTTTGTAGCATTGCGAAATTGAAATCCTTCAAAATATACCGGGTAGTGGGATGGAAATGAAAGTAAAATGTAATAAAATGCTTGCGAGATGCATTTATAAACAGCAATCATGTTTCCCCTTTTCTACCAGCAACATTAATTAAAAAAAATTGAAATTATTATGTTCTTGTAATTATTATTTTCATATAAGTTTTTTAATTTTTTAAATAAGTATAACATATAAGTATTACATATGTAGATAAAAGCGACTTATTCAAATTTCATTCAAATTCGAGGAATCTTGTGATCAATAGATGTATTTGTAGTCGCTGTTAAGGCCCCCATACACGGTAAAATGGAATGTACATCGAAGTGCCGGTCAGCTGATCAAAACTCGGTGCCCGCCAGGGTTTAAATTTCTGCAGCAATTTCAATACTGTTGCAGTTAACTTGCTGCCAAAAAACCACAGTAATTTACTTTGCTTTGCTTTACAGCAATCATACATATATTTAAAATTTTCGCTGTAGGCTGTGAGAGCTTTTTGTTTCATATTGCTGCTAATGCTGTTGCTTAAAAATGCTGGGGCATGCTGGTCCGGCTGCGAATGCTTCTCACACATATAAAAAAAAAATTTGTACGCCTATAAACAATGTACTATTTTACTATATAAAGATGGACCATGAAAAAATGGTGAAGGAAAGCAAAGTACTGTAAGCAAACAGAAAGAATTTCACAGCAAAGTATTTTGAAGGTGAATGGCCCGACGAAATTTGTTGTGTTAAGAGCGACGGCGACACAAATTAAAAACACACCGGAATAACCATCTTGGGCAGCCGAACCAAAGTCTTTCATCTTCGTACAAAATTTTCCCCCCGTTAGTTGTGTGCGTGCATATATGAACATCATTGCCGAGCATAACTCAACGCATACATCGTGAACTCGGCGAGACAAAGCCAGATTCTCTCTCTTCGATAAAGTATGCAGAACAGAAAAGGAAGGAAAATTGAATCAGCTCTTTTTTTCATAAATAGTAAATATGCAGCAATACATCAAGTTTATCCCCATATAAAATCATAAATTCTTCCGCCCGCTAATTGTGTGCGAGCGTGAATAAAAATGTTGCATTCCCTCTCTGATAGCCTGACATCGTCATTTGAAGAATGTGTGCATATAGCTGTTCGCCTTTCACTCACTAACCATATGAAGATGAAAGACTTGTTAATGGGTGCCTTCCATTTAGCCACAGAGAGACACAGTGTGTCTAACAGGGTGTTCCATCAACGGCAAAAATGTGCACCGCCGGGTGAAATATATTTAAACACGACGGTGATGGAACACCCTGTTAGACACAACTGTGCCTTTCTGTGTCTAAATGGAAGGCACCCAATATCTAGACTTTGAGCCGAACATTCTGCACACGCACACAGGAACACACGAGAATAGCAACACAAACCCATGCCATGTCCAATGCAACTTTGACAGGCAACGGCTACGAAATAGAAATTAGATTGATTCGGTAGCCACGCTCGGCGATGTCGCCGTCGCAGTCGTCTGCAGAATGTGCGCCCTCATATATAAGCCGTGTATTCTATTCGAAAGAGAGAGCTTTTGGGAAATTTTAAAAAAGACTAACGAACGGAAAGGAAAGAACAGCATAACCACACTTTTGCAGCCCGACCAGTATGCTCCTGAAAGCTTTTAAGTAATTTGAAAGCAACCGCATTCGCAGCGGTTTGATGAAAATGCGTGTACAACATGGATGTGCATCTAATTTGGCCGTGTATGGGGGCCTTTACAGGGAACACGAATGTAAACAATCATCAGAAATGACTAATTTTCACTTCAGCACAAGCAATGATTTTGGAAGATATGTATTGAAATGCAATAATTTGTGCTCAATTTGAACGGCTAACTGTTAGATGCTATGCTTTTATAATTTATAATTTTTTTTTACAAGAACTCAATAATTTCAAAAAAAAAAGAATAAAAAAAGAAGTTAACAACAATTACTTACCGGAGTGATAAGTCGTAGCTGAAGAAACGATTTTCTCATAGTCCTTAAAATTTTTTTTATTTAATGATGTGAACAATTTGTAGCAAGAACGGTGGTATCCACTCACATTATCAACTGTTTCGGGTAAAACAATATCACTGTATTTCAAATTACATATTACACGTATTTTTAATTTGTCTCTGCACGTTTTTAAAGTACTCTCGGTAAATTTTATAACTTCGGTTTTTTCGCTACAATTAATATTGAGAAAGCACGCGGCTTTAGCTGTTTGTTTCGCCATCTTGGACACCGTTGCTCTAGTAAATCGTTGTAATATAACGACGTTCGACAGTATTTCATATCCCTGTCTATTTCTCTTTTTTCTTTCTCGGCCCACTTCCCCGACGGCAAGGCTACGCTCCCCACACTTATAGGGTTGACATATTGGAAGGCCCAGGGAAATTTGAAATTAACTTGGCATTTTTATATCTTAATTTTAATAGATTTTTTTTACAAAACTACCCTTAAAATTGTTTTTTCAAGTTTTACCCATCTTGATTTTTATAAATAATTTTTTTGCAAGTTAGTTATTACGGACTAATAACTATTACTAATTAATACACACATTAATATATGTATAATATTGTAGTAATGTATAAATGTGTTTGAGAACGGCAATTATATTACTTATTCACAGGTGTAGGACGCATCCGCCTGCGATACGCAAAAACGTGTTCGGATACGCAGCTCAATCAACCTCGTTTTACAGCTTATCGCCTCAACATAGCTGTCCGCCATTTTGGCATATTGTGTCTTAAATGGCGCACAGTACAGTAGTGCAAATGGCGGACATATTACTGATGATGCGACATCCAAAATTTGGGGGTGATGTGCAGAAGCAAGTGCGAAGCACTCAATTTTAGTAATAAGGGTTGTCCTGGGGTAGTTTCCGATCAAGTTAGAGGGTTGGTCTTATTTTTATTGAGTTCACCGTACCCAAATTAGTAAAAGGTGACATTATCAGCGGGTTGTACCGACTGGCACGTAGTTAAAGATTTTTTTTTATATTTCGTTCATTGAAAGTTTAGTTCTTCAAGTACCTAATTTAACCTCGTTTTACAGCTTATCGCCCCTACCTAGCTGTCCGCCCTTTTGGCATATTGTGTCTTAAATGTCGCACAATACGGTAGTGCAAATGGCGGACATATTACTGATGATGCGGCATCCAAAATTTGGGGGGTTATGCGCATAAGCAAGTGCGAAGCACTCAATTTTAGTAATAAGGGTTGTCCTGGGGTAGTTTCCGATCAAGTTAGAGGGTTGGTCTTATTTTTATTGAGTTCACCGTACCCAAATTAGTAAAAGGTGACATTATCAGCGGGTTGTACCGACTGGCACGTAGTTAAAGATTTTTTTTTATATTTCGTTCATTGAAAGTTTAGTTCTTCAAGTACCTCATTTAACCTCGTTTTACAGCTTATCGCCCCTACCTAGCTGTCCGCCCTTTTAGCATATTGTGTCTTAAATGTCGCACAATACGGTAGTGCAAATGGCGGACATATTACTGATGATGCGGCATCCAAAATTTGGGGGGTTATGTGCATAAGCAAGTGCGAGGCACTCAATTTTAGTAATAAGGGTTGTCCTGGGGTAGTTTCCGATCAAGTTAGAGGGTTGGTCTTATTTTTATTGAGTTCACCGTACCCAAATTAGTAAAAGGTGACATTATCAGCGGGTTGTACCGACTGGCACGTAGTTAAAGATTTTTTTTTATATTTCGTTCATTGAAAGTTTAGTTCTTCAAGTACCTCATTTAACCTCGTTTTACAGCTTATCGCCCCTACCTAGCTGTCCGCCCTTTTGGCATATTATGTCTTAAATGTACACAATTCGGTAGTGTAAATGGCGGACATATTACTGATGACGTTTTCTTTCATAAATTTAAGGGCACTTCACCCCTGTCCGCCACCCGTTTTGCCCCAACATACGTGTCCGCCCATTTGGAATTGGATTTAGTTTATTTTGATCTATGTTTTCTGCAAATTTTCGTTCACTATATCGATGAGGTTAATTTAAAAAAAAAAAAGGGTTACTTTGACCCATTATTTCTACCCTCCGCGCCCCTATTGAGCTGTCCGCCTGCGTAGGATCGTTATCACCCTTACCTTCGGAAGATATTACCGTAAAGTTTGTCCATATTACGGATGAAGTTAAAATCTCGGCTCTGGCTCTCCGACTATCACGTTTTGAGCCATCTTCTGGTTGTCGTCACTAATTTTGTTACGTTTATTTTTCCTTTCCAGCTCTTCGGTTTAGTGGTCATTTCTTCGTTGTCCAGTAAATTTGCTGGATTTATTTGTAATTAAAAAAATTTTCTCCAGAACAGAAAGTGGAAACATTTTTGTATTTGATAAAACAATTAAATTTAATAATTTTCAGAGATACATGTGGTTTAAATTTCCTGGTTGTACTCCACTATTAGAGGGGCAGCAAAGGTTACTTTTAAACACGTCATCGTTTCACATGATAAATTTCCTATATTCGGACAGTATTTATATAGTTGTGTTAGGAAACGTTTCGTTGTCGAGGCACATCCTGGTACAATACGGGATATATTATTATAAAAAAAAATATTATAACAAAAGGAAAAATAAAATTTTATCAATTAAATATATTTTGTTATATTTTTGGACGAATTTTCAACTAGAAATTTAATATAACTTTTTTTCGTAAACTTGATTTTTTTAATATTAATTTTTAAAAATTTTAATTCAATCCAAATTTCCTCCTTTTTCACGTTCTAAAACTATACTAAAACAAAAATAATTTTACAACTCATAATTTTTTATATCTTCAGACTTTGTATCTAAACTTACAAAAAAAAATTTTTATATATGTAAACATTTTTTTTTATTTGTGCGCCGGTCTAATTTAGTTAAAAACAAAGACCCATTTAATTTTATTACCTCAATCTCAGGTAACAAAATATTATTTTCCTTTACAAAAATTCGATTTGGGTTCATTTACCACAAAATTAAGGCACAAACACAAAGGGGCGCGGAGGTGACGGGAAGAACGGTTAAAATACAGAGACGCACGCACACACATCCCTCTTAGCAGTGAAAAATTTGAAGGGAGAGTCGAGATGAGTTTCGCTTTCAAAGAAAACAAAAAGCTCGGATGGGTTACGAAAAAAGCTCGAATGGGTTACGACTTGTAACCCATTTCGGACGTTGTAACTTTTGTTCGGCTTGTTCCGTCTGTATAATTAGGTAGTCTGTGCTTTTAGGTAGATTACACTGTTCAATCCTCGTTCAAATAAAATTGGATATGAAGGTTTTAAAGTGCTGAATCTAAATCTGGTTTCCATTTTTGGTGGCACATCTAGATTTATAGTTATTTAATTTTTTTTGTAAATTTTTAAAATTCAGAACTTTTTCTGATACTTTCATCTATTTAAATAGTGCGTATAGACGAGTTCGACATGATAGAACGATACAAACATTGGCTGCCGAAAAAATGTTGCAAAAGTTCCTCAAGTACTTTAATGGGTTGGGTCGCCATGGTCCTCCTAACAGTAAGGAAATGGTGGATAATGAAAACGTTATTTTTCAACAGAGTCATTCGAAAAACTACTTTTTAAGCACTTCTTCTTGAAAGAATCTCATCTCCTTAGACAATTTTGCTGATTTGAATGATCTTGTTCGAAAGTTAGGTCTCTCAAGTCAAGTCTCGATTTTACTTCTTACATTGCTTCAGTATGGTAATATATGCCCTTCAGTCCCGATAGTATTCATAGTGCTCGCGGAACATTTGTGCTGATTTATAGTTATAGCAACGTTAACAACTAGAATGTTCCAGATATACTAAGTTTTGTTGTTTTTTTATGTGAACGGGACATTCGCACAAGGTATAAACCCGACGTAGTAAAAACAGGCCAAGAAGTGCGAGTTCAACCGCTGCACAGTGGGGTCAGAAAAAATTAACGTTCAAAAATCGGTGGAGTCGTCAATTTTCATCGAATCAACTTCGCTTTTTTTTAAAATGTTCCTTGTGCAATTCTCTATCGATCTGTCGAGCCGGATTTTTCATACTGTGCGCTGGAGTAAGAAATGTATCTGAAGAGCCTTTAGTGAAATATGAAAAAAATCTTTAAAATTCAAAATTTTGGTGCAATATCAGATGAACATGTGAAAGGTTTCATCAAGACATATTGCACATCGAGAGACGATACAACAGAAAATGGTCAGAAGAAATTCTTGCAGATTTTTGTTGGCCGATTCGCCGCGAAACTCCAAAGGAAAATATATGAAAAGAAAAAAACTACAAAGTTATTATTATACAAGAAGCTACATTGTTTTGATGATATTAGTGTTTTCAAATTGATAGTAATATCTGTAATACCCTGCGAATTCACATTTTTTTACAGTCTTTAATAAAGCGCCCTTGTCGGCTGTCTTTTACGTTTTTCAAACACAAGCTTTGTTTATCTCGTATGCACGTTCCCCCTCTAAAGCCAGTGCTGTGTATATTTGGAAATACTTAAAAATTTCAAACTTTAAATTTCCATATCTCAAAAAGTAATCGAGATATTAAAAAAATGTATTTGGCATGATCTTCTTATTTTGGGGTGCTTCGTCAAAATCCATCGTCCAATTGCACCGCCACGAAAATCGTCCACTCCCCCAATTCTCTACCTCCTCCCACGACCGTTGTAATAATAAAAATATGTCTCCCCCGACTTTAAATTACTATTGGGGCAATCGAAATCACCCTAAACACCGCACGAACGAGACGAAATCCCAGTGATTCTCGAAAATGTTAGGGGTCCATTGCACGTTGATGCAAGCGTCAGCCACTTCCAGTCATGATTGATGAAAACCAAGATAATAATTAGTGTTGTTGAACCGGGACATTAAAAGAAATTGAGGCCTCACTACAATTTACATCGTGTAAGGGACAAATTTACTGCCTCGTGTAAGTGCGGCTCAACACTACATTAGTCAGCATTTTAGACGGTAGGTTTTCCGTCACTCATAGCAGTGACTATTGCAAAACTGATATTAAAACCTATGGTCTAATGGACCCCTTAGAAAAGAATTGCTAAACCTAAAAATTCTCATGTTTTACAGAATTTGATGTTTAAGCATTTGTTAAAAATAAATAAAGCAATTAAAAATAAAGTTCCGTGGTTAAGTGTAGTTGTGCAGCATACCCACAGCCTACTTCGTAGTGTACCATATTAAGGTTTTGAACGCGCTCCAGGTCTGCCAATTCAGATATTTTTATCTCAAATAATGCATTACTACATAATTAACCCTTGTGTTGACAACCAAATAACCGGCTGTGTTTTTCTTTTTCAAAAGTAAAATTTTTTATGATCCCAATGACGGATCGGCCTGAAATTTGCAGTACCTTCCTAAAAACTTGTTTTTAATGAGATTATGAAAAAAAATCCAGAAGTTTATGGAGAACATTGTTTTTTTCAAAATTTTTGGATTATATTCTTTAACTTGACAACCAACACACCCAGGTGTGCAAACAAAAATGATTGGAAATATTAAGAAAAATGATAATAAAAAAGAGAAAAATATGTTTTTAATTTATTATTGAATAAACAACAAATTACTTTTATTTTTCATACAAAAATTTATTAATTATGGCATCGAGAACAATGGGTAACATCTGTTGAATGTTGTACACAAACCGGTTTTTTGCAGATAGCGCAAGCCTTACGAGTTGGTCTTCTTTTCGAGCAAAGATAACAATTACCTTTTTGTTTGATTCTTCCAGTAGAGTCACGTTCTTCTGGAGGAAATGAAGAACTCTCTGGAGTATCTTGAGAGGTTGCCGGCAGTGGATGTCCCAACATACTCTCTATTCCATTTCGTGGGCCAAAATGACGTATTATCTGAGCATTTTTAGAACGTTGATGGATTTCGGGCATAACTAAATGTTTGCATAATTGTTGCAGAAATTTACGGCAACGATTTGTTGAAGTTTTCAGATGCGGATTGTTTTCCGTGTTGATTATAAAAGCAGCTAGTGCTGCCACATCTAATATGTTGTAGAAAAAAGCCAGAGGCCACCTATTTGTTTTCCTTTTGCATGAGTACTCGCCCAGTAATTTATCCATGTTGTCCACACCTCCCTTGGTCCTGTTGTAATCCAATATCATGCTTGGTTTGCCACTTGGTTCTTCGGTTCGTGTATCATAATGCATCGTAGATAACAAAACAATCGCCTTGTTTTTCTTCGGTACGTATGAGGATATAGTAATATTTTCGTTGAAACCAAAAAGAGATGAATTGATAGGTCGAGAAACTCCTTTTGAAATTAGGAATTCTGCTGGTATGAAGCGTCGTCTTTTGTTGAGAGTACCTGGAAAGAGAGATAAATAGATATTAGAGCGAATAAAAGTAAAGTGAGAAATACAATAGTTGAAAGTACCTAATATTGAAAGTTTGTAATCCATCATCAGACTAGATGCCAAATTGTAGCTTGTGAAGAAATTGTCACAAATAATGTTTCGACCACTTCCGCCAAAAAGGTTGCAACACAAATCCTTTACTACACGTTCACCTTGATTCTTTTCTCTTTCTCCAGATGGGCCCAAACCAGTATATATTTGCCCTTTGATTGGGTAAGAAGTCATAGAATCACACACCCACCATACCTTAATTCCATACTTCGCTGGTTTAGATGGGATATACTGTGTAAAACGAGTACCACCACGATATGGATATAATTGTTCGTCTACGGTGACGTTAGCTCCAGCTATAAAACATTCATGAAGATTTCGCTGTAGCATAACCCAAATATCCGAAATAGCAGCACTTTTATCAGTGGCTAAACGTTGCTCCCGTGTATATCCATTATCAAACCGAATATAACGGGTTACCGCGTAAAACCGCTGAAGCACGATAGAGAGGATGAGCAGTAGTTTTCCATAGATCTTCGGTATGTTCTCTGCCGGATCGACTTACACCGGCAAATAAAAGTATACCAAGGTAGGCATCAAATTCAGATCGAGTTATGGGTTTCCATTCTCGCAATCTTGTTGGGTTTTTTTCATTCCAGACTCGATAACTGTGGGTACCTTTGCGGTTTGTTTCGCGAATAATTACATCACATATTGCCTCAGTCATTAATAATTTGAATGTGTGTAAAATGCTTAGTCCCATTGTTTTTTTGGTGGGTCCAGTATTCCCCACTCTTAAAACATTATGAGACAATGCCCTTGTAGGTGGTGGAGGAACGTTACTCCATACCGTTCCATCTCTCGCTTTATACTCAGTGGATGTGGGCTGTTCAATAGGCTCATTTAGTAGTTCATTTTCAGATTCGGAATCTTCTGCATGATATTCTGGCAACTTTGGTTCTTCGTTGTCAGATGCTTGAGAATCGGCTTGTTCCGGTTCTTCTTCTTCTGATGATAGTTGCCTATAGACTCTACCTTCCTCCTAAAACGAAAGATAATTAATTCCAACAAGCCCATAATTACCTCCAGCTCTATACATATAATATGTGGGTAAAATATACAAACCTCACTTTCATCCTCCAACAATTCTTCCAATCTACTTCTTATATACGCCTCTCTTTGTTCGTAAGACAAACTTGTTACTTGTTGTGCCGTTAACCACTTACCATCTGCCATTATATATTAAAGATAAATATAAACACTGACGCACAAATGTAAAAAAACTTGCTCGAAAACGCAAAACTTTATTTTGAAGGGAATTCTGACATTTTTAAACAAACTAAAAAAATCAATGCTAACTTGATTTTGGTATTTGAATCCACCGATTCCTTGAAGTTTTCAAATTTACGAAACTTATCTGCTCTTTTACGACCCAAAATATATGAACACACCCGGGTGTGTTGGTTGTCAGGATATGCAGTAATTTTTGGTTGTCAACACAAGGGTTAAAGAGATTCCATCGAAATCAAGCCTTCAATTCTGAAAAAAAAACCTACAATAACACGACTAACAATACGTTTTCATATTGCCTTACTGAGAGAAATTTTTAGCCTTACTTCTCGTTCCATCTAATATCAACTTGAATGAGCCAGCCCTTAGTCCCGTTAATGAAAGGAGTATAAAATCACAGAGATCAATTGTTGTTTCATTATTGAGATTTCAATGTGAATGAAAAATGTCGTTCGGTCCCTTTTTAGTTGGAAACATAAGCATTGTGGCATACCACATAAGATTGCTAAGTTTTGGCGACAAATTAGAAAACAAAAATAGCCCTCATTTGTGCTCTTTTATTTCGAGCCGCATTGATGGCAGCTAATTTAGATCGGGGAGAACATTTCTCCTTTTGACAATACATAAGCCATAATTACTTGTGAAAACCTACATATGCATAAGAGTACAAGAAAAAAAATATTTCATAAAACAAAATTCGGTAACGAACAAAAAAATTGTTGTAATTTTTCCGAGAAATAGTAGAAATCACCTAAGGGGAGGTTCTAGTAATACAAACCCCCAGCAACCCCTTGGCTATATGCTGACTTTTATGTAGCTTGACCCTCCTAAATTATCTCGAGCTCGCTAATAGGAAATTTATTGCCTAAAAGGGTTACTTGGACATCGACCTTCTTTAATGGTTAAATAAGCAAAAATGTGGAAGTGCCGCAGATAAAATTAACTCTTTTGATGGGACTCCCTCCCCAGAATAGAAGGACATCTTTGAGTTACATTTTATTCCAAATTTTAGGATTATTGAGTTTTTGCTAGAAAATTTACGTAAAACGAAGCTTGAATGAAGCTAGGAAGGGGTGGAAATATGTGCGTTTTTTCTGGTTGTTGTTGTTGAGCCACAAAGGAAGTTTGCATGTACATCGAATAGTATTGATTCTCTGTAAAAGGCTTAAGAGCATAAACCTGTTGAGATGCTCAATTCCCAAAGCACTCCATCAATAGAAACTCTCGACATTTTACGAAATTTTTTCATAAACTTGAAAAGCGTACGACAAAAGCGAATTCTGAGTGCTTTTACTGATTTCGTTTTTTTGGGAGAAATTTTAAAATCTGGGAAACTTTTGATAAGGGAGGGTTGTATTTCGTTAAACAAATAAATTAAAGTAAATTATATCAATGAACCTGTTCAATTTCCGTTGTTCGAATTAAAGATTTTCCAGGGATGTTGGAGTGGTGGTTGTATTTATTTACCTTTATTTCCCCAGGATAAGTATGGAGCTTGAAATGTTAAAACAGACAGTTTTATGATAATAATGTACCTATGGAGCTGTTATATGATTTGAAGCTGCAATGGCTAAAATAGCCCATTTTTTAAATGAGTAATCGCAACGAAATTTCATGGTAAGAAATAAGTGAATTAAACAACTCCCGCCTCCTACACACGTCTTGCATGGAATTTCCACTTAAGAATCACTGCGATCATTAAATAAAAAGTGGACGTAACCGTACAAGCGGGAATTTTTAAAAATCCTTCAGTAAGCATTACTACCTAAGCTTCGCGAGTTTCCTCGATGTTCTACCTACGCCATAGTGTTATTCATGAGGAGTGTAGATTCAAAGTCCGCTATTTGCAAAAATCAAAAAATTTGAGCTGGCGATGCCATTTATTTCTTATGGTAATTATTATTTCTTAATTGTAATTGCAAAAGGCTCTTTTTAATCTTTTGTTGAGTCTGCAATGTCCGCTCTTTTGCATTTTGTCAGTTTGTTTAACATCTGCAGAATTAATTCAAATTCTCCCACAAATACTGACTATCTTATATTTCCACCAAAATGAAAGATATGAGCAAATCATTCTGATAGAAAAAAAATTAAGGGACCCCACACACATCAGTCTACTCTCGTCCGGAATTTCCTTTGTTACAAGGTATATATTAACTTCGCTCTCTGTGTGGGACAAATCCTGCCATCGATTTTTCGGCCACTTCCCGATATCCGGTGATGCTCAAATTTGGCAGAAACCTTTGGGTCTGAAAACAATGCAATGTAGTATATTAAATTTGACGGTACATCAAATATGGCGGCCACCATAAAATGGCGGAATCTTGCGATCGATTTTTCGGCCACTTTTTTTTATGTGGAATACTAGAGCTCAGGGAAAGCCCTTTGCACTGTCAACAATCTATTTTCTTCTTATAGAGTGCAATGTCGAACAGCAAGCTCTAGTTGAAAGATAGTGAAGGGCAAGAGAGAAGTAGGAAGGAACTGCCACAACCACGTCCCAAGTAGAAATTCTTCTAGTTTTGACGAGGCCCTACGAGTAACTTGTTAGTAAATGTGGGGAAAAACTTGACTAGTATTTCCCAACGAGTAATTCGAAAGTAAATAATGGGGAATAGTATATGCTGTAACAAGTTTGGAATGATGCATATTCCGCACAAGTGAAGTTTGGCGGTCCACGAGTGCGGAATATGCCATTCAAAACGTGTTGCAGACTATACTTTTTCTACGCCTCTAATTAGTTTTATTAATATTTTGTAAAGAAAAACGTACCTTATGTAAAGCTAATGTCAAAAATATAATGTATAAGGCACAGCAAGATATTTTAACGCTAAATAACATATTAGAGGGAGTGTTCATTCATAACCATTTTGTAATTTAATAATTTGTTAATAGATGGCCCCGCAAAATTTATTAAAAAAATGCTATTATTTTCTGAAATTTAATAATTGAATAGTTTATTTAAAGCAAAAATTTTATAGCGGAACATCTTTGATTGTTTACTATTGAAACAATCCTTTTCTTTCTTTAATTAATAAATCTTTTTTTTTCTTTAATTAATAAATCATATTCTTGGATTACGACGAACAGATGTCGCCAATAGTAGTCATTCCATAACAAGTGATGGAATGG
Source organism: Thereva nobilitata (assembly GCA_963855945.1). NCBI lineage: Eukaryota > Metazoa > Arthropoda > Insecta > Diptera > Therevidae > Thereva > Thereva nobilitata. Next base: position 150,876,794 of record OY979694.1, read on the forward strand.
ATATTCCACACGGGTAAGGAATGCTGCTAATTCGGCAATTAAAAGGAATATCAGAGTGCCTGTATTCTAACAGAGGCGTCGAAAAAAAATATTCTACCATTTTTCTACAAGTAAGTAGTGAGGAAATGCTGGAGAAAAACTATTCTAGTTTTCCCCTACGAATAACTGGAGAGAAACTGATTGGAAAAACTATTACAGCATTATCCTACGAGTAACTCGCGGGGAAAGACTGGAGAAAAACTAGTTTGGTTTTGCCTAAGAGTAACTTGAGAGAAAATGATAAGGAAAAATTACTCCAGCATTTTCCTACAAGTAACTGGTGCGGAAATGCCAGAGAAAAACGGAGGAACTCGAGGGCAAATGATATGAAAAATCTATTTTAGAAATTGTTTTAAGTAATTTGCCAGGAAATGATAGTGTAAAGCGATTTTAGTATTTTTCTACAAATACACGCCACGAAATGTCACTAAAAAGTTATATTATCACAAAATTAATAGAATATTTTAATTTGATATTTGTGCCACTGGCTAGTTTTCTGCCCGGAAAATCTAGTTTTGTTCGAAAAACTGGCCAGTTTTTTACGAGAAACTGGCCAGTTTTCGGCTAGAAGTCTGATAGTTTTGTGCAAGTAGTCGGCTAGTTTTCTACGAGGGACTGGCTAGTTTTCTACCGGGGACTGGCTAGTTTGTTGCGAGTTAATGGCCAGTTTCTGACTAGACTTTCCCTACAAGTAACTTGCAAAAGTTAGCGTTACATAATCTAACTAAGCCCTCCCGAGTTTTACTCGCCAGTTACTTTTTAGAGAAAGGAAAAAACTAACCCGTTACTGGTAGATTACCAGAGAAAATTTCTACTTGGGCTAACCCCAACCATTTCTATCGCGACTCTGTTATCGGGGCAATGAGAAACAACTCGCTGGAGTGTTATGCCTCCTGAAACTAGTTTAATCCCATCAACCAACCGATGACATGCGCTTGGTGGAGCAGGGCAGTGCTAGCAGAAGGCTATGACAGGAAGAATGTTACCCCCGGGACACAACGAGGCCGACAACGACAATTCCTATATAAATTGTTGTTGTTTTCCCGTAGAAGTTGTCGTTGTCGGCATCATTGTGTTCTAGGGGTAAAGAGGGAAGAAGAAAGAAGGTGGGAAAGGAGAAGGATGGTGGGGATTGCCGGGATTCGAACCCGGACTACCGAGGCCCCCATGCTTGTACATGAGCGGACACCTACCAGACCAAATCGTTAATTCTATTTTGAAGTCCGATGGAAACGTTTTCTTTTGTTTTTCGATTTTAGCCAAAAAAACACTTTTTTCAATATTTATTTGCGAAGGTGGTTGATTTATACCAAATCAAGCCAAATTTTATAAGGGGTAATCCTAAAGGGTAAAACTATCCCTAAATCGACTGGAAATAAAAACATTTGTAATAAATTGTTTTTCCAACTTTAAGCTTCAAATTCGATTGAATGCGTATTTCATTGGATTATTTTTGATTATTATTGAAATTATCGTAAAAACCCCTTAAAAGGGGGTGTTTTTGCACTTTTAAGGATGACGTTCATATTTTAGGACTGCGGGACCCTGATTTTCGTAATCAGCTACCCGAAAACATGTAGGGAACGAGTTTCAAAATGAGGTGTTACGTTTCGACGTTTTGAATGGACTATTTATTATAGAGCAAGAGCCCGTGACCGCCAGACTTACGTCATAGTATAAACGCTGAAAATTTTTCTGCGTAAGGACACTACAGCAGGTAACAACGTTTGGCTACTAAGAATCCTGAGCCGCAGTGGGTTTGGCAGGAAGGAGGTAGCAAATGTGCAGAAAATTTGTGCCTACTTACGTCATTTTATAAACGCTGATTTTTTGATATTTCCTCTGGAATACTATTAGAAATCACGTCCTCCATTGCCAGACGCGTTGCATAATGGAAACCCTCGCCAGACGCCTTTAAAGTTTAAAAAATTGTATTGAACTTACGTTAATAGTTCACGTTGAAACGTAACACCCCGCTTTGAAACTCGTTCCCTATATGTTTTTTGGGTCGCTGATTACGAAAATCAGGGTCCCGCAGTCCTAAAATATGGGCGTCACCCTTAAAAATGCAAAAAATACCCCTTTATTGAAATTATCGCGAAAACCCCTTAAAAGGGGTATTTTTTCCATTGGACCCTGATTTTCGTAATCAGCGACCCAAAAAACATATAGGGAACGAGTTTCAAAGCGGGGTGTTACGTTTCAACGTGAACTATTATCGTAATTTCAATACAATTTTTTAAACTTTAAAGGCGTCTGGCGAGGGTTTCCATTATGCAAAGCGTCTGGCAATGGAGGACGTGATTTCTAATAGTATTCCAGAGGAAATATCAAAAAATCACAGTTTATAAAATGACGTAAGTAGGCACAAATTTTCTGCACATTTGCTACCTCCTTGCTGCCAAAGCCACTGCGGCTCAGGATTCTTAAGCCAAACGTTGTTACCTGCTGTAGTGTCCTTACGCAGAAAAAATTTCAGCGTTTATACTATGGCGTAAGTCTGGCGGTCACGAGCTCTTGGACTATTAGTACAATACAATTTTTTAAACTGTAAAGGCTTCTGGCGGCGGGTTTCCACTATGCAAACCGTCTGGTAATGGCGGACGTGACTTCTAATAGTATTCCAGAGCAGTGGCGTAGGTAGCTTTTTACGATGGGAGGGGATATGACTTAGTATATTTTGATTGATCGAATTTTAAGAATTTAATGCATCAGAACGGGGTGTTTTCGCGGTTGTTTCTACAGATGATTCTGCATTTCTATTGTTTTCACCGTCTCAAGACTTGCCGAATGGTTTTATTGGCAGTAAAAATTTCTTCATTCCGAGATAATAGACAAAACAATTTTAACACACTTTTGCAATTATCAACTAGAATAAATTTGACAATTGAGGAGTGTCTGTTCAAAAGGGCGTATTTCCATCATAAACAAACTGCCTGTTCCTATAAATAAAATGCTAAAATATATTTAAATGCTCATTTATGTGAAGGTTAAGACTAAAATATGATATGGGTTTTTTATTTAAAAAAATACACATTAAAACTATATATTTTTTAATTATTTGTTTAGAAATAGGCCTTTTTGATCGGGATTGTGAGACATACGACCTTTCGATTAGTCGCTTTAAGAAATAAGCCTTTTTGAATAGAATTTTTGGAAATACTTGCAGTGAAGTTTTTTGGGGTTCTGTCAAAAGCAAAAATCCTTTTAGCAAGATTTTTATGTCCACATATCCACTCCTAGTATAACTTTGAGCTAAAATTAAATTTTCTATTGTGTTAGTGCTCAAATACCAATGTGCCAAAGTACCAAACTACCAAATAAAGCCAACTTTAACATCAAAATTTGCTAATACATATCTTCAAACATAAAGGCCGCAACACAAAAATTCTTGGACGATATTTATAGGAAATTGTCCGTGCTTTCCAATTTTGGAAAAAAAATATTGACTAACTACGTATTTTTGGGGAAAAAGGAAGTTAAAGTTGATAGTTTTGTTAAAAAGACAAAATTTTGAATTTGATGACTCATTACTCTGGAAGGTGGTAGGTTAGAACCTTCACTTTTACATTTTTAGATAGGTGGGAATATTCTGCATGCAGTGCTGTTTGTAGTTTTTTTAAATAAAATATTTTAGTACAGTGAGAGTATTTTTTCTAAAAAAACACACTTCCTTATAATTCATTAACTAAAGCTGATATAAAAAAACTGACAATATATTTGAAATCAGCGTTAAAAATTTAGTTTAGAATGATGTAAAAATATTCCATGCAACAGTCATGCTGTTGAGCAGGGCCTTCCTTTCGCTTACAGTCGCAATTATATGATACGAAAATTCAGATCGTATTTTGAAGTGAACCTTCTTTTGCTGAGGGGGTTCCGGTTATCCGATCATACTGAAATTTTGCACACAGCTTCAGTTTCGATGACAATATAATATAGTATACTCAATAGATCCAGTATGACCACCAAAAAAATGGCAGATTACCGTTTCCTTCACAAGATGCAGAAATACGCTCTTTTGATTGGAATCCTAATTTTTTGGAATTTTTTATATGGAAAGTACGCTCCATTTGAATAAGTTTTTAGGCTCAATCGATGGACTTTTATGCCATATTTTCAAAATAATTTTAAAATAAAAAAAAGTTGAAAACGGAAATACGTCCTTTTGAACAGACACTCCTCAATTATAAACTAGAGTAAATTAATGTTAACGCTCCAAGGAACGCCTTCGAATTGTTGATTCGCCAGAGACTGTACTGTACTGTGTATTGTGTTCGATAAAATTGTATCGAGTTAGAACAATCTATGAAGTCGAAAGCTTCCCCGAACTTATATATCATAATTTTGCCCGTAGAATCTTTTCTTGAACTTTAATATTTTTACTGACTTGGCAGTTTTTATAAACTTCAAAATATTAAGGAGGAATTAAATTGACAATCAAAGCCAAAAGTTAGTCCTATTTTTTAGGAAGTTCATATTTTGATACTCTACTACATTAAAAAATATTCGAAATATTAAATATTGAATAAAATATGCTCATAGTTACTAGTTATTTCACCCAAAATTGGAAAAACGATTAAATTTCTTGATTTATTATTAGGTTATAATTTTGAGTATTTGGCCACTATTGGCTCATTGTATTTACTTTACATGTGCTCGATGTGTCCACAATTATAGTGAGCGTCCTTTTCGTGGCTCTTGATTGGTCGGCCTGCTCGAAGCGCGGAAATTATACAATACTTAAATGCACAGCCGTCACAAAAACATATCTAGATGATTTTTATATAATTGCGCAAAACCAAAATTGCACCTTACATAATGCCAAAAGATGTGCTGGTGGCTGGTGCTTAAGAAATTTCATGTACTTATACTATACTTAAATACGTAGATACGAAGACTTTTAGTGAATTATATTATAATTTTCGTAGGCTCATGGGGGGGGGGGGGGATTGATCCCCTTGATCCCCCCCCTATCTACGCCACTGTTCCAGAGGAAATATCAAAAAATCAGCGTTTATAAAATAACGTAAGTAGGCATTAATTTTCTGCACTTTTGCTACCTCCTTCCTGCCAAAGACACTGCGGCTGAAGGTTCTTAACAGCCAAACGTTGTTACCTGCTGTAGTGTCTTTACACAGAAAAATTTTCAGCGTTTATACTTTGACTTTGACTGCTCTTGGTCTATTACTAAGTGAACTAAAAAGTATAAAATAATTTTTTTGAATCCACCTGTATGTAACTAAAAGTAAAATCTTGGGGCGCTCAGTTTACAAATGTTTCAGGTATTATAACAAAAATGCAAAAAAATATTGTGATTTAACTAATAAATAGGGAAATTAATGGGATACAATCTGACAAAGCGCCCCCAAGCTTTTACTTGTAGTTACTACAGGTGGAATCAAAAAAAAGTTTTTTTCACTTGTGCTCCGAAAGTGCCTCTTTTCATGCATGTTCTCTTGACCGAAAATTAATAATAATAATAATGAAAAACCCCAATAAATTGCTAAACAATTTTATAAAATTACTCAAACATCGGCATTTATTAGAACGTAAAGTCATTCATTCATTATTATTACTTGCTAACTGTTATTGAGAATTTCTAGCGAGAGGAGGAGGTGAACTCATAAAAAAATTATTCAGAAAATCTGTCACTTTGATACCTTCGGGGCGCTGTAAACCCTTCGTAGTGAATGAAATTAAAAAAAATGAATAAAAATTATTCGTTACGAAACCCTCTAAACAAGCTTGCTAATTTTTTTTTGTTAAAATTGAAGGAAAAAAGTTATAGCCCTTAAAAGCCCTTAAAACTCAAATTTAAGCTAATACGGACCCCCCTACACAACCCAAAAAAAACCTTATCCTGCATTTTTGCAATGTTAAAGTACCATTTCCATGGACTAAATGGCATTTTCCACACCTCTCCGAGAAAGCGGGCGGTAAAGTATCGAGGCGGGCGGTAAAAATCTTTGCTTCCCGCTTCGAGTTACTATGTACTGCCTGCTCCTCATAGTTTTTATACGCTTTATATTAGCTTCACCTGTATCTTGTATCTTGTAGGTAATCAAATCTTGCAACTTGATTTTGACCCACTTCCATATAACCAACCAACTTCAAATTTTGCACATATGTATAGTTCGCGTGACAATGCAATCTGACCATTTTGTAAAAAAATCAAAATGGCGGCCGAATTTTGCAATCGTGCTCCCCGACCCCCGACATGGGTATCAAATGAAAGGGTATGACAAGTAGAGTACAATTAGCGTCATTCCAAATTCAAAATGAGGGACGACAACACAAAAAGGCGGACTACCTTTTTCTATAAAACCCACTCGGTATGGGTATCAAATGAAAGGAAAAGGATATGACAAGTACAATATTTTGCTGCGTGGCGTCATTCCAAATTCAAAATGGCGGCCAACATAAAATGGCAGATTACCTTTCTCTTTACAACGCCCTCGGTATGGGTTTCAAATGAAAGGATATGACAAGTAGAATACTATTAGCTGTGTGGCGTCTTGCCAAATTCAAAATGGCGGTAAAAAAATGGCGGATTACATTTTTCTTTAGAACGCGCTCGGTATGGTATCAAATGAAAGGGTGTGACAATAGAATACTATTAGCTATGTGGCGTCATTCTAAATTCAAAATGGCGGCCAACACAAAATGGCGGTTTACATTTTTCTTTAAAACCAATTCGGTATGCGTATCAAATGAAAGGGTGTGACAATTAGAATACTATTAGCTGATGGCGGCATTCCGAATTCAAAATGGCGGCCAACACAAAATGGCGGTTTACATTTTTCTTTTCAAGCCAATTCGGTATGGATATCAAGTGAAAGGGTGTGACAATTAGAATACTATTAGCTGGTGGCGACATTCCGAATTCAAAATGGCGACCAACACAAAATAGCAGTTTACCTTTTTCTTTGCAACGCCGGTATGGGTATCAAATAAAAGTGTATGACGAATATTGTTAGAATTCTTAGAAATCCATAAGAATTCTTTAATTTAAGTTACCATCTAATAAAATAAACACGTTAGCACCATGCACACTTCGCAAGATATTATCAGCACTTTAATTGCACCCTTTTACAAAAATATCAAAGAATTTAATTTCCAGACGAAATTTGACGCTTTTGTTTTTGAGTTATTCTTGAGTCTTGTCTTTTTGTTTGTTTGTTTTTTGATGCAAATGCATAATCAGCAAAGTTGTACTTAACACATTAAATTTTTCCCTTTTTTGTTATCTTTTTATCTAGTTTTAAGATTTATAATATGTAAAGTTTTGCATAAATGAAATAAAATTTTAGTCTGTCAACAGACTTCCAATTGTTCGTTTTAAATATAATTAGCTCCTGAAATTATTTTATGTTCACGGTGTATCGGTATCAAGAGCCGATTACACAAACAACAAAATCTAGGTAACAAGTGCCTCCGATTTATTCCATCAATTTTTGAGTACAGGTTTGCCTTCATTAATTTTTGAGTATACCGGTAGCAAGAGCCGATCATACAAACAACAAAATCAAGGTAACAAGTGCCTTTGATTCACACAAAAAAGAACTCTATTCATTTCTGGTGACCCCGACGTGATTATACAAATTGTATAATCACGTTCAACATTAAGACTAATTTACATCGGTAAATTTAAAGATCAACTCCAACTGCCCTGGTTTCACTGGAGGAACTAACAAGTAGACAAGAGTTAACCGGCCAGGAAATCATAAGGACCTGCAAAAACTACACACAAAACTACAACAAGGATGGTTCATCACTGTAACGGTCGGTTATGTGTCGATAATTTCTCTTTAATAATTGCTCCCCCATCTCGCGGAAATTTATCAAACTATTAAGCAAGTCACTTCCCGAAAAATTTGAATTACAAAATTTACGAATAAAGTAGGCAAGAGAAAAATAAAATTTTTCTTAGAGGAAAAAAATCAGTATCCGGAGGAGTCAGTCTTTAGTATCCGGAGGAGTCAGTCTTTAGTATCCGGGAGAGTCAGTTATAGAATCCGGACGTGGATTCAGTTTTTTTGTAGCCGGAAGAGCGATATATATATATATATATATATACAGGGTGTCCCACGAAAAGTAACAAAGCGGCCGGCTGTGGATAGGTTTTGGATAGACGAACAAAAAATCGTATGGGTGGGGGGGGGGAAATCGTAACGGTTTAGCCGCTAGGGCGTTTTGAAGTTTTTTTGCTAGAGTTTTACATATCACCCTGTATTTTTGTAACCCTATGACCTATTTTCATAAATAAGGTATCAGTGTACGCAGAATACTCCCACCTATCTAAAGCTGTAAAAAAGAAGGTTCTACCGTACCAGGTTCCAGAGCAATGAGTCATCAAAGTCAAAATTTTGGTTTTTTTTTACTAAAATTTCAACTAAAACCACCATTTTCTCCAAAAAATACGTGATAAACCTAAACTTTTTTTTGCAAAATTAGAAAGCTTGGACAATTTCCTATGAATAATGTCCAGACAATTTTTATGCTACGGCCTTTACTTTTAAAGTTATTAGCAAGTTTGATGTTGAAATTGACCTTATTTGGT
>OY979694.1:150885595-150937502 GCA_963855945.1 Thereva nobilitata
ATGGTAGAAAGCCTTGGACTTTGACGCAGAACATAGAGGAACGTGTCAATAGGTTTGATGGAAAGTTCTCAGAGTGCATAATAAGGCCCAACGAGAAAGGATGGAATATGGCGGAGGAGATACAACAGCGAGTTGTATGAAATTTTCGACGACGCATAACTCTCAACGTTTATAAAAATTAACAAACTAGTCTAGCCGGCACGTAATAAGAATGGAGGACAACCATATCCCAAAACGGCTCATGGTAGCAGAATATTCGAAAGTAGACCAGTAGGCAGACGCAGGAGGAGATAGATAGACTCTGTGAGGACTGACGCAGAGGCAATGCTCAACATCCGGAACTGAAGATATGCAGCCGTCAAACTTGGAAAAATGCCCTAGAGGAGGCCAAGGCTGATTTGGGCTGTAGCGTAATTGGATGGAATGGAATAATATTTCATGATATTTTCTTGCAGTTATGAAATTATTTCAAGTCAAAAATTAAACAACTTCAGCGTTTTAATAAAATTAAAAAAAAAATATCATTACATTATATTATAAAATATCACATAAATCCCACCCCCTAAACATTTTTACCCCCTAAAAAATCCCCCAATTACGTTTCCCCACCTAAACTTAGGGGGAAACCCCCTGAGTTGGGCACACTGGCTCGCACCGAATATGCAGATTAATGAAAATTCGACATGTAACATTTCTAAGTCATGTGGAATGGCGAAAGTTATACCTACAGCAATGCAAAATAAACATTTGGGATGAATACACTCTGGCACATAAAAAATCGTTTGAACACTTAGATCGAACAGTGCAAGATTTGCATGGAAATCAAAACCTGGTGGTGCATTGATATTGCTGGCAGGAGATTTTCGTCAGACATTTCTCTTCATTGCAAGATCAAAAAGACTTGACAGTGTGAAACATCTACCTAAATCATTTCGGAAAATGCTGCTTCGAAATGCAGAAATATTGATTGTGAATCTCGTTGACGCACAATGCAAAGTCATTATGTACTTATGTACAAATGTGAATAATTGCTTTTACAATTATCATACTAAAAAGTAAATATACAATACACACATATATTTATATCTTAATTACTTGAATATCCTAATCAATTTTATATTTTTTGTTTTGCTAAAGTCTCTTGCTAAAGTCTTGCTCTTGGACTTGTTCTTGCACAATTAGTTGTTAGTCTTGTTCTTGTTCTTGCGAGCTTAACTAAGTGTTGTTCTTGTTCTTGGTCTTGCTAAATTTGCAAGACCAAGACAAGACTGCAAGAACAAGACCATTTTTGCTCATCACTAGATACAACAGCGAGTTGTATGACATTTTTTTATGAACCAGAACTCTCAACTTTTATAAAAATTCATGTTAGCAGAAATTTCGGGAAATAGACCAATTGGCAGACCGACGAGGAGATGAATAGACTGTTAGTACGTATACATGAGAAATAGAAGCCGGCTTCAAGCCAGGTTAGATCTTAGAAAAATCCATGTATACGCAGATCGAATTCAAATAAGATCGAGCCGATTTGATCCAACATTTGGGGCTGGATCGAATCGAAATGTCGTCGTAAAGACGCGAATTCAAAGATTGAGAGATTGACATGAGACCATAACATTTTTTAGGTTGTTATTTTTATTGTTGTGCCTTCGTCGTGTTGTGGGTAGAAAATTAAATTAAAATATTAGAATTGCAAATAAAGATTTTTATAATGACAAAGGGAAACAACAGTAAAACGGTATGAAGACTACAAATTGTAGGTTATGTTCATTGCTTTTCGATTACGTTTAAATCCATTTAAACTTCAATTATTCGATCCGACGATGTCAAATTCGCAGATTCACTTTCAATCTTTCGATCTCTGGATCGTTCGATTTGGTCATGTATACGTGGTATGTGACGGCTGGCGCAGAGGTAATGCAGATTTCTTGAGTATGAGGAGTGCATTATTAGTAAGTAAACTAAATCTTAAAACGAGGTAAACATTTTAATATTTCAAATCCGTTCTTCCTTGCCAACTCCATTTTTTAGATCATGACAAGGAAATTATTCCTAGTAATTTCATTGTACTTTTTTCCTTATCCTAATATCAAGAAGCCTCTTCCAAGTCAGCATCATAGCATTAATAATAAAAGAGTGTCCACCGGGATGTCAGGATTCCATTATATCATTCCGCCGCAATATTCAGAGTGTACGGTCCGAATTTCTCACACAAAACGTGACCAAAATTGACAAAATTCCATCCACGAATCCATGATAACCCACCACACAACTCGTGTGCTTCTGTCTAATATCGCCCAGTATAAAGGAAATTCTTCTTGCACGTCATATTTCTTTCAGCTATCAAGGATTTTCCAATGAAATCCACTCCCTCGGGAGCCAATAGGGTGTCCGCAACTTCGGTGGCCATTCTCAAAAACCTGCCCAATAACAAAAGCGTAATAATCGACTGGAATGGTAGATGTAAACAGGAAAATATTTTGATTTATGCTTAGGTGTCAGGCCGGAATCATATTTTGATTTATTGATTGCTGGTGACTAGCCAAGAATCCGTTTATTCGCGCCTCTTATCAATTGGTTTAAGGGTGACTAGGGGCTTTAACTGAAATTAATTTTCCTGTCACAAGAGATTAGCACAAACCTTTTTTTCGGTGGACACAAATGGGATACAATAATTTACAAGTTTGTACCGAGAAGTATCTCTTCGAAGATTGAAAACAGCTTAAAACCGATCAGTCCCTTAAATTGTATGTTAGTGGTGAGGGTGTACTTTAATCGTTTTGAATTTACTTGATGGGACGTTTCCTCCGCTAAAATTATATAAGCAGCTACACGATGCCGCTCATTGTCGTGCCAAGGGGTAGGTTCACGTGTTGCATACATAAACGGTTTCTGGTAAAAAAAGCGCGTGCCTTGCACGTGTCGAGGATAATTAGATTTGTATATCCTTGTTTTCTTAATCAATCTGGTCAAGCAGCTGGAACAATCCGAACGAAGGGCTTTATGTAACTTGTTCGCAAGCATTGTGGGGATTTTCGTGTAAGCGATAGATGGGAGTTTTACGTGTAATTCTGATATGGATATAAGTTGCATAGTTAGTTAGTTTCGTTTGTTGTTACCTGTTTTTAAGGTTCGAGCTCTATGAAAACTGCTTGAAAACTCGATGAAATTACGGCTTATGAAAATTGCCATACAGCCACGGCAAGATATCTGACAACAATGTTTTCCAAGGTTATATAAATGTGCTAATTTTTAAAACCAAAACGGCGGAAAATGAAAAGAATCAAACAGAAACAATAATAACAATAATGACTTCGCTATTCTGTGTTAAAATTAACGGCGTGTCTATTCGCACCAAAAATACGGGTCACACGGCCACGGGTATTATTTTGTTTGTACAAGGGAAAGGGAGTGATGAGAATCTTACATCGGTCAAGCAACAAGGAATGTGTGCGACCGCCTGTCTAAGGGTTCCATGCCTATATAGGTGAAAACACAAAGAAAGCAAGTTGCCTGCATTCCTATTGCCAGCGTCTAGCGGCACCAAGCAGCACAAAGAATGGATATCTACGCTGGCAATAGGAATGCAGGCAACCTGCTTTCTTTGTGTTTTCAACCTTTGGCAGGAGACTCCGCTGGGGGTACGCACCCAGACGGTTGGGTCAGATTCCTACTGACTAAACTAACCCACCCTTTTTGCATGACGTTCAAACAAAAAAGAATCCCTCAGTGGTGCTTATCATAGCCGGAACAGTCTAGCCATCTAGCTACCTAGCTGCTATCTCTCCTTCCATTTCTGTGCCTTTCACTGTTTCTTTGGGCTTCGTAATGCTTAAGCTTAACCCTAGAAAGATAACGTTATTTTATAGTACTGAAAAGATAACAAGGCGCCTGAGAGGCGCACATTTTTAAAAACCGATTTATTTACAAATTTAAATAATTATCCTTTTTTTATAACTTTAATGAAGTGCTACATTAATAATAAGTAAATAAAACATAAATTTATATCATTATTTTTTAATTATAAGAAAATTATGTAGGATTTTATAAATCGTTCAAAAAGTAACAACAACAACAAAAATTAGAAGTCCTGTAGAAAACAGTAAATATGCGCCTTACGAGAGCAACGCGTCGCCATAGCAACAGAACCGTGTTACTTACCGAACAGCAGCGGGCGTCATTCGGCAGTGTTGACCGACAACTGAGTTGGCTCGGAATCACAAGCTTGTACGCGCGTCGGTTAAAAAAATACAGCGATATATCTGTTTCGCGGGCGCCTCCGAGGCGCACGTTATCTTTCTAAGGTTAGGTGGATGGCCCTTAGCGCCACTTCCATCCCTTCCCACACATTCTCCGACCTTATCATATGGCCCAAGATGTTCTCAGGAGTTAGCTGGACTTCAGCAACTGCTTTAAACGCAGTTCTGTTCGCTGCAAACCTCTTTATCGTCCGGGAAATCCGGGCAACCTGAACCGGTGAAGATATGCCCTATAACCTCCATGCCCACTCAGGAACTGTGTGAGGTAATAAATCACTTCCCCATGTTCCCTTATAACGCACTTCTCCACATTTGGTATGAGTCTATGGGTCCATCGGCCCTTAGTAGACTCATCCCACCTCGTCTGCCATATTGCGATGGACTGGCTGCGTGCCAGAGTTCGCCGTACTTTCTTGGACGCATTTTCCGCATTTTCCCCAAATAGAAATTCTAACCCCGCCACCGTGCTCAGCACCCTCGAAAACAGGTGGAAAGTGTTTTTTTCTACAGCCTTGTAAAGCGCACTTAACACCCCTTTGGGTTGGTTTTGGACAACAAAAAATTCTAAACCCATCACCGTGCTCAGAACCCTTGAAAACGAAGTAAATATATTTTGGCGCTGATATTGCAAAAAAAAATTGAGCCATTTTGGGGGAGAGTATTGGTCGGTGGAGGGCTTGGTGGGGTGGGAACCGATATCCAACACCACCAACGTGCTCAGCGCCCTCGAAAACGGGGGAAAGTGTGTTTTTACAGGTAAACCGTATAAAGCGCGTTAAACTCCTTGGGGGGGGTTTGCGCAACCCCAAGTAGAAATTCTAACCCCGCCACCGTGCTCAGCACCCTCGAAAACGCGTACAAAGTGTTTTTTTTTACAACCTTGTAAAGCGCACTTAACCCCCCTTGGGGTGGTTTTTGGTTGTTTTTGGGGGTTGCGCAACCCCAAAGAAAAATTCTAACCCCGCCACCATGCTCAGCACCCTCGAAAACGGGTTAAATATATTTTGGCGCTGATATTACAAAAAAAATTTACCCATTTTTGGGGAGAGTATTGATTGGTGGAGGAGTTGGTGGGGGTGGGAACCGACATCCAACACCACCACCGTTCTCAGCACCTTCTAAAACGGGGGAAAGTTTTTTTTTTACAAGGAAACCGTGTAAAGCGCTTTTGACCCCTCTTGGGTGTGGTTTTTGGCCGTATCGAGGGGTTGCGCAACCGAAAATAGAAATTCTAACAACGCCATCGTGTTCAGCATCCTCGAAAAAGGGGGGGTGGAGGTAGTCTTGTTCCGGCTCAAAGTAGTTACAATTTTCGGGTTTTTTTCCGACTCACACACGCCACTATAGCTAAAAAGTGTAGAAAACCTTGTTTCTAAAGAATTTTATGTATATTAATTTAGTAATTAGCTACTTTTTTCGCTAGAGGTCGTAGTTTTCGAGTTATTAAAAAAAAACTATAAAAAGGGATCTTTAGAGTCCCCCCTCGTTTAGCACCACCCTCACCCTCCGATATTTTTAGTATATTGTTAAGGGCACCTTTCTCTACAACTGTGCCAAAATTGCCTTCTATGTTTTTTTTGTCCTCTATTCTTCCTTCGTTGCCTGGACTAATAGAAGGGTTTTAGTAGCTGTGAAACCGACTAATGTAGCATTCTCATGCTCTCTTATGGCCACATTTGTAAATAACTAGACGCAACGGATTTCTCCGGGATTTAAATTTCTAAACAGAAAAAGGTAGACTAGTATTTTCGAGCTTTTAAGTTAAGAGGTTAAATTCAAAGTAGTTATTTTTCTCAACTGAAATTATTCCATTAAAAATATAGTTTAAAAAAACTAAAAAATACTCTTTTATTTTAAAATGAACTAAAAAGTAAAAAATAATTTTGAATGTAAAGTTTTTATTGCTCCAGCCAGTATATGGAAACAACCTACCTTTCGAAATGTAAAACAGCGTGGGATTCTACCTATATTCTTATTTTATTAACACCGGAACTTTTCGCTAGCTTCTATCCTTTTGCACGTCATTATCTACCTATTTCTTGGTGGTCTTACTCTTCTTTTTCCTGTTGGTCTACCATTAAAAATCCGCCAAGCTTCGTATATAGAAAACTTCATCAAATCGATCAAAATTGCGATTTTTTAAAAATTCCAACGTGATTTCATTTTCAATTGTTTCTTAAGTTTTCTAAACGAGTTTCCCAATTATAAACTGATTTTACAAAAAAATGGCACAATAGGGAACCTTATTGGAAATTTCTCCCGCTAGGGGCGCCAATGTATTATAACGTAAACATAATGTGACATTTGTCTTCGCCTGCCAGAAAGTTTTATAGTGATTTTTCGGTTATTCAATGATAAAACCTTTTGTTCTAATAAATATGCATCAGTGTTGTGTATTTGGATGCAATAATATTAGGCCAGTTAATTGAGATATTTAGTTCAAAAAAAATCCTGATATTTTTTTTTTAATTTGTTCATTGAATAGCGTACTTTAACCTCATGAAAAGTTATCACTCGCCGGGTTGGGGGAACCCCCTAAAAAACGACCCCCTAAAAAAATTCCGTTTTTGACTAATATCTCTTAAACGGTAAGTATTATCTTAAAATAGTGTTTACAAAGTTTGTAGATTATGCAATTTTCTACAAAAAAATATATTATACATTTTCCCGTACGAATTGCCATTAATGAGATATCGCCGTTTTAAAGATTTAAAATATTCATTTGCGACTTGTATAGGTCATCAGTCCGTTTAGAAGATATGTAGGTTTAAAGTATGGGAAAAATGCTGAAAAACGAAGAATATTGGGATTTTGTCATACTTTAAACCGACATATCTTCTAAACGGAGTCACTCAACTTTTCGATCTTTATATCAAATAAAAGAATACACATTTACCTAAAAGATGAGTCTAATTACGTTGCTCTACGATAATTATTCTAGGAGTAATTAAAGTTTAAGTAAATTTTAAAAAAATACATTTTTTTTTCGTAAACACCCTGTATTTTAGTGGGTAGTTGGGATAACCCCCTCTCTAGAACAATTTTTTTCTCCAAATACATACAGGAATCACCCCTGAAAATATTAGCCACGTAGTCCAACAAAGGATTTATTGAACGTCTGATGACCTATACAAGTCGCAAATGAGTATTTTAAATCTTTAAAACGGCGATATCTCATTAATGGCAATTCGTACGGGAAAATGTATAATATATTTTTTTGTAGACAATTGCATAATCTACGAACTTTGTAAACACTATTTTATGATAATACTTACCGTTTAAGAGATATTGGTCAAAAACGGAATTTTTTTAGGGGGTCGTTTTTTAGGGGGTTCCCCCAACCCGGCGAGTGATAACTTTTCATGAGGTTAAAGTACGCTATTCAATGAACAAATTAAAAAAAAAATATCATTGTCAGGATTATCTTCTTTCAACATCCAATAGGCATGCACTTCCCCTCCACGTGCGCTATGACGCATGCCCTTGTTGAAAGGGTCATTTTACACGATGAAACACGAAACAAAAAGTTTCATGCAACTTTGCTCGTTTTGAAGGGGAGAGGAGAGAGAGGGTTTGAGGGAACACGTGTTCCCTCCAGCCCTCTCTCTCCTCTCCCCCTCGAACCGAGCAAAGTTGCATGAAACTTTTTGTTTCGCGTTTCATCGTGTAAAATGGGCCAAAGAAAAAGCGCACCAGTGTAGACGTGCCTATATCGCGTCATTCGCAACTTGTATAGGTCATCAGACCTTCAAGAATCCTCTGTTGGACATCGTGGCTAATATTTTCAGGGGTGATTCCTGGATTTATTGAAGTGAAAACTTCTATAGGCACGTTGGGCACTTTTTGGCCTGGGGAAAAACTAAAAACTCGCGTCACGCGCACTTTTTGTGTGCCATCACGCGCACGTACCATCCCTAGAGAAAAATGTTTCCTTTGGGGGTTTTAGTTTTAATTATGTAGTATGAATTATATATTATATATTAAATATTATATATTAAATATTATATATTAAATATTATATATTGAAAATTTTATATTTAATATTATATATTAAGTATTGTGTATTATGGACTATGTAGTGTACTACGTACTATGAGCTATGTACTAATTATTATGTATTAATTATTATGTTCTATGTGCTATGTATTATGAATTATGTAGTATGTACTATGTACTATGCACTATGTACTATGCACTATGTATTATATACTATGTACTACACACTATTTACTATGTACTGTATATTATGCACTATTTACTATGTACTATATACTATATACTATGTACTATGTATTATGTTCTATGTACTATGTACAGTGCATTATGTATTATATACTATGTACTATTTACTATGCACTATGTACTGTATATTATGCACTATTTACCATGTACTATATACTATGTATTATGTTCTATGTACTATGTACTAACAGGCCTGCACAACATACGGCCCGCGGGCCGGTTGCGGCCCCCCAGCACTCAGTCGGCGGCCCGCGAAGCCATTTGTGAGCTTAGTGCAAACTCGGTGTTGGTTGCGGTTGAAATAGTGAATTATATCCGATCCAGAGCACTCAAACATAGGACATTCCGAGCTTGTCTTGAAGAGGTTGATGCCGACTACTGAGACTTATTACACCATGCAGAAGTGAGAAGGTTGAGTCGAGGAAGAGTGCTTCAGCGTTTCATTGCCCTGAAGCAGGAAATATCAAAATTCCTTGAAAACGAAGCAAACGAGTTCCCTGATCTTAAAAATGAGTCTTGGAATTATGACCTCTTATTCTTTTGTGATATAGCAACGCATTTAATTGGCCTTAACGTTTAACTTCAGGGAACAAATCACCTTGTGTTTGAAATGTTTGCTGCAGTGAAAGCTTTTCAAATAAAAATTAAACTTTTCAAAACTCAGTTGATGAAAGGTGAAATGAATCACTTCTCTACATGTGCACAATATATTCCTCATAACAAGCACGTTATGTTAGGGAAAAAATATGCAAATCAAACTTTAAAAAATTGAATTTGAGTTTGAAAAAATTGAATTTGAACTTCACAAAATTGATTTTGGGCTCAAAAAATTGAATTTGTACTTTAATAAATTGAGTTTGAACTTTGAAAAATTTAATTTGACTTCTAAAAAATTGAATTTCATTTTAAAAACTTTAAATTGAACTCGATAAAATTGAATTTGGTTTGAAAAAAATTTAATTTGGTGTTTAAAAAATCGAATTTAAACTTAAAAACCTATATATGCGAACAGACATTCTCAATTATGAACATTAATAAAAACAAGCAACGCTCGTGTTTGAGTGACGATCATTTGGAAGATATCTTAAAAACAGCTACTTCAAATATGTCTTCTGAATACGGCAAACTTGTTGGCGAAAAATGATGTAATGTTTCTCATTAAATTCATTTCATAATGAACAAAATACTGTATATTTTTTGGTTTTCCTAAAAGCGTTTTTTCACCTATCTTATTTTTTTACGGCCCGCGGCTTCTTTCCGTAAAGTATTATGGCCCTCGTCTCAGTTTGAGTTGTGCACCCCTGATGTACTATGTTCTATGTACTATGTACAATGCATTATGTATTATATACTATGTAATATTTACTATGCACTATGTACTGTATATTATGCTTATTTACTATGTACTATATATTATGTATTATGTACTATGTACTATGTACTATGTTATATGTACTATGTACAATGCATTTTGTATTATATACTATGTACTATTTACTATGCATTATGTACTGTATATTATGCTTATTTACTATGCACTATATACTATGTATTATGTACTATGTACTATGTACTATGTACTATGTACTATGTACTATGTACTATGTACTATGTACTATGTACTATGTACTATGTACTATGTACTATGTACTATGTACTATGTACTATGTACTATGTACTATGTACTATGTACTATGTACTATGTACTATGTACTATGTACTATGTACTATGTACTATGTACTATGTACTATGTACTATGTACTATGTACTATGTACTATGTACTGTATATTATGCTTATTTACTATGTACTATATACTATGTATTATGTACTATGTACTATGTACTATGTACTATGTACTATGTACTATGTACTATGTACTATGTACTATGTACTATGTACTATGTACTATGTACTATGTACTATGTACTATGTACTATGTACTATGTTCTATGTACTATGTACAATGTATTATGTATTATATACTCTGTACTATTTACTATGTACTATGTACTGAATATTATGCTTATTTACTATGTACTATATACTATGTATTGTGTACTATGTACTATGTACTATGTAATACGTACTATGTTCTATGTACTATGTACAATTCATTATGTATTATATACTATGTACTATTTACTATGCACTATGTACTGTATATTATGCTTATTTACTATGTACTATATACTATGTATTGTGTACTATGTACTATGTACTATGTACTATGTACTATGTACTATGTACTAGGTACTATGTTCTATGTACTATGTATAATGCATTATGTATTATATACTATATACCATTTACTATGTACTATGTACTATTTACAATGTATGCACTATGTACTATCCACTATGTACTATGGCCATAGAAATCCACACATTTGAAAATTAGTATGTGGGTATAAAGTGTAATCGTGCATTTCCGAAGCTTGGTTTAGCCTTCCACGCGACTCATCGGATACCAAAAATGTATGTACATCGTTCATTATATTTATAGGAAGTGAGTAACTACTTTTGACTGCATTAAATTAGTTATCCTAAAGTGATGTTAAAATGTCTGTATCCATCAATCCTTCTCATGTAAGTATAGTTATAATAAATATAAAAATATAGGTATATATTATGTATATATATATTAAGATTGATTTGGAAATATAGACTGGTCGGCCATAGAAGTTTTCACTTTCAACGTGTGGTCCTACGCACGCTCATATTTTTTGAGGGAAAAATTGTTCTTGAGAGGGGGCTATCCCCACTATCCAATAAGTTACAGGGTGTTTATGAAAAACCAAATTTTTTTTCTTTAAATTTACTTAAACTTAAATAACTTTTAGACCAATTATCGTAGAGCAACGTAATTGGGTTCATCTTTTTGGTAAATGCACTGCAAATGTAAAGTGTGTTGAAACAACACACCTAAGTGTGTTGTTTTCTTGTAGTCATTTTTAATCCACTTTAAAGTGTGTTATTTTCTTAACACACTTTAAAGCGTGTTGTTTTAACACGTTTTTCGGTAAATTGTGTTGAAGCAACACACCCAAGTGTGTTGAAGCAACACACCTAAGTGTATTGAAACAACACACCTAAGTCTGTTATTTCTACACACCTTAAAGTGTGTTGTAGTTTAACACGTCTTTCCTTCAGATAACTTAGTGACATGACGAGAAGCGAGTTAATTACAAAGTGTGATTTTGCTTCAATAAATAAAGTATTGAAAGGTAAGTCATAATTATTTTAATGTAAATTCCTAACATGTGCTTTTTTGCAGAAGCAGCGAAAGCACAAAATGTCTGTAAAGGTAATTATAATATATGGAGTTACATATGCATCAAAAAGTATTGTTTTATTAGAATGTATTGAGGATAGTATGCCAGTCTTTGGGGAAATAGATGAAATCTTTATCTGGAACAATAAAAAGTTCATTTTGACCCAGAAGTACGAAGAAAAAATAAACGCATATTATGTTATTAAGGCCGTAGACAATAAGAAGTCTGTAATTGATATTGAAAAAGTGATTGTTCCATATGATTTAAGTTCATTTTATATTATAAGTAAAACATTTGTTCCATTATAGTCCGGCGAAATTAGCATTTTAAGGAGACAAAATTTAAAAATGGCTGAAAATTGGACCGCAGCTTCCATGAGACTTTTTAAGTAAACAATTTCGGAATCACAAAAAAAAACAATATGGCCGCCAGAGATATCACTTTTTGGCAAAAAAAACAACCAAAAACTGTTTTTTTCGAATTTTTTTTTCCAGTCAATAAGAAATGTTATTGCCTACAAAAAGGCCGCTTGTCATTTTTGCGAAAACCTAAACCTTTCGAAGTTATTCAAGGTCAAAATTTCCAAAAATCACATTTCGGCCTACTTTTAATAATTCGGAAAGGTCAAGGTTTTCGAAAAAAATCAAGAGGGGTATTTTGTAGGCAATAATGTTTTGTATCCAGTTTTTGAGTGACTTTTATGCCAAAAAGTGATATCTCCGGCGGCCATGTTGTTTTTTTGTGATTCCGAAATTATTTTCTTAAAAAGTCCCAAGGAAGCTGTGGGCCAAATTTAAGCCATTTTGGAATTTTGCCTCCTTTCCTGCGTTTTTTTGCTAATTTCCCCGGACTATTAGTGTATCACGACCGCACAGAATTTTATGGATAAATAAATAGCAAAGTAAATTTCAATAAAAACAAGTATAAGAGTTTTCGTAATTATCGTATTATAGTATTTATTAATTTGTTTTTTCATCTCCTCATCAAAGCTATCTAAATTCTACACACCAAAATGTGTGTTCTATCTTCATAGCTCAAAAGTGTGTTGTTACTCAAAAAGTGTGTTGTTACTCCAAAAATGTGTTGTTTCAACACACTTAAGTGTGTTGTTTAGATTTCAGGTCATAATTCAATACTTATTTTTAACACACCAAAAAGTGTGTTATAATTTTAACACGGAAGAGCGTGTCAATTGCAAGATAAAGTGTGTTAAAACAACACACTTTTTCTGGACGACACAGCTAGCTGTGTTGAATAACACACTTTGGTGTGTTAAGCAACACATTTTGTGTGTTAAAAAACACACTTCAGTGTGTTACACCTTTTACAGTGTGTGTATTCTTTTTTTTGATATAAATAACAGAAACTTGAGTAACTCGGTTTAGAATAAATGTTGGTTCAAAGTATGAACATCAACATTCACATTATGCAGTATTGGAGATTCTCAAATTGCTTATATAAAGTATTTCATATCGCGATTTGTAATTTTACTGTAAATTTGCACTTTTTAAATTCTTTTATTTAACTTAGACTGTTTGTCGTCAAATCTTGCAACGCAAAATTTTTATACTTAGACTTTACCAAACTCAATGAAATTTGGCGAACATGTATAACTTCGGTGACAATACAAGTCAGTGGTGTTTTTATAAGATCAAGATGGCGGTTCCAAGATGGCGGCCGAATTTTGCAATTTTGTTCCAAACTCAATGAAATTTGGCGAACATGTATAACTTCGGTGACAATACAAGTTAGTGGTGTTTTTATAAGATCAAGATGGCGGTTCCAAGATGGCGGCCGAATTTTGCAATTGTGTTCCAAACTCAATGAAATTTGGCGAACATGTATAACTTCGGTGACAATACAAGTTAGTGGTGTTTTTATAAGATCAAGATGGCGGTTCCAAGATGGCGGCCGAATTTTGCAATTGTGTTCCAAACTAAATGGAATTTGGCGAACATGTATAACTTCGGTGACAATGCAAGTTAGTGGTGTTTTTATAAGATCAAGATGGCGGTTCCAAGATGGCGGCCGAATTTTGCAATTGTGTTCCCCGACCCCTCGACACAGGTATCCGTATCAAATGAAACGGCATGACAGGTACAATACAATTAGCTGTGTGGCGTCATTTCAAATTCAATATGGCGGATGCCCCAAGATGGCCGACAAAATTTTCTTATCTAAGATCTTCATATGGGTACCAAATGAAAGGGTTGCTGAGAAGAAAAACTAAAATAAAATGACGTCACTCAAAATTCAATATGGCGGACCCATATATCACTAAACCATGACATGGGTACTGCCCTCAATGTTCAACGATCAACAGCACAGGCACTAAAATGTCTATTCTAATGTCATACTACTAAAGCCTTAGCATTCTCAATGATCTTATACTTAGGTAATTTTGTTCATACTACATATAAAAGCATTTTCAATCTAATGACTCGAACTTTTATAGGAATAATTGGAGAGTTGACTTAACGTTCGTGTTGTTCGATTTGTAGTAATTTTAAATGTTTTAACATTTTGCAAAAATAATCAACAAGGCGGCCGAATTTTGCAATTGTGTTCCACTGAAGCTTACGATATGGGTATCAAATGAGAGAGTATGACAGGTAGATTATAGTAAGCTGTGTGACGTCATTTTAAATCTAATAAGGCGACCACCACAAAATGGCGGAAGACATACAGACTAAAAAGTAGAAAATAAAAAAAAATAAATAGTTTAAAAAAACTAAAAAATAATCTTTTATTTCAAAATGAACCAAAAAGTAAATAAATAGTTTAAATTAAAATGAACCAAAAAGTAAAAAATAAAAAATAAATAGTTTAAAACAAATAATTTTAAAATGAACCATAAAATAAAAAAGAATTTTGAATGTAAAGTTTTTATTGCTGCAGCCACTTACTTCGGCCCACGCTTTTTACATTTAAGTAAGTGGCTGCAGCAATAAAAACTTTACATTCAAAATTCTTTTTTATTTTATGGTTCATTTTAAAATTATTTGTTTTAAACTATTTATTTTTTATTTTTTACTTTTTGGTTCATTTTAATTTAAACTATTTATTTACTTTTTGGTTCATTTTAAAATAAAAGATTATTTTTTAGTTTTTTTTTTACATATTTTTTTTGCTGGCTTGGCAGGTCCAATTATTTCACCGCCTATTTTTATTGATGTAAAAACTACAAAAATTTTAACTGTGGCGAAACAGTTTAACATTATTTTAATTTTTGACTTCTTTTAACATGCGCTCACTTACGCGATTAAAATAAGCTCTTATTGAGTTTTAAGTCTTGACTAAACTCTTGCAGCTTTTGTATACGGGCCTAGGACTCAGAATTGCCTTTTTTGAACCTGCATAGTTATTGAACAAAAATTATTTAAAAAAATAAAAATAACCTACAGATATGGCGCAGTTTACTGTATGCAATCTGATTACAAACGACTAAAAAATTCTTCCTCTTCAATAATTTGGTCTAGGCCCAATTCCTACATGCGCCACAATCCGAGGCCCCTGGCTTAAAATTAGAATGGACCTCATAAAATGTTAAGTGATTTATCGTGGTGTAATGTCAATTCCCTTAGCACTTGGGGTCATTTAAACAGCGGCACAGCATCAATTTTCTTCACTGCTCTCAAATTCAGATTCAAACATCCAATTCTTGTTTCACTCATAATCCCCTTAGCTCCTGTGTGTGTGCGGCAGCGGTAGCGGCAGGTACTCTCAAAAGCCTTCGGCACTAATTGGATTAAAAAGTCAAAACAGAAACAAAAGCAAATCTCTTATAGCCTGGAATCCTTTTGTACAGGATGCATGGGAATTGAAAATTTGCTCAAGTCAATTGAAAGCGGATCATAGACAACATTTTCGAACAATTTTTGTTTTGTTGCTTTTCTGGAGCGGCTATTCGAAAGCTGATGGACACATTTTCATGTGGCCAGCCCCGGGTCTGGTGTTTGGCTTAGGTAGTCAATGTTCGACATGTTTCTGGTAGCGGACGATACAAATGAACTGACAGGCAGGGGTGTGGTAATCCCATTAGAGGGTTCCACTGCTAGAGCTCGGCTTAACCGCAGGACAATCGCTTTGGGACCATAAATGTGTTAAAACTTGGTTACCGGTTTCATCCTACTCTGTCAATGGGGGTTTATTGCGGGTCAACTTTGTTTGGATGGGTTTTGTGGGTATTTTTTTCATCAACTGATAGCAGCCATTGCTGAGGGAAAAACTTTTAAAAAATGTGTCCTTTGTGCAATAAGAAATGGTAAGGAGCCTTTGATTTATGATGTTGCTTAAATTAAGTTTCTTTTTTGATATTCGGAAATAGGCGGAGGATTTTATAAAAAGCACGAGGACAAGACTTTAAGTAGTATCCCACGTAGGTTTTGCCAGATCTCACAACGGAGCCAATGATTGGCCAAAGTATGGTTGTCATCGGTCGACCAAGACTCGGTAAATTTTATTGGGCCACGCTTGGTACAACCCCGTTAATGTCAGATATTTTAAGATATTGATTGAGTCTACTGTTAATGCGTATTTCTTCTATTCTTCAAGAGTGGGGGGTCTAACTAAACTATATCATATATTAAAATAAATTAGTATATTGTCTTGCTAAGCTTTCGAAGCCGAACATATTGAATACCTGATATTGGCCCCTGATCGTGGGGAGGCCGTAAGCAACGTTAAAACGTTGCACTATAGTATACTTCCTTACAATTACATCAAAAATCAATGAATTTCATTTCAAACGGTAAACTTGGAACTGAGAATTAGTGAATTTTTTATAGTTTAGAGAGTATATATAATATTCTATTTTACCTTTTCATATAAAATATTTGATTATGGATCTTTCTTACTGTGTTTAACTATTATTACAATATAATATGCAATTTCATATTTGTATAATTATTTTTTACGTATCAACTAATTATTAATTTCAAAAAACAAAATATTTCTTGGCGGTCTTTGCTGGCCCAGTATCGTGAGCCTTACAAGTGACCAGTATTGGGCCGAGGTTATCATCCAGCAGTTTTGCTGTAATGGGCCAGTCATGGGTGGAGTTATTGCGCCAGTAGGTACTGGCTAACTGGCACCCAGTACTGGTCCATTACTGGGCCAATTGTTAAACCCTACATGGGATGTAGAAGATAAATGTATATACATAGTACAATCTTGAAACTAAGTTAAGGTAAAATAATTTTCTTAAGGAAATTTCGAGCGCATATAAATTGTGGTTATTTTGGCGTCGCGTGGTCGGATGGAACTCTCGTGTATTGGGCCTTTTACGTGTCCATTTTTTATATACGATAGCTAAGCTTAGGAATTACCCTGTGAACTACTAGTCCACCATGCTATACATAGCATGATGCATGGTCAGTACTAAGCTCCCATTGAAGGATTCAGAGAGAATCGTTTAGGTTAGGAGGGGTCTAGGGGTATTGGAGGAAGAGGCGATGAGCTTTGAACCTGTGGACCATCTTACATCAACGAAGTAACCTCAGACAAAATCTAGGGTTGAAGCTAAGATAATAATTTTACACCACGTTTGCCATGGGTAAAATTTCCAAATCCCAGCAAATCAAGAAAATCAAACCTGAGAGCAGTACCATCACTACTATCCAACAATGTCAACAACTGAAATGGGCAAAATGTCAATCAAATGCTTTTCTAGAATGTTCGAAAAGCATTGTTATACTTAAAAGTTCTCATATTTTACAGAATTTGGTGTTTAAGCCTTAAAAACATACCACAGATTGTGGGTCAAGGTAATATTTGTCTGTTGGTTAAAGGTATTCTTCGATAATGTTTTCGGGCCTTAAGGCTACTACCTACTACGTTTTCTTTTCCTGATATGTGCTCAATATCGGTTGTGGATTGTCCAATATAGCTCAGATGCCTAAGTTGCCTTGTGGATTTCGCTGCCTTCTCGGATTTTTGCTGGAATGAATATGTTAATGGTTTATGGTCAGTGTATAACGTAAATTGCCTACCTCATATTTTTTTTATGTGGAAGACTAGAGCTTAGGGAAAGCCCTTTGTACTGTCGACAATAGATTTCCTTCATATAGAGTGCAATGTAAAACAGCTAGCTCTAGTTGATAGATAGTGAAGGGGAAGAGAGAAGTAGGAAGGAACTGCCACAACCACCTAGCCCCAACCATTTCTATCTCGACTCTGGCATCGGGGCAATGAGAAACAACTCGCTGGAGTGTTATGCCTCCTGAAACAAGTTGAATCCCATCAACCGACCGATGACATGCGCTTGGTGGAGCGGGGCAGTGCTAGCGGAAAGCTATGACAGGGGGGATGAGGAATGTAAGGAGGGAAGAAGAAAGAAGGTGGAAATGGCGAAGGACCGTGGGGCTCTGCCGGGATTCGAACCGGTACCTCTGCGATAGTAGCCAGGCGCCTTACTCCCTAGACTACCGAGGCCCCCTTTCACCGATGACGCCTCAAACGTGCTTTTCGGTGGATTTATGGTAACTCCATACTGGCGAAATCGTTGAAAAAGTCGCCTGAGGTGTTCCCGGTGCTCCTCTATGGTGTTAAAAGTTATGAGAAAATTATCCAGATACGGCCAGTAGAAGCTAAGGCCTCTAGTAACTTCATGGACGGAATATTGAAATCTTTGTGCTGCGCTGCACCAAAAAGGGGTCGTTATGGCTGTTTTCGGAATGTCCTCTGGGTTAACCGGAATTTGGTAGTATGCTCGGGTTAGATCCACTATGCTAAAGACCTTCTTCGTGCTGAGTTGGGGTAATGGTCTGGGACAGTGACAGAATTTAATCTCCTAATTCCTACATGGCCGCCAATCTCCGTTGCTTTTTTTAAGCATGTGAGTGGGCTTGCCTAGCTGCTTTTCGATAGTCGGCAAATACCGTGATCGAACATGTATTGAAATTCTTTCTTTGCACTTTTCAATTGTTCTGGTGAAAGTCGTCTGGATTTTGATTACAACGGTGGTCCTCTCGTCTGAATGTGGTGCACAACCTTTCTTTCTTCTATCTTTCAAACTAAGCTTACTACTTCTAACCTTAACGATATGACGGACAAAGGATGATCCCGAAACTTTGTTTTTTCACAAAAAAAAACGAGTCCAACACCGAAGCCCTCAAATTCTCGTAGTAAATGATATGATGTCGCGCTGATAGTGCTAGCTAAGTTCCATATTCGCCTGAATGAGAGTTGAACCCGTTGCGCTTAATTTTGTAGTTTCATCAATTAGCTGATTATTCTTCATATCAACTAAGAGATTGAAGTGAGCCTTCTTATCAAATAAGAGATTGAAGTGAGAGAAAATCGGATGCTATTATGGGTTCCTTTACCAGAGTAATGATGAAAGGCCAATTGAAAGTTCTCCGCAGACAAGTTGTATTAACCTCTGTCCGTTGTAGCAGTCGCTACTTATCATGTACTTATATACGTTTTTGTGTAGTAAGTTTTATTCAAGTAGTTACTCAGTTTCTGTACTCAGTTCTGTACTTGTTATTTTGAATACAGTGTTTTTGAATACGTCATAGTTTGGATTCTCACTACTACTAGGAAATACACTTATAGAATTTAGATTGTCATATCACGTATGGATACACTGTACACAGAAACTAAATTAAAAAAACCTAGACACACAAATATTGTTCAATAAAAATAATTTTGAAATATTGTATGAGTATTAGTTAGAAGTTCAATCGAATTGGTACTTCTGCTTTATAAGTTGTAACGGATATATAAAAAACATTATATAATTACGTTTTTAATACGTAACAATTAAAGTTTTTACATTCAAATAAAATAATGATATAAAATAAAAAAGTTAAAGTTAATCTAAAATATATTAATGAAAACAATATTGGCAATATGCGCAAAGCGTATTGCAATGAAGTGGAGTTTGGCCAGCAGGGAATTTAATTTTGCCAACCCCCATTTCATCCGTACATTGCGCTGGGAGCTTGGTTCCGTTGGCCGCATAAAGTCTTCTTGTTCCTGGTTGTTTTCTTTTTTCTACGGGTGCTGGAGGCACCGCTGAAACCTCCGCTCCAGTGTAGGTAGATGAGAAATCTCTTTCTTGAAAACTTCTCAGTTAGGTATAGGCCACTGATCGATTTTACAGGCTGGCTCGTCGCCTTTGGAAGCCTGTAAGGCCGGGTAAAAGGGCTGCATACCGCTCTTAATGTTCGCTGATTGTCCAGGAAAAAATATCTGTCTCGTTTTCTCTCTTACACAGCATTGCTGCACAAATCAAGCAAAGAGGAAATCTCTAGTAATGCTAACGCTAGCAAGCGAGCTGAAGCAAGCTCGTTGTTCAGTAGTTGTGTGTTATGTGACTTGTGAAAATCACCATGGCTTTATTTTTTACAGAGGAAATGATGGCTTCTGAAAAGTAAAATATAGACATCTTTTTAAACGAAAAGTGAAAACACAAGCAATAAATACAGTGCGAGAAAAATTCGGAGAGTTCCATAATTTGCATTAAATGCTTATAGAAGATGAACAGCGTTTCTTTGAGTATTACACGATGTCTTTGGATACTTTTATATTAAACAATATTAAAAATTACAATTGCAAGCTACTTCTAAAACACTCGCGCTAGTATCAATGTTTCAATTCATTGCTGAATATGACTAGCGCGAGTAAGTGCTTGCTAGCGCTACCTTCCGGGTGCGTTCATAACCAGCACGCACTGTTTACATGCATCATATTTGCTAGCGCTAGCTAGTACTTCCCGAGTAAAAATAAATGATTGCCCTAGAACGGCCAAATGCCGACTGCGATTGAAACATAGTCCTCGGCCATCTGGCGATTAACAGAAGGCTCGTTGCAGGACAGTAGGCCGTACAGGGGGCGTTTGACGGTGAAACAACGGCCTTACAGTTCCAATAACGGCCATTCGACGGTGGTACGGCGGCCGTCTGGCAGCTGTTACGGGTATACGACGGTGGTACAGTGGCAGCAACGTGGATGTTCGCCCTCCTATAAGAAAATATACTTCACTGCAATCAAATGTTTGATTTTTTTTCGGTTGTGTTTTTTTTCAAGCCGTTTAATAACAAAATTTCCCACTAAAATATAAATCAACACCCACCACACACTTCACGTACAACAAACCGACGACTGGCGAACTCGTTTCTCTTGTGCATCGATATCTTTAGTATAAATCGAAAGAACCATTGCACATAACGAAAATGATGAAGTTCCCATAAAACACATTCAACAATACATTTGGTGCAGATTCTTTTTTTGGCTCAAATTTCCCGTCGAATGCCCGTTTCTACAGCTCAGTACTTGGCCTTTCAAATCTTTTGGTCAAATTTGGCCGTCGTAAGGCCGTATGTGCTCCCATTAAAAATGGTTAAAAACTCTACGGCCATCATATGCCCCTTAAAAAGCCAAGCGGCCGGTGTTCGCCCTTTATAAGGCCGTTTTTTATTTTTACTCGGGTTGCTAGTGCTAGCGTTACTAGCGTGTTCAGTAACCGCACCCTAATCCTTGCGGCAAAATCACGGAACTGTCAAGTTCGGGCTTTTGCCTTCCTAAATGGAGCCCACGGGAACGTGCTGCAACATCACGGAACTATCAAGTTCTCGATTCTAGCAATGCCATCTGCGTACTATTTTTTTGCTTTGTACTTGCCGCCTATTTTGTGTTAGCACTTGTCACTCTCAAAAATTATCAGAAAACAGCTGATTTCTGACAACATGTAGATGCATCCATGGGAACGAGGAGATGCAGCTGGTCGGCAAGCTTTTGCAGCCCTCACGAAAATTTCCGAATACTGCACGAAGGCAAGCCGAAATTGAGCTTTTGCCGTGCTTCATGCAGCCCATGTGAACGCGGCCTAACTGAGTTTTTTTTGATATTAAGCTTATACCCTGGCTTCACAGGCCGAACTGCGCAAGTTCGAGCAAATTAGTCTACTGAGCTTCAATTACATTTTCACATTTCAGGAAGAAAGAATAAAGCCTGATTTCGCCCAACAGAACATGAAATCAAGCTTGAAAATTAAAGGTCGCTGAAAAGAGAGTAATCAACTGGAATAGGGAGCTTTTGCATTTCTGACTTCTGGCGGAAAAAGCAACTTTCAAGCACTGAACTCGACTTAAGCCGGTGAAGCCACTTATGTGGATTGAATTGAATATAAGGGCGAGTGCAGTACGCAGCGTAGATGATAGAGTAGAGCATAGCTGCGCAAACTCGCTTATAGAACTCTCAATGGGTTTTAAATGGGTGTGTGCATAACGCAGCTTGCTTTTTCTGCGAGCGGAAAGCGAGCTGCGTTATGCACACACCCATTTAAAACCCATTGAGAGTTCTATAAGCGAGTATGCGCAGCTATGTTCTACTCTACCATCTACGCTGCGTACTGCACTCACCCTAACTGAACTCAGGCCGGTGAAGCCGCGGCATTACACGGTTGTTGGCACGTTGGCTTTGTTGTCATGATAATCTTCCCCGTCCACCGTCTTCTAACTTTTATATTTGCCCTCTCTTATTTGCTATTTGCGCAAGTAGCTCCTCAAGAGGCGGTCCAGTGGCTGATCTAGCAGATTCCGCGATTTGGGATACTGATGTTACTTCTAATATTTGGCGACCATTTCGGCTAATTTACCACTGCCTGCTGCTAATTGCCAGAATCGCGTGGACTTGCGGTAGAAACCGTGGTAATCATAATGTATATAGAATGTCTCTTGATATTCCGTCAGATGCGAACTGTTTTATCTCGTTTAGCAGTAGTGTTGGTTTCCTACCATCGAGGTAGAGTGGAGCCGGACTTACACGAGCCAATATATTTGTCCCATACACGTACTGAGGCCTAAATTTTTTGAATTGCCCCGGTTCAAAAATAATTTCCTACTGGTATATGAGCGTGTATCAAGATAAATGAGGCGAGGTGTGATTGTAAATTACGTAGTGGAGAGACATCTCTTTCTTCTTTTACGAATAAATTATCAAATTTAAACTGAGCTATTACTAAATACGAACTGGATAGACATTTCTTACATTTTCCGAGGGAGTGAAATTTTGTACTGGAGCGACATTTCTTACGTTTTTTGTTCTCGCAAGCAGTTGGCTTCTACTTGTAGCAACTCATGCCTTTGTTGAGAAGTAGGAACGAGTAGAAGCCAACTGCTTGCGGGCACTTTGCACGAATTTTGGAACACAGCTATTAACATAGCTAACTCATTTAAATTAACCGGCTCATGCTATTTTCTGTATATTCTTATGATTAAAGCGGGTGCTAGCTATTGTTAACCTTCTTGCGATGGTGAATTCAACCATTCTGTTCTCAATATTGTTTGATTCTAGGCGAGAACTCTTAATTGTTCATAAAAGTCATTCTTTCCTTGTTCTAGTTTTTCTTTTACAGGCACATGCACCATGATAAAGGTTGTATTATGAAATCTAGATTTTATTCTTGATCTCGCCATCCGATATCTATTCGAGGCGAAGTGTATGACTTTTTTGTTAGAAGTTTGGGCTCACAGAAAGTTACTTCTGGAGTCATTCAGTGCCGCGGCAGCCATATGTGCAGACTGTGCATTTGCACTGGGCGGCACTTGGGAAGGGCGATGAGGGCAAAAATTTAAATGAGCGGCGACGATGCAACTATGATATATCGACTACAACCTAAATTCTTAATTATGAACCGCGAAATGTGATTAAACCGGATTAATCGATAAATGATAAACGAAGGACGAAACGATAAACAGAAACGGTCCAACGGACCAAATCAGTTTGGGTAGCAGAAGGCTAAGCAAGAAGTTTCGCCGAAACGAAAGGCAGTGGCACAGCAAGAAGTAGAAGAGAAGTCACCATCCGTTTTCAGCTTGTCAGCGAGGGTCTTATCACTGAAAGCGAAGAAATGAAATTAAATGAATTATTTAATTTAAGTCGACTCTCAAGTAAGAGAGGAACTGTACTAATAAAATGACTTGTTTGACTTTGCCAAATAGAAAGAAAATTTATTTAGTTAACAGTTTCTTATATACTAATCCCTATAAATAACAAAAAAACCCACGAGCGAAAAAAATGTTGCCCTTAAAGGGGGCGGCATCGGCGGATGTGCACTGGGCGACAAAGAGCCTAGTCGCGGCCGTGGAGTCATTATTGCATTTAGAAGATGGTAGCGCCAGTTTGTGCTAGGACTCCTTTACCAGTCCATATTTGTAATACAGGGATGAGTATTCTATATCATCAAAGCTCATCTATAAATATATGTATATTTCGTATACTAAAATAAAAAAATTTTAATAAACATTGAATTAAAAGTAATTGCACGAAACCCTAATCAATTAGATTAAACTAGTCGGCCCCGGCACAATTGTGCAGAGTATATGTATATTCGTTTAATTATCCCAAAGCCCACAGTGGTAATTCCTCAAACCGTAACTTCCTGTTTTGGATCATTTCGAACTTGAATTTTACAATCGCTTGAGAACGGTTCAAAAAGGAAGAGTTCTCTCCTGGTTTATTTTTTAAATTACATTAAAACTCTTTATAAACCAAGTTCTCAGTGACAAATTCCTTGAGACAACTTCCTGTTTTAGACCACTTGAAACATCAATTTTACAATCGCTGTATGCAACTGACAGTACGTTAAACATGGTTCCGGAAGAAAAAGACCAACTTTTTCGAATGTCATTGCATACGCTAGGCGCAGGGGAAATTAATAACGCTTGAAATTAAATGGAAGAGCAGGGTCGTTTGATGTATCCAAAGAAATTCGTGGGATAAAGTGAACCGAACCCACCCACAGCAATAATATTTTTCGAGATAAATTTAAAGGGAATTAAAATACTATGCTGAGTAGTAGAATTGCCAACTTTGAGAACCCAACTTGAAAAATCTTAATCAACTAAAGCTCTCATAATCTATAACTTAAACCTGAACAATATGTACATTCCTTGCACAAATCATCTAGGCTGAGTTTTTCCGGTATAAAATTATTACAATAATCTTGAATGGCAGCCTTGAAAAATGCTTTAGGTTGCCTACGAACACAACCGGTAGAATTTGTAGCATTTTGGCTTTCATTTGCATTCATCACTTGCAATTCATTAGTTTGTCTCGATGACCTCTTTTTAGAGATTTCTTCGCGATGTTGTTCATAATAATTTCTATTGTGTGAGCTTTTCTTCATTTTAAAAATTCAAATAACCAAAATAAGTCACTTGTGCACATTTTTTTTGGACTTTTTTTGATTATCCCTTATGACGTTTCGAAAGGATTCGACAATTTTCATATATTTCATTCAAGAGCAAGTAAACAAACTCTTTCAAGCTTTGCGAAAGGCAAAAACCATGGTACAAATACTTCATGTAAAATGCAAGGAATTATTTTTTCCAGGCTGCATTTACTTATTAGAATAAATATTTAAATGTTCTTGCAAATAAACAAAACCATTGTAAAACCAAATTAAAGAATATTGTACTTAATATCAGAAACTTCACTTTTGAGTTACCCCATATATTTCATTAAACACCATTATATCCGTTGAATGCATTGACAAATTAAAATTATTGGTAGCATATATTCTTACCTGGTGTACCATCATATACCATGCAAAATTGCAATGAAATCGGTGCAGTAGTTTTCACGTGAAAATTTAAAAACAATTTATTTCCTAATAAAATTTCATAAATCGGCTACCAGTGACGTCACACCATAAAAGCTCTCCGTAAGAGCATACCTTGGGCAAAAACTTACGTTGATAGAATATTACCAAGTTTATAGCAGCAAAATTAAATCGATTTAACTTAAACTTACGCCAAAATTTCGAATTAACGTATAAACGGGTAACTTACATTCTTCTAACTTTGGCTTAAGCCGAAAAATTTCGGTTTAAGCCATAATTCGAATTATCCCGTTTATACGACAAAAAGTTTTGGATGATCCATAATTCGAATTATTTTTGGAGTAGCTATAAACTAGGTATATGAGAAAATATGAGTGAACTTTCAAAGCTTTCCATAAGTATAGATGTTACATATATATGCTATTTTTGTTCTTTCAATATGGAAAAAAGCTCCTAAGGGGTACTGAAAAGAGTTTTTCTTGTATAATTATAATATAGATTTCTTATGAAGGAACTCGACAGAAGATCCAATTCTCAACTTTACAAACAAATTTATGTTTTCCTCAAAGACACCGAGACAAATAAGAACTATAACAAGATTCTTTCCGCTAAAGTTTCCCTATCGCGTGAGCAACCTTAAAATTTCTTACACAAAAACCAGCAAGAAGTTAATTTGCATATATATTGCAAAAAAGGTGTCAAGATACCAATAAAATAATTAAACACTTAGAGGCCCTACAATGTCACACACTCTAATTTTTACTTTGGTCATAAATATGATTTCCCTTGAGGACAGCAAACTTGGAAACATCAAGACCCGTGTTAAGCGGAACTTCGTCCTTTCCTTTGCTGGTCGGGCTCTTTATCCTTGGTGAAATGCTCTGTAAAGTTAAACAAGAATAAATTAAATCGGGACCAGTAGAAGGCTTACCTTAAAAGATATTTGAAAGTCATTTGAAATTAACATTTTAATTATCTTCGCTCGTTTTAATTGCGGCTTACGATTTTAAATAAAATCACCACGAATAATAAAGAAGTTTCTTGGGAGAGAAAATTTCGCGTAATTTAGTTAAAAAACTTGTTGAAAATTCCTAACACGGGTTCAAGGCACGAGTCAACGCCTTTTCAGAT
The DNA here is from genome assembly GCA_963855945.1 of Thereva nobilitata. Taxonomy (NCBI): domain Eukaryota; kingdom Metazoa; phylum Arthropoda; class Insecta; order Diptera; family Therevidae; genus Thereva; species Thereva nobilitata. The sequence goes on from OY979694.1 coordinate 150,912,072, forward strand.
GGGGAAACTTGGAAATGTTTTTTACCTTAATTCATTGAAGGACATTTATCAGTCCACGATTTTGATGGAGGGAGAGATCTTTGCCAGAGGAAATGAATGGACATATGGCATTCCCATTCGATCTAATCAATATCTAATTTTGCACCGAGAAGGCTTCATTGCTGTCTGCCTTGCAGGGGTTATCCCGAGGAGAGTGATTATTTTAACATATGTGCAGCACTTAACTTTCCCTGCTTTTATTTTTACTGGGGAATCATTAAAGGATTACGCCTGCAGGCGCAGGATCTGAGGGCTATTCATTTATAATTTATGAAGTTGCATTTGTAGAAATTACACTTCTTAGGTAGTCGCACAATGCATGTATATTCAGATTTTTGGGAATTCGAAGAGCAAAAATTTGAAGTCTATTTAAGCCTTTATACTCTTTACTCAGTCCTCATTTTCCAAATAATAAAACACAAAAATTATATGGGATAATGAAATCCGGAAAATTGTAATTAATTATAATGATGCGTGAAAGGAAAGTGGTAAACTGGAGAAGAACTCAAAACGATCGCCAGAGATGTGAAATTATTATATTGTACACTTGATATAAATGATTGTCTTTAACAATCCTTTTCAATGTATGCACTAATGTATACGTATATGAACTACGATACAGATCAATTGGATTTTATTATCGTGTTTCCCATGTTGTGGCGACAATTTGATCGAGAGCAGGGCTTCTCATTTCCCGTAAAATTCGAATCCCGCGATTCCGGGATACAAATTATTCTCTTCCCGGGATCCCGAGAGGTATATAATTAGAAATATATACAAATTATTAGTCTTTATAATTATATTTATAATGAACTTTTTATTTCAATTTATGCAAGGATTGTTATAATAGTTTTTTGTAGAAAGCATAAGCTTTCAATGGCGGCCCTATCGCTTAAAGATGATCTGATTTTTGTTATAAAAAGACCTGTCGAAGAAAAGGCTCTTTCTGATTCAATCGATGTCGCTGGGATTGTCATCAACGCGTCATATAGTTTTTGTAAATTATTGCTTCATATATGTATATTCATTTCTTTAGAGATAATGTAATCTGTGTTCAATTCATATTTATAGTTGGATGGATTGTTTAGATGTTTTAAAAGGCCAATTAAATTTTTATTTTGTGGCTCTACAATAGATCGCTGTTTTACATACTACACCATTCTTGACGAAAACCATTTTTTATTTTTGCACAATAAATCATCAAAAATAAATACTAATACATCCTCTGCTTCAAGTAGGTTTGTATTACTTCGACCAAGTCTTTCAATACCAATTTTTATTGGGTTCATCGCTGTTACTACATCGTTCAATACTAAATATTCGCCCTCGGAAATGTCATCAATATTCAAATAAAAATCCACTAAAGCCGTCATTATGCAAGTAAAAAAGCTGTTCCATCTTGTTTTTACATCAAGTATCAACTTCAGTCTTTATTGTGGTAAATCTTTACAATATTTTTGTAGATTTTCATTTTTGAGTGGTGATTTTCCAAAAGTTCGAACAACTTTGCAAACCTTTTGTATTATTTGAGCGAGTTCATCAGTGAGTTCAATATTTGTTAATTTATACATATAAATCATCACTATCGCTTGTCTGGAAATCCACTGAAGTTACGAACTACTCTGCCTCTTCTGTATCAACTTCTTCATCTTCACTATGGTTTACAGCAGTACTGTTGAGTTAATAAGGGAAATGCGTAACGGTGTCTATAAGCCTGAAATGAATTCTTAGAAACTCAGAAAGGCAGGTACACTTCCTCGGTTCGAAATTATTTATTCGGAAAATACATTCGCGGGGCAGTGAATTGGTTGACAAGTAAACTAAAAAAGAGATATTCCCGGGATCCCGTTTGAGAAGCGAGAGGCTAAATGACAGATTTAGGTCTGAATTCAAAATATCCCATGGGCAATTCCTTTGGTTGTGTGGAAAATTAAGAAAAGATCTTGAGATCAGAGTCAATGTTCTTTCACAGAACCAAAGGAAAGTATACTATCCTTTAGCATAAGGATATTCAAAAAGCAACCTGGAAGTCGCCAGATGGAGTATCCAACAACGCAATTGATCATGTCCTTATAGAGCACGCTACCAATCCAATGTGCATGACTTGAGATTATACCGCGGCGCAAACTTAGACCCTGACCACTTCTTAATAGGAACAAAAATTAGGGCCAGAATATCTGCAATAAAAAGAAGAAGAGGAAGCAGACACCGTAAATATAACGTGGCAGGATTGAAGCAAGAGCAAACTAGGGCTGAATATGAGAACATATCCAACGTAAGAATAAATGAAATTGGTCAAAACACACATGAGGACTTGAACTATTAATGGAACTAATATAAAAAGAACAATAAAAGGAGCAGCAGAAGATGTTCTAGGTTTCGTAGAGTGGTTTGATGAAGCGTGCTCTAGTGATGAGCAAAAATAGTCATAGTCTTGCAGTCTTGTCTTGGTCTTGCACATTTAGCAAGACCAAGACTAAGACCAAGCCTTAGCTATGCTCGCAAGACCAAGACCAAGACTTAGTTAAGTTCGCAAGACCAAGACGAAGACTTACTGTGCAAGAAGAAGACCAAGACCAAGATCATATCAGTCTTATCTTGTTCTTGCGTTTGCTCATCACTAGAGTACGCCCAGGCGACAATGGAGAAAATTCGAGCATATCAAGTCATGCTAAGTAGACACAGAAAAGAAATTCTGAAGAGGTGTATAAAGAAAAGAGGCGAAAGCGAAAAAAGGCAGTATGGAAAAAAGAGAAGGATCAGCAAGCTTAAAACCATTTAATGACGCAAGAAACCTACAAAAAGGTAAATCAACGAAGGAAAGAATTTAAGCCTAGAGCAGTGAAGGGCAAACCTACACAGCTAAAGAAATGCATCTGTGTAAAAGCCATCAAAAGTTTTCTAAAGCTTTACACTGACTAGACAGTGTATTCTTTCATATGAGTACAAAATCTGATACGTTCCCACTCGCATGAAGTCTTAATTAAGACTGATAAGCTTTTTCTTGGATATTCGGGTCATCTGACTTCGTATACATATTCAAAGCTCATTCAAAGCTCTAAAGCTCATTTGCTCGCGAGCATAGGAATGCCCATCACTGGCCCTAGAGTGACAATGTGCAAGGATAAAAGTGGGGAGATACCATTGGCGTAACTAGGGTGGGGGCCAGGGGGCCCGGCCCCTCTAGAATGGCTATGGCCCCCCAGGAAAAACCAACTAAATGCCTGGATGTTCAAAACTCCCCACCCGCTCTATGGAAAACATGAAAAAGTATTGCCCATGGTCGGAGATTCAATGAAAAAAACGTATCTGTTGAGAAAACGTAGCCTCAACTGTTACGGTACCAACTCTAATCCGACTTAACATTAAGCGAGAAACACAATTGGAGCTTTTCTGCCAGCTTTTCGGCTGGCTTGTAAATAAAATAAAATTTTGCAGACAAAACGCGACGACATTTTCCCCCGTTTAGCGAAGCACAGATCAATAAAGGATAATGACAGCAGCCAGCTGGAAATTTAAAATTTTTTAAAGCTCGAGCTGACCGAAAATCGGCATTTCGGCTGACCGAAAATCTGAAGCTGTTATTATGACTAGATGCATGGTTTTCCATATGCCAAAAGCTCAAGCTGACAGAAAAGCTCCAATTGTGTTTCTCGCCTTAATTCTACTAACGTCAACTCTAAGCACTTCTTCCTGCAGTCTGCAAAATGCATCGGTATTCTGTCCTGATTTCTTAGGCAAGTCACACGTTAAAAATTTAAAATTACAAAAGTTCATTGTTCTTAATTTGTCTTTAAAGCTCAATATAGTTTGTAAAGCTCAATATTTAAGTGACTAATTCAGTAAAATAAAGTGATAAAGGTTTTATAGGTAATTTTCTCGTCACCTATCCACAATTTCAGCCTCAAGTTAGTTTTGAAATTTGAAAATAAAAGTTGCCAGTGCGGCGGCCCGACAATTGGAGGCCCTGTAAAAAAATTCAGCTAGAAGCCCCGGAGAGTCCAAAAAATTGTTTGGCTCGCTTCGCTCGCAGATTTTCTTTCGTAGAAACCCGTCTCGGTGATAGAATTATGCCCCATAAGCTGATTTGTGCGACCCATATTCATTTCTGTGGCCAATTCAATGAAGTAAAAATGCAAATAATGAATTCAAATGATTTTTATTGCCAAAAAAATTTTTCGCTCCCGGGGCCCCAAAATACGGGGCACTGTGCCGTTGCACACCGTGCACATATGCCAGCTGCGACACTGCTTATTGGTTTAAACAACAGTATCGAATTGGCTAAAATAATCAATATTATAAGCGCATCATAACCGCTATGCCGCAAATGGATTCTACACAACGTTTGTTTTTTATGTGAAAAAACCAAGCTTAGGAGTCACGATGAACCTTACCTTTGAACTCAAACAAGTTGTACGAGTTCGGAAATACTGACTGCAGGAGATTATTCCACAGTCGAGTTATACTATTCATAAACGAACTTCTAGACCGTATTGTGCGCGAAAGGGGGCTGTAGGGTATGGGGGTGGGCTGAGCGGGCTAGTCTTGTTTTGCGGGAAAAATATTGCCGTGCAGGCAGGAGGTTCTGAATTTCAGTGGAACACTCGCTATGGTAATAACGATAAACCATAGAGAGGGTTGCCTATATAGGCGCGAAAGGTGCCATTACCAATAAGTTTGATGACACGATTTTGCACCTTGCCAAGCCAAGCCAAGGTGGTTGTTGGCGCCCGCCCATATACGAATTGCATTCAAGGCGGGGCCGAATGTAGGATTTGTAGATTGTAACCAGTAAGTGCGGGTGGCTAGAGGAGGAACTCTCATCTTTTGAGAAACCTAAGGCATTGGGAGGCTTTTTTGGCGATTTGGAATATGTGATCATTCCATCGCAGAATGTTTGTAGGAATGTTATGATTTTTTAACTTTTTTATACATTTATTGTAATTATATTGGTGGTAGGTGATACAAATGGGCAAACTATCATAACTAACTACCTACAAGTATTAAAATATATCGGATATATATTACACTAGTTGGGACCGGCGCGCCTATGCTGCTCCCATAAGCCAATAGTATCAATCAGGTGATATGAATTTTAATATAGAGTAGGAGAATTAGAAAATGGCAATTTTTTGGTATTTTTGATCCCAAATAACAAAATGTGAAAATATTAGGGATCTGACATTTTGATCGAGACAATAAAATCCATCCATTGACATGGCATTTTTCGAGATATGAATTTTCATACACAGATGAAGTCTCTCAATGAACCGCTTATTTTCTGTATTTTGGAGAGCTGGGACTCGGTGCGCCTCGCTGTACGCAACGTTTAAACAATTAAAATCAATCCAAACCTTCAAAATTCAACTCTTCTTAACCATTCACGAAAACCAACTATTCCTATAAAAGTTGGAGTCATTAGATTCAAAATACATTTATTTGAACTATGACCAAAATTGCCTGTGTATTCTGTTAAAACCATGGATGTTAAAAGATTTGAAATTAATGCAAATAGCAGTATCCAGCACTAGAAATTCGAGGGCAATTTGCTATAGCTTTTTTTAATTTAAATATAGTAGTCTTCAAGAACAAAATTTTTCAAGAAAAATAAAACTAAATCGAAAAATGAAACAAATTTTTTATAGTTGGAAAAAGCAATCCGAAAAAACCAACTTTTATTTTCTCTTATATTGTGAAATTGTGTTCGTCAAAACATGTGAAATTGATGCAAATATTGAAAATCAAGCTATTCGCAATATCTAAGGAAATAACTAATACTTATTTCTGTAAAATTGGAGACATTAGATTCAATATGCTTTCATATTAAGTGTGACCAAAATTACCTATGTATGTATTCTTTTACGAAACTTGCTGGTAAACTATGTTTTTGGTTTTGTTTTTCGGCGCGTAAATAAACAAAGATGATGCCTTTCCGACTCGTTGCACCCAACCTTAATACATTTAAAATTAATCCAAATCTTCAAAATTCCACTCTTCAACAAATATTTATAACCATGTCTTCAGTCATGCCGTTCTTGTATTTTTCCCACAAAACCTATGGTTCTGTTGGGTATCATGTCGTCAATATAATTGCGAATAGTTGACGAATGTTATTCGGCGTGGATGCAAATGCTGCATCAGTAAGTGTCAGATTCCAATGATTGTCGTCTTCCAGCAATTGCAACTCGCGACATGCATCTTGAAATGTATTGAATATTTGACCATTGACTGTTCGTAAAAAATCGAAAGAAATTGGTCCTGGAACATTCAGCAACAACAAACGCAAAAAGAAACATTCACGTTGTTTTGGATGTACTGTGTAAAGACGTCCCAATGTCTTTGCTTTCAATACGCGTGCGATAGTTGGATGTGGTTCGCCTTGCCTAAGTGGCTTCCATTTTTTACCTGATTTGTTCAATGTATAATGTATAATAAGGGAGATTGGTATATAACAATATTGTTGCGAATTGTCCGAAAATATCAGGTTTTTAGCACAGTGTGAAAAATTCAGTAAGTGTAGTTTTTGGTGGCTCGTTGGAGAGCATTTTCTTCAGTGAAATATACACGTTGACCGTTTTCAAGATGTACCGCAATCTGAGATATAATGCAAAAACTCGACATTTATATATTTTCTTATTAACACTTTATTTAATCGCACTGTAGAGGTACTAACAAAGCAGGCTGTCTAAATGATAATATTAGAAACGTCAATAAAATTATGAGTTCTATTTTGTTTTTCATGGAGATTAGAATTGTTACATAATTAATATAAAAATAAATATAATTGAATTCCTTACGGAAAAACACAGTTTTTATGGACCATACAAAGTATCCATAAATTGGTGACCCCGATAAACAAATAATAAACTTTAATTAACATTATACCGTAAGCCACGTTATACAAAGTAAAGAAGAAAATAAAATTAAAGAATAAAAATGCAAAACGTGGAACCAAATGATGTAAGAGCTGACCCCGTGCAATCCATAACTCGAGTTTCGGTCAAAATACCTCCTTTTTGGCATGAAAAGCCAGAAATCTGGTTTGCGCAAATAGAGGGGCAGTTCGCAGTCTCCGGAGTCACTACCGACGTAAGGGGGCGTCCATAAATTACGTGAGGTGTTTAGGGGGGGGAGGGGGTCGAGCCGAATCTCACCAAATCTCACGTGGGGGAGGGAGGGGGTCTCGACAAATATCACGTAATTTTTTTTCGCAAGAAACAGTGTAAAATTGCGAGAAAACAATAAATTAATAGAACAGGTAAATTAAGCCGAAAAAAGCGATATAGCGGAAATAATTAGGTACATGCTGAAAATTGACAGATAGCTTACTTTTAAGATTCTTAATAAGGGGTTATAAAGTCTACCGAATTTCTACCCCGGGAAGCCCACTTTTTAGGGGATTTTAGCCCTCATAATGGGTATTTTCGATTTTTCTGCAATTTTTTTTGCAATATTTCTTAATATCATGTTGTTTTCTACAATTTTAATTGCAATATCTGTAAATGAGAAAATCTTTAGGCTGCTTACACACCAAACTCGACATCGACATGACACGACGAAATTCGACAACATTTTTCTGTCGCGACACACATCTATTCTTATCATTAAGCGAGTCTATTCACACTGAATTCGACATCGACACGACACGACAAGATTTTCTGTTGTGACACACATTTATTCTTATTATTAAACGAGTGTATTCACACTGAATTCGACATCGACACGACACGACAGAACTCGACAGAACTCGACAAGGAAAAAAAACTGTTACCGACGAAGGGCTTCACATTCAAATCAGTTTATATCCACTGAAGGCGACACGAGGAAAAACGTCGAACGACGACTTTCGACACGTCGAGTACTTATGCAGTGACTTTCGTTGTGTCGAGTGGTTCTGGTTGAAATGGATTGTGACGCAGACATCTTCTTGTCGAATCTCCGTACACACTGAATTCAACATGACACGACATGAACTTCTTGTTCATTAGGTGTCGAATTTGGTGTGTACGAAGATTCGACAAAAAATTTTTTGTCGATGGACGTTTTGTAATGTCGTGTCGATGTCGAGTTTGGTGTGTAAGCAGCCTTAAAATCGTCTTTTTGGAACCGCACTTAGCTATCATTCACGAAAATCTTGGTGTGGTCTCAGATGAACATGGTGAAAGGTTTTATCAATACATATTGCACATAGAGAAGGATTCATTAATCCATTACATAAAAAGTATACGTGATACTATTACTATATTTCGACTCAATAGCAATTGGGGGTAAAAATTTAACCACTGTTGTTCACTGTTTCAAATACCATCCAACTCGAACATCCAAAAAAAGTAATGAAAATATTTTAAATATCTGGGAATGAAGAGAGTATGGCGTGATGAAAGTTCTTATTATTTTATTCAATGGCCTGGGAAAAACTGGGAATGTAACGTGTGCATTGTCGTATAGACCATTTTTAGACAGCGACCCTACGCTGAACTACAAAAAAAGGCCCAGAAGCCCAATTGAAAAACCTGGAACCTACCCATGTAGGTTTTGCGAGATCTCACAACGGAGCCAATGATTGGCCAAAGTATGGTTGTCATCGGTCGGCCAAGACTCGGTAATTTTTATTGGGCCACGCTTGGTACAACGCTGGCAACCGTTAATGTCATATATTTTAAAATATTGATTGAGTCTACAGTTAATGCGTATTTCCCATGTAGGGTTTAACAATTGGCCCAGTATGGACCAGTACTGGGTGCCAGTTGGCCAGTAATGGCGCAATAACACCACCCATGACTGGCCTATTACAGTAAAACTGCTGGATGATAACTTTGGCCCAATACTGGCCACTTGTAATGGCTCACGATACTGGGCCAGCAACGTTGGTAACCGTTAATGTCATATATTTTAAAATATGGATTGAGTCGACTCTTCAAGAGTGGGGGGGGGTCTAACTAAACTATATCATATATTAAAATAAAATAGTATATTGTCTTGATAACTTTTCAAAGCCGAGCATATTGATACCTGATACTGCCACCTGATCGTGGGGGAGGACGTAAGCAACGTTAAAACGTTGCACTATAGTATACTTCCTTACATTACATCAAAAATCAATGAATTTCCCCTCATTTACCGCATCAACTAATTATTAATTTCAAAAAACTAAATTTTTTTTATTCTTGGCGGTCTTTGCTGGCCCAGTATCGGGAGCCATTACAAGTGGCCAGTATTGGGCCGAAGTTATCATCCAGCAGTTTTGCTGTAATTGGCCAGTTATGGGTGGTATTATTGCGCCATTACTGGCTAACTGGCACCCAGTACTGGTACATTACTGGGCCAATTGTTAAACCCTACATGGGTAATGCCCTCCTAAGTATGTCAAGTGCATAATGTATCATAATGTAATCCTACTGCAATAATAGAGATTATATTAGGAATCGGCTCTTTCAACATCAGTCAGAACACATGCTATCTGCGGTGCATTTTCACTATACAAAAAACAGACATTTACACCAGGGGATATGAGCATCTTACAGGATTCGAATTTTGAATCGACGAATCTGCTCCGACATACTAGAGGCCAAGATAGATTTTGAAAAACTTGTGTTGTGAATATTGAGAGCTGTGAAGAATGGAAGTCTTAACAGATCCGCACTTCTTGAATCTATATCCTGGTGTACAGGCGGCACAAACGCCAATTTGATAAGCTGTCTGTGACTTCAGACTTTGCCTTTCTAAGGCCTGGGTCATTCAGTCACAGGATTTTTACACTAAGATTAAATCTATAGAAGAATGCTCCGAAGTTTGTATATCACCATCTTTACAATAATATTGTGAATTACTATGCATGCCATAATTGTAAGTTTTGCCAAAGTCAACCTTCGTATGCCAATATAATGTAAAATTCTAATTTTTTTTTAAATTCCCTATGCTTGTTCTACAAATACACGAGTTGACCTCAAACTGGAATTGAATGTTTTCTGTTCTCTTCTTAATAAACCATTATCCCTGAGATTGATTTCCAAAGAATAGGCAGAATCACCTGCTAAATGGTAATCCACAGGTATTGTAGTTTATATTGAGTTCACGCCGAGCTGTTGCTGGGATGATTTTGTAGTATTGTACTTCAACACAAATTATGTTTTTTTAAAAGCAATCAAGCACAGTTTAACGTATTTACACTACAAATACGCATAATAGTGTAAATCCTAGAAATTTTTTAAAATTTGAAAAATCTCACGTGAGATTAAGGGGGGGGGAGGGGGTCGAGCCAAATCTCACGACATCTCACCAAGGGGGGAGGGGGGGGTCGAAAAATCGCCAAAACCGCCTCACGTAATTTATGGATGTCCCCTAACAAAGTTTAACACCGTCGTGAGTGCCATCGAAACAAAAGTTCTTGCACGAATCTCAGACGCCGTCTTATCGCCACCGGCAGAGAATAAATATATTAACTTAAAAGAAGCAATAATTCAAGCATTTGGTGAAAGCGAACACAAAAAAATAAAAAAACTCCTCGGAAGTGGACTTAGGAGACAACCATCTCATCTTCTTAAGGAATTACAGGACCTCGGTGCTGCTCAACTTTGTGAAGATTTTCTTAAATCCCTGTGGATGCAAAGATTACCCACACAAGTTCAAGCTATTTTACAAGCTTGTAGAGAAGGACTAAAGCTACTGACAGCAACAGGCGCAAACGCGGTGCGGACATTGGCTTCGTAGTATATGGGGACTTTTCACTGACATGATGCTGCGGTGTCGGCGGCGCGCTCCGACTTTGAACACAACAACGAAATCAAAGTGACAAGTGGACGTGATAGGAAAAAAATTGAAAAACCTGAATGATTTACATATAATTTTTCTATCCTACAGGGTTTGTCTTTGTTTTAGGTGCTAATTTGATTACCTCAATTTGGAAAAATAAAGATTTTCATTAAATATAAAATTCAACAAATTTGCTATCACAGCCAACACCAACACACGACTCCAAACATATGCCCACCACCGCCAAAACAAGCCTCAAAAGAGTCAAAACACAAACATCTCTTGACACTACGCGGCGGCAACGCGCAAGAAGTAGAAAGTAAAGCAACTTGCGCGGTGTGTGCGTAACGTAAAACAGCATTTCGTTAGTGCGAATTTGAATACACTACTTCTATTCTCTCTGTCTTTGCCCGCACGGCGTTTGCGCCTGTTTCTGTCAGCAGCTTAAAGGGCCTCGCTGCGCTTGCAGATAAAATCCAGGAAGTGGGCGAATTTCAGAATGTAGCCCCTATCAGTGTTCAGCGCAACAGTAATGTCATATATCCATCTACATCCCAGCACAATCATCCATTAACGATGGAGGAGCGAATTGCTCAAATTAACCAACAACTGCGGACTCTCATGAGTCGAGGTAGGCAGCATGCAAATGTCACTAGAAACAGAAGATAGTATACCCCAGTTAGACAAACCATTTGCTACTATCACCGAAGATTCCGACACAAAGCAAAAGTCTGTAAACCTCCTTGCTCCTTTGAAAGCAAGGTGCCTAAAATATTAAGTTTCTAGGACACAACTTGTGAAAGTTCAAGCATTATTGGAATTCAAACTTCCCAGCGTAGCTAAAAGCCTCAAGCGATTTTTAGGGATGCTCAGTTTCTATAGGCGCTTCATCCCAAACGCCGTTCCCAATCAGTCGATCCTGCAGAAAATAATTGTAGGAAATAAAAAGAACGATGGAACAATTATCCAATGGACAGCAGAAGGAATCAACGCCTTTGATCAATGCAAAAAGGACTTGGCGAACGCCACCCTCTTAGCACACCCCGCTCCGAAAGCACATCTTTCACTGAGCGTTGATGCATCAGAGATGGCAATAGGCGCTCTTCTCAACCAAGTCGTCAAAGGTTCAACACAAGCTCTGGGATTTTATTCAAAAGAATTAACCAATGCACAACGCAAGTACAGTACTTTTGACCGAGAACTCCTTGCCATTTACCAAGGAGTTAAGCATTTCAAGTTCATGTTGGAAGGCAGGGAATTCCACATCAAAACAGATCAGAAACCAATGGTTTACGCATTTCCACAAAAATTAGATAAAGCATCTCCAAGGCAATCGAGGTACCTGGACCTTATAGGTCAATACACGACAGATCTTCGGCACGTCTCCAGTTATCTTTCCTGAATCGCCTTATCCACTGTTTTGCGACACTTCACAACAAAAAGTTCGACCGCTGGTCCCACAAAACTTTCGCTCGCTAGTCATTAAAAAACTGCCGTGGGGCAAACTAGTGATGAGCAAAAATGGTATTGTTGTTGCAGTCTTGTCTTGGACTTGCAAATTTAGCAAGACCAAGAACAAGAACAAGACAGTTATGCTCACAAGAACAAGAACAAGACTAACAGTGCAAGAACAAGACCAAGAGCAGGACTTTAGCAAATTTTCAACTAAATTCTAAAAGAATGAATTTAATTTTAGTTTTTACAAAAAATATGAAATTGAGTAGTTATGATATAAATATATGTGTGTATTGTATATTTGCTTTTTAGTATGATAATTGTAAAAGCAATTATTCACATTGGTACATAAGTACATAATGACTTTGCATGCATTGTGCGTCAACGGGATTCACAATAAATATTTCTGCATTTCGAAGCAAAATTTGCCGAAATGGTTTAGGTAGATGTTTCACACTGTCAAGTTTTTTTTAATCAATTGGGTGCTCTGATACTTTCCTTCAATTACTGGTGTCTAGGAAATGAATCTCTCTTCTGTGAAATCTTTCAAGATTTAAAAAGAAAACCATACAAAAATTAAGATTCCTACGTTTTTTTTAATAACCAATTTTTATAAAAATACATACAATACATACTTGATGAGCGAAAATAGCCTTGGTCTTGCAGTTTTGTCTTGTCTTGTCTTGGTCTTGCACATTTAGCAGGACCAAGGCCAACACCAAGGCTTAGGCTAATGTCGCATGAGTCTGAATTCAGACTCTGAAATTTTCAGTCTCGTATTTTTTCAGCTCAGATTTTAGTGTCACATGAGTCTGAATGTTTCATAAAACGTAGTTTAAAGACCCGTGTTGTGCGAAATTTTGTACAAAGTGGGTCTACATTTAATACAAACTTTCTGAACTTAAATTAGAAAAAGTGTTATCTTCCTCGCTATGGACGCTAAACTTTTCTGATGAGGAACTTATTCGCCTTTTAATTTTAATGGATGAAAATAATAAAAAAAATCGAAAGCATTGAGTTCATCCGTTAACCTTATCGCGGAAGCATGAAGGAGAGTTTCATCAGTTGTATGAAAAATTAAGACTGCATCCTGAGCGATTTTTCAAATATTTTGGAATGTCGATGGAATCCTTTGATGAATTGTTATCGACGGTTAAACACAAAATAACAAAGTCTTATGCAGGACCGAGGGAAAGCATTGCAGCAGAAGAAGACTGACTATTTACTTTGAGGTGCAGGGATAATCTACTTTTCGTAAATTTTCTTTGATCTCAACGCACGAAATTAATTTTGCGCGGTCACATTTTAGAACACATAACTTTGCAGTCGCAAGCACGACTTTTGTTTAATTGAAAAATTCAGACTCATCTGACTGGGCGCGATAAGAGTACATGATGTTAAACCGAATTTTTATTCCAATTCTGAAAAATTCAGACTGAATTTTCAGACTAGTTGGAATATTTTCAGACCTTTTGGAATTTCTGAGTCATGTGACATGGCACAATGAATTCAGACCCATGTGACATTAGCCTTAGTTATGTTTGCAAGAACAATAACAAGATCAAGAATTAGCTATGTTTGCAAGAACAAGACCAAGAACAAGACTCAGCTATGCTCGTAAGACCAAGAACAAGACTGACTGAGCAAGAACAAGGCAAGACCAAGACTATATTAGTCTTGTCTTGTTCTTACGTTTGGTCATTACTAAGGCAAACACTAGTAGGTAAATTAATTTACCTGTTAGTTTGTTCGCTCACGAAAATTACAAAATTAAATGTATGTTTGTTTGCACATCACAATGTCACATTTAGACTCTAAACTACTGAACCCATTTTGATGTAATTTTTACAACTGCAAAGGATATCAAATTAAACGCTAGTATACATTTTTCATGAAATAATTTCATTTAGGTGCTTATTTAAATTACTATTTCAAGCTTGCGTTTCTTTTTCGCGAAAACGTTGATAGTTTCATCGATATCCAGTTTCACATCTTTGTGTATATTTAGCAGAGCTAGCCCGGATAATCTTTCCTTTGCCATTGAGGCAACCACCAAGATCACCACCAAGATTTTACTCTGCGAAGAGTAGAAAACGATCTCTCTACGGTAGCTACGCTGACCGGGAGAGTTGCCAGTATTTGTAAGGAAATGTTTATGTAAGGGTACAAATCTTGGTCGCATGTTTCAATGAGATGAGCTACCGCTTCTGGTATGGCGGAATTGTTTTCACATTCTCTTTTCCATTTAGCCATCCAGAGTCGGTATTCATTTATAACAGTTTATTCACTATTGTTAATGAATAGCCGGTGCATCTGGACCACATTTTTCACTGTCACGATATCGATATTCCAGTCCCTGACACTAACATTTGGTTTAGGTAGAAAAACTCCCAACTGAAATATGTCGAGTACCTTCGGAGACAATCTCTGACCCAAATTATTAATAACGGAATCTAATAGAGGTACGTCTGCCGGAATTCATACATGACAATCTCCACTTATGGAAGGTTCAATTTTACGAGGTCAAAACTTCAACGAAATTCTCATGATTTTGAGTGGCGATTTCAATATTATTTTTTCATTAGATACTAGGTCCGAACTTTGTGGATGAAGGGGAAAGTGGGGATGATGAGAGGTACCACCCCACTTCTCCCTTCATCCACAAAGTTCGTGAGGAACGTTCTTGGGAGCGAGAGCGTATAGACAGACCAAATATTGACAAAAGTACCGCGACATATGAAATCTCGCTTGATGCAGTTCTTACGCGATGTCTAGACCAGTCTCAATCGAAAATATTTCAGTTATCATAAAACCTTTGCTTCGTTTTTAGATTTTAGTGTAAATAGGAACTCATAAATATTGATGTTTTGAAATTGTACTTGTATGAAGTCCTCGGTAGGCTCGTCACTATACTTCCTGCATCTGTCGTTGGCCTTACTATTCTGAAAGCGTACTATATATCCGACAGATCTCCACTATATCAATTGCATATTGCTAGCTGGTTAATATTTTAATAATTGCGGCAGTTGTTGGGTAAAAAAGTTGCACTTCTAAAGTGTGGTCTGAAGCATATTTTTTTATTTTATTAAGGCATAGGATATAATACCATAGAACGTGAAAGTGTGACGTCACAAGACTATTAGGGTTGTGGGCATGCCCATCGTGCCCACAACGGTGGATCCGCACTTGAGTGGACGAAAGATTCCAACATGTGAACATAGATATTATTGGACCTCTTCCTTCGTTGCGAGATATGAAATACTGCCTAACATGTATAGATCGCTTTTCAAGGTGGCCAGAAGCCTTCCCAATCGCTGACATAACAGCTGAAACAATCGCTAGGACATTCTACTCGGAATGGATAGCTCGCTATGGAACGCCTCTTTTCGTAACAACGGACTTAGGCAGACAATTTGAGTGCTCTCTTTTTGCTGAGCTTACTTTTTTTTTTTTGTTTTGGGGTAAGGATGGTGAAACCATCGAAAGGCACTGCGAGCAAACGCGAGCTTTTGCACACAGTAGTGTGGGACTTTAACCCACTAAAACACCAACCCTGTTTTAAGTAATTAAAACTGGTCAGAAGGACCAACCATTAATTTTATGCTAACGTTGATGATTTGAATGTTTACAGCTCTTCGGAAGAAGTGCTGCAGAAATATCACGCTAAATCAAGAGGCTTTATTCTTTTAAGCCTCCTAGGGGAACTAGGAGAATATAGCAGCCGTCGGGCTTCAACGTTAACATGATCTAGGAGACGGGCTTTGTTCTTTACCGCATACTTTTTTATTTCATCGATAACTAAAGGGATTTTTAGATCTCTGTGCAAGTCGTTATTGCGCACATACCAGGGTGCACATACCATGTTCCTCAAGACTTTGTTGTGGAACGTTTGTATTTGCTGTAAATGAGTCTTTTTGGCACATCCCCATATTTGTATGCCGTACAACCATATCGGCTTGATAATTTGATTATACAACATAATCTTATTTTGTATCGGCAATTTGGATTTTTTACCTAAAAGCCAATACATATCTCTATATTTTATTTCTAGTTCATTTTTTTTCTTTTTGACGTGCTCTTTCCACCTTAGCTTGACATCTAGTGTCATTCCCAAATATTTGGCCGTGTTTCCTTGAGGAACATCCACCCCATTTAAGTTTACTGTAGGTGGATTTAATAATTTTTTATTAGTAAAGTTAACATTCACTGATTTTAATTCATTTAGTTTAATTTTCCATTTTCTTGTCCACAGGTACAATTTATCACATGCCCTTTGTAGTTTCTTTGTAGCTTCATCTATATTGGATCCTCTTGCCATTATCGCAGTATCGTCAGCAAATGTAGCTACCAGTGCATTTTCCATTTGTGGTAGATCACTAGTGTAGAGCAAGTATAGTATAGGGCCCATAATACTACCTTGTGGCACACCCGCTTTAATTTCTCTAAGTGTAGAATACTCCTCGTCCTGTTTAATTCTAAATAATCGATTTTTTAGGTAGGATGAGAGTATGTCTACGTACTGTCCAGGAAACACCAGACTCATTTTATGTATTAGGCCTTCATGCCATACCTTATCAAATGCTTGAGCTACGTCTAGGAATATTGTGGAGCATATCTGCTTTTCTTCTAGCGCTTTTTCAATATTATCTGTTATTCGATGTATTTGATCGACAGTTGAGTGATGTGCTCTGAAACCAAATTGGTGATTTGGAATTGACTCATTATTTGCTATTATAGGCCTCATTCTTTTCAATATCAATTTTTCAAAAAGTTTTGACATTATTGGTAGTAAAGAAATTGGTCTGTACGATTTTGTTTCGTTTGTAGGCTTCCCAGGCTTTGCTATCATAATAATTTCCGCTATTTTCCAAACATTAGGTACATACCTTAGTGTAATCGCCGAATTTATTAGCAGAGTTAACATTGATATTGCTTTTTTCGGAAGTTGTTTTAAAATTTCTGATGTGATTAAGTCAAAACCTGGAGCTTTTTTAGATTTCAAGTTTTTAATTTCATCAGCTATTTCTTTCTGGGTAAACGGTGCTATAACATTTTCTTGACTACAGATATCCCCCGTAGTATTGTCATCTGAGTCAAGCTCATTAGGCCGAAATATTTCTTCAAGATAATCTGCAAATGTATTAGCTATGTCTTTATCGTTCCTTGCCCACTCGCCATTTTTCTTCCTAATTGGCGGAACATGAAAGGTCCGTTTTTTAATACCCTTTGCGGCTTTCCACAGGGAGAAATTAGATTCTTTATTAGCCGATAGATTTGTAATAAAGTTTTCAAACGATTTATCTTTTAACTCTTTTATTTTCCTTTTAAGGTTCTGGGATAGTCTATTTAAAATAGTTTTATCTCCCGAGTCTCTTGATTGCTGCCATCTGCGTCTAGCTATTCTTTTTATTTTTATCATGTTTAATATTTCTGTAGGATATCTAACTCCTACAGATTTATATTTACACTCTCTTGTATTATTCCAGGCGGCATTTTGAATAATTTTTATGAAGTTTTCAGTTTCAGAATCTAGTTGAGTATCTGACGTCAGGCTAATTCTTAAATTTATTTTATTATCTATTTCCTGTTTGAAACTTACCCAGTCTGTTGATTTATTACAAAGTGTCGGTTTGTTTTGTTTCTTTATGACCCTTTCATATAAACTTAGTATGATCGCAGAATGGTCCGAGTCTAGGTCGTAATTATCCTCCAATTTAATAAAATTAGGCGATACTTTTCGGACAATATAAAAGTCGAGCAAATCAGGTATTTTGTTTGGGTCAGTAGGCCAGTAGGTTGGTTTGCCAGTAGAAAGATAAGACAACCCATATCTCTAATGGCTTTTCTAAGCTCTCTTCCTCTAGTTGAGATTAATCTAGAACCCCAATCCGTGTGTTTGGCGTTATAGTCACCTCCCAGGATAAACCTTTCACCAAGGGAATTCAAAAGGTCTTTAAACATCAAGTTCTTTATGTTTGTGTTCGGAGGGCAATACAATGCCCCTACATTTAAGTTTTGTTTTACGGACTCTATTCTTAATGCGACAAATTGCATTTCGGCAGTTTCCAAATTACATAGCTCATGATGTTTTATATTATTTTTTACTAAAATTGCCTACCTCCCTTGGGATTATTGCTCGGGTGTATAGCTTTGTAACATTCGTAACTATGTATCTTTAATTCTGAATGTCTAGTCAGATGAGCTTCCGTTACCAAACATATGTCAAGGTTTTGCGTTTTTAGAAAGAGTTCCAATGAATTTTTTTTACTCAGAATACCATTGGCATTCCACGTGGCTATCCGTAACACACTAGGATCCATTGTGCAGTCTCTTTTGGGTATACGTGGGTATATTAATATACTTATTTTCTAGTTTATTTAGCCTTGATGAGATTTCGTCAATTGCATTTAACATATTTTGCATCATCTGCATTAAGGCATTGTTATCAGTTTGGTTTTGGGATGGCTCATTATTCTGGTTTTTCGATTTAGTGTGCCGCCCTTTTTCATTGTCTTGCAATACGTCTGCATAAGATAAGCCTTGGGATACTTTTATCGATGTGAATTTCCTAGGGGTCTTTGGGGCTTCCTTAGGATTTTTTTGAGTTTGCATTGGCTTCGTCGCTTGCTTTCTTCTTGCCTGTAGTTCTTTTGCTACCAAGCAACCGCGATAACTTGCAGGGTGTGCCTCAAGGCAGTTAGCACACTTAGGTACAATAGATTTGCCCTTGTCACAATTTATTTTTAGGTGAGGACCAGCACATTTGACACATTGAGCTCGACGCTGGCAAAACTTTTGCGTATGGCCGAGTCTTTGGCATCTTTTACATTGAGGTATCAATTTGTTTTTTCGGAGAGCCTCTATTTTCACTCTCATATTCTGAATATATTCAATCGCGTAAATTTTATTAATGTCCTCAGAGTTTTCGAACGTTAGCATGAAAAGTGGAAGGCGAACAATTGTTTCTCTCTATCTTTTTCTTTATTTTTATTAATTTTATTTGTTACGTCTAATATTTTAAATCCTCTGCTTTGTAGCTCATTTTTTATATCATCAGGCTCGCAAGAGGGGTGTAAGTTCCTGGCCATAACTTTGAGAGGCCTGGTCATCTTATTTTCATAAGAGTGCCATTCTACTTTAGTTTCATTAATAGCTCTAGTCAACTCCCTATATTCGTTTTCCTCGTCAACAATAATTTTGAGTTGCTTATTGTTCATCATATTAACTTTATAGTTTATTTTTGTCTCTTGTAATGTTTTATTTAGCTGTGGATATTCTTCCACATTACCAAGTATTACTGGCGGGGGCTTACGTTTTTTTATAGTAGTGGTACTCTCTCCCAACTTTCCACTTTCCACTGTTTTCTTTATCTTGTGTTCAGGACTTATTTCAGGTGACCTCTCTGCTTTTCGTTTTTTACTATTTCTTTTTAGGATCCAATCAGTTTCGCGAGTTAATTCCTCTTCGTCTGTACTATATTGGTGTGCATTCTTTACTACGGCCTTTGTGGGCGGTTCTGACGTACTTTTCGTAGTTTTCAATTTTATATTTTCCTCTCTGAGGGCGCAGATTTCATTTTTTAGTTCTCTGCATAAATTTTCGAGTTCACTTATTCTTAGATTTAAGTGACTATTGTCAATTAGTTCACATCTGTTTTTTGCTTTTTCTCTTTTATTACCGTCATGGGCTTTAGCATAGTTGTCTTCTTTAGACTTAATTTCTCTATTTGCAATCTCTTTAGTCACCAATGGAGGTGATCTCAGAACCCTAGGTTTTCAGCTTACTGAGCTCCTTGGCGTGAAACATCTGAAAACAACACCATACCACCCTCAAGTCAATGGGATAATTGAGAGGTGGCATAGGACATTGAAAACCGCCATTAAGTGTTATGCATCAAATAATTGGGTCGTTATTCTACCAGGCATATTACTCGGATTAAGATCAACCTTCAAAGAAGATATGAAAGCCGCACAAGCTGAAATGGTTTTCGGCACTACCCTAAGACTACCTGGAGAATTCTTTGCAAATTCTTACAGTAAAGGCGATGCCATAACTGTAACCGAGTTTGTAAAAAACTTAAGGCAAAACATGCAACGTATTTTGCCTGCACAAACAAATCATCACAGCAATGACAAAGTGTTCATTGAACCTAATTTGAAAACGGCCACACATGTGTTCGTGAGAAACGACGCTGTGAAACCACCTCTCCAACCACCATACAACGGTCCTTATGAGGTTGCGAATAGAAATGACAAATATTTTGAAATCCTCATCAAAGGGCGTAAGGCAAAAATATCGGTGGACCGATTAAAAGCTGCTTTCTTAGCCAAGGATAGCAATACACTCAACTTCAGCTTAGATAAACCAAACAGAACGTCACCGTCACCTTCTGCAACACTAAAGACCAGATCTGGACGAAGCGTGAGAATTCCCACCAAGTATTGCTAAGAAATTATAAAGAGGGGGAGTAATTATGAGTTCTATTTTGTTTTCTATGGAGATTAGAATTGTTACATAATTAATATAAAAATAAATATAATTGAATTGCTTACGGAAAAACACAGTTTTTATGGACCATACAAAGTATCCATAGCACCAATTAAAATCTTTTACGCATTTTTCGGTGGAAGTACATAAAGAACAATGGGTGCGAATATTTTACAGGTTTCCCAATGTTCACAAATATTTTTATTTTGTATATAAATTATATGTTTCTTAACTGGTCTGTTTTTGCGGGCTCCAGTAGTTATAGTATACAGTCCATAGTACATAGTGTATAGTACACAGTTCACTGTACACACTGTACATACTGTACACACTGTACCTTCAGTACACTCAATACACTAATTCATACGTTTTCACTCGTAAAAATCGGTGTGCTTTTTTAAAGCTAACGGTTTTTTATATGTACATGACAAATAAAATTAAATATTTTTTCGCCCCTCCAACTTAAATATAATCAGTGAAACATTGAAATTATCTATATTTCTACAACAGCTTCACTTACCTGGACCAAAATTATCCTATCTTTCAATCTGGAACTAACCCTACACATTCCCAAATTTTCATTTAAATCTGTTGGGCGGTTTCGGCGATTAGCGTGTACAAACATTGTGACACGTAGTTTTTATATATTGAGATAAGATAAGATAAGATTAAGATATACCATATACAAATTATTCTATAGATGGGAAAAGTAGCATCAAAACTATTTCTACTTGCTTTTACGAACTACCGCCTAATTCCGCTGATCTTACCACTATTACCATATTTCGTGTGTTAATGCAATTGCGCGCAATTCGCCAACGTTGTGTTCGATTTGTTAGGGGCCTGGCCCCCAAGAAAAATTCTCTAGTTACGCCCATGGGAGATATGTACTAAGTAATAAGGACGAAGTATTGGCTAGAATGGGCAGAGCATTTCGAGGAACAGCTACTGGGTTCAGTACATTGGTAGCCGAAATGTACAGAACATGAACGTGGACGATGAGAATGACAGCACAGCAGCTCCTACTCCTACCATAGAAGAAGGACCCCAAGCATTGCGAACATTAAAAAATAAAAATGTCTCAGGGTCTGACAGCATACACTGAAAAAACTAAATAGTATGTGTTACTAAAAAAAATTTATTTCGCACAAAATAGTTGAAGCAACATTTTTTTGTAGTTTGATTTACTATATATAATTTAAACTACACTACATAAGAATAGTTATGATAACAAGGAGAAGCCTAACTAAAAATAATAGTAAGTGACACTATATTTATGTAACTAAAAAAAATTTGTTGTTGGAACAAAAAAATTAGTACAATATTTTTGTTGTGTGGCAACCCTTAACTTATTTTAAAATCACTTTTCACTGATGAAAAATGCAGAAGCTGTTAGTACTTCCACAACGGTAGAAAGTCATTTCAAAGTCAATAGGGGTATTCATGATCTATGCTATTTGTGTTATTCGTGTTATTTGTGTTAAATCGAGAAAAAAGTTTAACAAATCGAGAAGCTTTCCTTAGTAAATGACATTTGTTTCGACTTTAACAAATAACACCTGAAAAGGCGTGTTAATTCAACAACTCGAGATCGAGATCGAAAATGGCACGTTTTTTTATACGCTCAGATATAAGAATTGTATTCAAGGCGGGGCCGAATGTAGGATTGTATATTGAAGCCAGGGCAGCCGGCTGGAGAAGGAATTTGCATCTTATTATTATTCCATCGCAGATCTGCAGCTAAAGTTACTCCTAGGATGTTAAGAGATGAGTCAGCCATTACATTTGTAGTGCCTTTAACCGAGGAAGAAGAAGAGAAGAAGGAGAACTGTCAGAGTAGTGTGTGCGTAAGCAGAGAACAGCGGCCTCGGGTTAATTGATTAATTAAAATATCAATATCGCAACTATATATCTTAATATATAAAAACTACGTGTCACAAGCTTTGTTCACGCTAATCTCCGAAACCGCCCCACAGATTTAAATAAAAATTTGGGAATGTGTAGTGTTGGTTCCGGATTGAGAGATAGGATAGTTTTGGTCCAGATAAGTGAAGCTGTTCTCGAAATATAGAGAATTTGAATGTTTCACTGATTATATTTAAGTTGGCGGGGCGAAAAAATAATTAATTTTAATTGTCATGTACATATAAAAAACCGTTAGCTTTAAAAAAGCACTCTGATTTTTACGAGTGACAACGTATGAATTTGTGTATTGAGTGTACTGAGTGTACAGTGTGTACAGTATGTACAGTGTGTACAGTATGTACAGTGTGTACAGTTACACTGTACTGTGTACTGTGTACTATATACTATGTACTATGGACTGTATACTATAACTACCGGAGCACGCAAAAACACACCAGTTAAGAAACATATAATTTATATACAAAATAAAAATATTTTTGAACATTGGGAAACCTCTAAAATACCAGCATCCATTGTTCTTTATATACTTCCACCGAAAATTACGTAAAAGCTTTTAATTGGTTCGATTAAATAAAGTGTTAATAAGGAAATATATAAATGTCGAGTTTTTGCATTACGCCTCAGATTGCGGTACATCTTGAAAACGGTCAACGTGTATATTTCACTGAAGAAAATGCTCTCCAACGAGTTTTCAAGCCACCAAAAACTACACTTAGTGAATTTTTCACACTGTGCCAAAAACCTGATATTTTCGGACAATTCGCAAAAACATTGTTAAATACCGACGTCCCTCGCTATTATACATGGAACAAATCAGGTAAAAAATGGAAGCTACGTAGACAAGGCGAACGACATCCAACTATCGCACGCGTATTGCAAGCAAAGATATTGGGACGACTTTACACAGTAACATCCAAAACAACGTGAATGTTTCTTTTTGCGTTTGTTGTTGCTGAATGTACCAACGTCTTTCGAATTTTTACAAACAGTCAATGGTCAAATATTCAATACATTTCAAGATGCATGTCGCGAGTTGAAATTGCTGGAAGACGACAATCATTGTGATCTGAAACTTACTGATTCATCATTTGCATCCACGCCGAATAACATTCGTCAACTGTTCGCAATTATATTGACGACATGATACCCAACAGAACCATCGGTTTTGTGGGGAAAATACAAGAACGGCATGACTGAAGACAAACTTCGCAGAATTAGGCAAACAAACCAATATCCAAACTCTCGAACTTTTATAGGAATAATTGGTTTTTCGTTAATGGTTATAAATATTTGTTGAAGAGTTGAATTTTGAAGATTTGGATTAATTTTAAATGTCTTAAGGTTGGGTGGCAGCGAGCCGGAAAGGTATCATTTTTGTTTATTTACGCGCCGGAAAACAAAACCAAAAACATAGTTTACCAGCAAGTTTTGCAAAAGAATACATACATAGGTAATTTTGGTCACACTTAATATGAAAGCATATTGAATCTAATGTCTCCAAATTTTACAGAAATAAGGATTGGTTCTTTCCTTAGATATTGCGAATAGTTTGATTTTCAATATTTGCATTAATTTCACATGTTTTGACGAACACAATTTCGCAATATAAGAGAAAATAAAAGTTGGTTTTTTGGCATTGCTTTTTCCAACTATTAAAGTTTTTCTTTAATGGTAAAGAAGAGTTGAATTTTTAAGGTTTGGTTGATTTTAAATGTTTAAACATTGGGTGCAGCAAAATGTCAGATCCCTAATAGTTTCACATTTTTTTATTTGGAATCAAAAATACCAAAAAATTGCCTTTTTCAAACTCTCCTACTGTATATTAAAATTCATATCACCTGATTACTACTATGGGCTTATGGGAGCAGCATAGGCGCGCCGGATCCCAACTAGTTTAAGTCATATAATTGATTTTAATTAAAATAGATAAACTGGGTGTCACGCTAAAAACAGTTAGGTATCATATATTTTTTTTTAACTTTGGATAACAAAATAAAATTAACCGTTTCTATAATAAGGTTTCTGGATGGGAGCATTTGTGTATACGTAAAATAGAGAATTTTGTTATATATATATATATATATATATATATATGTATATATATATATATATATATATATATATATATATATATATATATATATATATATATATATATATATATATATATATATATATATATATATATATATATATATATATATATATATATATATATATATATATATATATATATATATATATATATATATATATATATATATATATATATATATATATATATATATATATATATATATATATATATATATATATATATATATATATATATATATATATATATATATATATATATATATATATATATATATATATATATATATATATATATATATATATATATATATATATATATATATATATATATATATATATATATATATATATATATATATATAATATATATATATATATATATATATATATAATATATATATATATATATATATATATATATATATATATATATATATATATATATATATATATATATATATATATATATATATATATACACTGCGCGTCACAACTATACGACCACTTGATATCTGCGGATATATGGTAGACGTCGCATTTTTTTTTGATTGGGTTGGTTCATGATGAGTTAAAATAAGACATAACAATAACAATTTTTTAACTTTATTTCATAGAAAAACATACAAATACCGCATTTTTGGAGTGTCATAACTATAGGACCAAATCATTGAACTT